>CM037093.1:32392406-32711072 GCA_020916435.1 Oxytropis ochrocephala | reverse complement strand
ACCGATCCTCGCAGATCAAAAGCGCACTACTTGGTGAATAAGCACTGTTTCATATGCATCCACATGCAATGTGATGACCTCCTGCCTGCTTCCCTGATGCCATCCAAACTTGTATAGTAGGCGCCTACCATTCACACATAGCTATAGACTTAGCTTTGAAGAGTCACCAACATAGGAACACTTGTTCTAACATCAATGAACCGCCCTATGTGATTAGTCAAAGATTTCAACATGGATAAAGCTCTGGAAAGCAACTACAGCTATGATCCACTCAAGATGACTTCAACATGAAGAAAGGAAGCACCTCACTTGAAGGCTATAAAAGGACCTCACATCTTCATTTGGAAATATATCACAATCCATAAGTTAGATCAAAATTTCAATATACATAGCTAGTTTTTATATTTTTAGAGGAAGAGGAAGGAATTCATAATTCCTCCTTAACTCATTTTCATAGTGTTTGTATAGTGCTAAGGAGTAATGCTAGTGCATTGCTAGAAGACTTCATACAAAGGTTTTCAACATTTGTAACTTTAATCTTGTTGTTTCTCTTTTGTGATTTCTATATATATAAACATGGTCTATTCATTTATATATATCTTGCAATGTCTCTTGTTAGCTAAACCTTTCTTAGTTGGAATGTTCTAATCATTTAATGAGCTTTTAAGTAAGTATGTTGCATGTATGTATGTTTGTACTTTAGTTCTTGCTTGATAATCTTTTCAAAACTTATTTTGAACTTGATCACTTAGAATAAGTAGATTTGTAAATGACCAGACATGGCTTACAATTAAGAACTCAAGAACTAATATGGGTGAGTGTTTTACATAAAGAAAACTTTGTGAAAACCATGCTAAGTCCTAGACATAGGATAGTATAGTCCATAGGATAATTGTGGGTACTTAAAATACAAGAGTGAATTCACTTAAGCAAAGTGAATACTTGTTAGGAGGCAAGATTGGCACTAACACCCCTTTCTTTACTGCATAGAACAATGATCATAAGAGCTGCTAATGATACTCTGAAGAAAGTGACCGAAAGGCACATAGCTAATGCAACAGCATTCAGTGCAGCTGCATCACATACTGCATCATACACTTTTAAGTAAATTACTTGATAAAGACATTCCAACTAGCTTTTCTCTTTTACACTATCAACATTTTTACTTTGCTTTCTTTCTAACTTAGTTGTGATCATCAAACAAAATCCAAAATTATTTTGTTACTTAGTGACTTTACACTTTATTACTTTATATTATTTTAAAAGTGAGTTTTTCAATCTCTATGGGTTCGATCTTTTTACTACTTGTTTTTGGACAGTGTATACTTGCACTCAAGTGTATGTGGCATTTCCACACACCAAGTTTTTGGCGCCGTTGTTCAGGGATTGAAGTAAATTCTTTTTAAAATTCGATATTAAGTAATTTAGTGTTGTATATAAATTACGGTTTTTAAAGTTTTTCACAACCAAAGTACATGGTACTTAGTATATGTACGTAACTGTAAAAGAACTCTGTAATATAGTTTAGATTTAGAAATAGAAAGAAAATTCAGGAGATTGCTAAGACTCCAAAAGCAAAATCAACAAGCTTGCAACATGTCATTCAGTGAAGAACAAAGCTCAAGGCCACATTCAGTGAGAGGAGGCCCTGGTTCACAAAGATGCCATCAAGAAGAAGTTCATAGAGAAAATCTCATCCACATGGATCACATAGGTATGATTAATGATAGAGATAGACCTATGAGGGATTATGCTCAGTTTGATCATCAAAACATGCAAACTAGTATAAACAGACCTCATATTGATGCCATGCATTTTGAATTTAAGCCTATGATGTTTCAAATGCTTCAAACTATTGGTCAATTTGGAGGATCTCCTCATGAAGATCCTCATTTGCATTTAAGGCAATTTCTAGAAGTATGTAGTAATTTTATTTTACCCGTGTTAGTGAAAATGCATTTAGATTAAGGTTATTTCCATATTCTTTGAAAGATAGAGCCAAGGCTTGGCTAAATTCTTTAGAGCCTAACTCTATCCATTCATGGAATGAAATGGCTGAAAATTTTTAGGAAAATATTTCCCACCTATCAAAAATGCCAGTTAAGAAATGATATTACATCTTTTAGACAAAAAAGAGTTTGAGTCTTTATTTGAAGCATGGGAAAGATGGAAGGAACTTTTGAGAAAATGTCCTCATCATGGTTTACTGTTATTATTCAAATGGAAACATTTTATAATGGTTTAGAACCTCAAACCGTAATAATGCTTGATGCATCATCCGTGGAGTGTTATTAAATCTGTCATACAATGAAGCATGTGAATTAATTGATAGAATAGCGACTAATAGCTCTAGTTGGCCTCATCGAGAGGGTAAGTGCCCAAAAGAAACCATCGTGGGTACATGAAATCAATGATATATCCGCCTCTATCCGCTCAAGTAGCCACTCTAGCTAATTTGATGAAAACTTCACTTCCGCAATGCTATCGCATCTAATGCAATTTGCATCACCGTAAAGCACTCATCACAAAGAATAACAAGTACCTCTGTGCACACCTAGTTGTGTGTACTTGTGGAGGAGGTCACTTGTATGAGGAGTGTTCTAGCAACCCTATCTCTGTAAATTATGTAGGTTATAATAGGAATAACAACCCTTATTCCAACACTTATAATCCTGGTTGGAAAGATCACCCAAATTTTAGATGGAACAATAATAGTGCACCTGCACCTAGAACTATTCCAACTACACAAACCAACCCACCTGTGATTCCCACTCAAAATAACCAAAGAAACTCTCAACCTACCATCGAGAATTCTCTAGAATCCATGCTTAAAGTATTTATAGGTGAATCTAGAAGCTGCTAGACAAACCCAAGATGCTTCCATTAAGAACTTAGAGAATCAAGTTGGTCAATTAGCCACAACTCTGTGATCAAAGGCCACAAGGAGCCTTACCTTCAAATCTGAAGCTTACTCCTTCTCAAAACAAAGGAAAAGAGCAGGTTAAGGCTATTTCATTGAGAAGTGGTAAGGATTTGGTAGAGTTAATCGAGAAGGAAAGTGTAGAAAAGGGAGAAAAAGCCAAAAATCAAAAGAAACCAATGCAGAAGCATCTAGTGCTCTGCATCACAAGAAGTTCAAAGTCCACTACCTAAGTTAGTACTGAATACCCTCCTCCTCCTTACCCTCAAAGCTGAAAAAAGCACATGAGGAGAAGCGGTTTGGTAAATTCTTAGAGGTACTAAAACAATTACACATCAATGTTCCTTAATAGAAGCCTCCAACAAATGCCAAATTATGCAAAATTTATGAAGGATGTGCTTACTAAGAGAAGAAGATTAGGTGAGTTTGAAAGCAGATTGCCATGACAGAAGATTGTAGTTTGCTTATGCAAAATAAGATCCCTAGGAAATTGAAGGATCAGTAGTTTTACAATTCCATTTTCTATAGGAAAATCCTATACTTTAGTAAAGCTTTATGTGATTTAGGTGCAAGCATCAACTTGATGCCTAAATCTATTTTTGACCAGTTAGAAATTGGAAATGCAAAACCAACCACTGTGACACTTCAATTAGCTGACAGATCAATAGCCTATCCTGAAGGTATCATAGAAGACATCCTAGTTAAGGTAGACAAATTTGTATTCCTGTAGATTTTGTTATCCTTGACTTTGATGCGTATAAGGAAGTGCCTATTATCCTAGGTAGACCATTCTTAGCAACTGGTAACACCATAATTGATGTGCAGAAAGGTGAACTCACTATGAGAGTGAATGATCAAGAGATAAAATTCAATGTAATGAATGCTATGAAGTATCCTTCAGAGGATACAGAAGAGTGTTCATCCTTATTCTCTCTAGATCAATTGGTAGTAAAACAATTTTACAAGCAAGATGATCATTTAGCCAATGCAGATGCATTAGATGCAATTTGCATTGCTAGATGATGAAATACTAGAAAAGGAAAATCTGCCAATAGAAAACTCTTGTAAAGAAGTATGGGCTAGGACTTATGAACCACTCAATCTTGAGGATCCAATTCTCAAGAAGAACTTACCCTCAATAGAACAACCTCCTAAGTTAGAATTGAAGATACTGCCTAAACACCTTAAGTATGCTTTCTTAGGAGCAAATGAAACTTTACCTGTTATCATTGCTTCTGATTTAACATCAAAACAGGAGAGTAATCTCATTAGTACTCTACAGAAGCATACTCAAGCAATAGGTTGGCAAATGTCTGATATCAAGGGAATTAGTCCTTCTATGTGCATGCATAGAATCATCTTGGAAGAAAATTCTAAGAATAACATAGAGAGTCAAAGAAGACTAAACCCTATTATGAACGAGGTTGTGAAAAAGGAAATCATTAAGTTGCTAGATGCTAGCAAAATGTACTATGGTGCACAAGTGGTGAGAGACAAAATCACCACCCATTTGCAAAATCTCTAAACAAAAAGAGGTAGTCAGGCTGACAAGACTCTTAAAACAAGCGCTTAATGGGAGGCAACCCATTGTTTTTAATTATTTTTGTGCAATTTTATGTTTTTAGTTGTTTTGCAGAAATGCAGGAAACTAATGCAGCTGCATCAAATGCACCTGCATTGAGGAAAAACGTGCCCTGCATCAGAAAATTATAAACTTGAAGAAAATTGGTTAAGTGTGAATCATAAGGCTTCAGGAAGGTTAAGCAAGATTAATGACACATTGGTAGCCAAAGCAAGACACTTGGCATGATGCATGCGCAGCACGCAATGCTAACGGCTACCTAATAAATCCACTAACTTCCCTCTTCCTGAAACATAAAGCCTTCATTGTTACCGTTACCCCTTCATTCGCAAATCTCACAAATTCTCTCATCTGAAACACAAACCACTCTTCACATTCTCTTCCCCAAATTTTTTTCAAAACACACAAGCAATCAAAACCTAGAAATTCATAGCAATCACAATGGTGAAGAAACAATCAGCACAGAAATCATCAGCAAGCGAAGCTAGAATTCCTCAGAAAGAGAAGAAAGCCATGCATGCAGGATCATCATCAATCAAGAAAGGCAAAGCCAAGGAATCAACAGCAAGAAACGATGACAATGTTCATCTCTGGAACATGCATCTACTACCCGAGAGAGGGTATGGTTTGAAGAAGGCTAGCCCATCATTCATGTCAACAGTGGCCAATCTCAATTGGGACCACTTTGTGCTACCACGAGGAGGCTACATTGAAGATTTGGTGAGAGAATTCTATGCCGAATCACACCACAAGAAGGACCAGAACATTCCTACACTTCCATGGTGAGAGGTAAAATTGTACACTTCCATGCCAAGAAATTAAATGAACATTATATGCTGAAATATAATGGGAATGATTTTGAGAATAGAGTGGCCAAGGCCTTTAAGAAAGAAATGGAAGAAATAAGGAATAAGATTGCTATACCGAGAAATTTGTTTGGGAGAAATTCACACCTAATGAGATTAAGCTTAGAAGTAATTATTTGATAAATGCATTAGGTAATTGGCATTTGTTCATAGCCAATTCAATTTCGCCTACTTCACATACATATGTTATGACCAAAGAGAGATTGATCTTGCTAGATACAATTTCTCTCCGAGGGAAATGTAGACATAGGCAGATTGATAGCTAGGGAAATTCTTGCATGCTCAACAAAATCAAAGGGATTGCTTTTCCCTTGTCTTATAACCGAATTATGCATGAAATAAGGTGTCCCTATAGTCGCTAATGAACAAAGGAAATTTCCCCCGTAATTTGAGTCTTTGAAGTGAAGGAAAAATTGAGGAATGTGAGAGGTTCCCGCACCTGCAATGCAAGAGCATTACATGCGTAAGCGAGCAGGTCTGTCTCGGAAATTTCAGAATGATCAGCATGACCGGCTTCAATTGGTCTTTGACAAGATCTTTGATCTTGTGGGCCCGTTGAATGCCCCCAATTCCCAAGTTGGGTATTGAGATGTGAAGGTGAAGAAGAAGAAGAGAAAGAGGTCAAGAAGAAGGAAAAGGTAAGGAGAAGGTAGAGGAAACTAGCACCAAGAAAAAGGTGACTAGAAAACAATTCAAGGTGAGAAGAAGGTTGTGGTAGAAACTGTTGGAAGAATTATATGATTCTCAATCAAGTCGAGGATGAGGAATTAAAAGAAATGGATAAAGAATTAGAAGAAGAAGAGGAGGAAGAGAGTGATGAGGAAATTGATGAAGAAGAAGAGGAGCAGGCTAGAGGAGTAATTTTAGAAGAAATTGCTAGGCAAAAATATGCCAAACCCTCAAAGATCAACCCAACCAGAAACCCCTATCACTTCACGATTACCAAAACACCCATCATCTCACCAAACCAAGAATCTTCCTCCATTCCAAAATCACCATTACCCTCCCTCAATGATCCACCAGTCCTATCACAATCACCACCACAAACAACCCCTCCACCACCCTCTCCAAGAAATGAACCACAGAAAACAATTCACACAGAAGAACCAACCCCTGTTATGCCAACAGAACAAGCAAGATACTTCTTCGACCCAAGCAACATTATTTCTAATGTTGTTTCTGCTCTTCAGAAAGATATTTTGCAGGAAAGAGAAGAAGAAGGACTCAACAAAGAAGATCAAGGAGAAGAATCATCTGCAAAAGAGCCTGTTGCTCAAACTGTTGAGATGCAGAGTGATGCTCCTGCATCACTTGTCACTTTGATCACAACAAAGCAACAACTATGCATGATGAAGCAACAATTAAAATGGTTCTGGAAGAAATGGCTAAACAAAAGAGGAAGCATTGCACAATACTCGAAGTTCTTTCAAGCAACTGCGCAGAGCGGGCAAAATTAACACCTAAGAGGAAGAAATATGATGCAGTCAAAACTGATGCACCTGCATCAATTCCAGAACAAATTCCTGCAACTACACCAGAAGTAGGAGGTGCATCTGCACCTACAGAAGAAACTCCAAGCAAGACACCCAAAGAGAAGAAGCAGAAGGTGAAACACACTCCTCCAAGCAGGCAAAGCACCAGAATCAGGAGTGGAGCAAAGAAATAAGTATCACTTTACAAGTTTTCACATAAACTGCTATAAACTTGTTTTGTTTCTATCTGACTATTTCCCTGGTTGTACTAATCCCTCTCCCCTATTTTGAACAAATGGTTTGTTTTTTGTGAACAAATTTGCGATGAGAGGCACTCGCAACCCCTTAAGTTTGGGGAATTTGCATGTTATGTTATGTTTTTAAATGTTTTTATCTAATATGTTGTGTGTTTAATTAATATGTTTTAGATAGTAAATATATATGTTTTAAGTAGTTTTTAGTTTGTTTAAATATTAGATGTACTTAACAAAGTAGTATCTAAATATTTTAGTAGAAAAGATCAGTTTTTCAAAAATATGGTGAAAGCCCTATGGATGGAATTTTTATGATGAAAAAGAGAAAAAGAAGCCTTATTTCTCATAAAAACCAAAATTATTTTAACTTCAACACTTCAAAACTGAGTTTGTGAAAAGAACCTTGCTATTTAAAGATCAACTGATGCAAGGGAATTTTTGGTAAGCTTAGGTCAAAACAAAGCTTTACTAAAAAGAAAGAAGAGCTTAAAGAATTAAGTTTGGGGGTGTTTATGAAAACAAAGGCTGAATTTCAAAAGTATAAGAGTAAACAATGTAGAAAAAGAAAACAAAAAGTGGACAAGCCATATCCTCGAATCTTTTGAAACTATACCGTACTAAGTACATGAATGCATCCGAGGTCAAAGACTGTGCAAGCAGAATAAATGTATCTAGAGGATAGTTCAATAAATCAACTCGTGCAAAGTGCAAAGAAAAATATATGCATCCTGGAGGTCAAAGACGTGCCAAAGTGCATTTGCATCCGGAGGTCAGTGAGGAAGGTAATATGAGCTAGAAAAAGAAAAGCATTATCGGGCAATTTGCATCAATGTAAATCAGACCAAGAAAAAACAAAATGCAGAAAACTCAATGCACAAAAACACTTCAAAGAAGTATTTGCATCTGCTCAAAAGATCCACACAAAAAAATAGAAAAATGCATTGGCTCAAAAGCTTTGAAAAATTCAATCAAGCCCTTTGATTTTAAAAAACTCCCCAACACTTGAGAAAATTTTGTGAGTCTAAACTCTCTTTTGAAAAATATTTTGGTGTGACTAAAGATGAACCAATCCTTTCGAAGGCTAGGAAGAAATTTTTCACTTAGTCTTGGAACCAATCTCAACTCAGTGGGTTCACACACACATAAAAGAGTTTGAATAGCTTTGGTAGTTTTGAAGAAATAAAGGCAAAAGAAAGATTGTTAAGAAATGAAGTTCATAGGGAACTCCTCATGAAAATCCAAAAATCAATTTGATCTATCTTCTAGAATTTTAGTTTTTATAGTTTGTCTTTGTCATTACTGCGGACAAGCAATGGTTTAAGTTTGGGGTGTGATAACTCTATTTTATATAGAGTATTTCATATGTTTAAACTTAGTATTTGCTCTCTTTCAAGTAATAATAAAGAGTTTATATAGTATTTTATGTGATATATGATATCTTGAGTGATTTGAATGGATATAGTTATTATTAGGCCATTTTGGATATATTGTGGTATGTTTGATGTTTTTGTTCAGTGCAGTCTCAATGTTGTCTCAGATCAATGCTCTCGTGACCGATCTCGCATCAAAACCGCACTACTTGGTGAATAAGCAGCCTGTTTCATATGCATCCACATGCAATGTGATGACCTCCTGCCTGCTTCCCTGATGTCATCCAAACTTGTATAGTAGGCGCCTACCATTCACACATAGCTATAGGCTTAGCTTTGAAGAGTCACCAACATAGGGACACTTGTTCTAACATCAATGAACCGCCCTATGTGATTAGTCAAAGATTTCAACATGGATAAAGCTCGAAAGCAACTACAACTATATGATCCACTCAAGATGACTTCAACATGAAGAAAGGAAGCACCTCACTTGAAGGCTATAAAAGGACCTCACATCTTCATTTGGAAATATATCACAATCCATAAGTTAGATCAAAATTTCAATATACATAGTTAGTTTTTATATTTTTAGAGGAAGAGGAAGGAATTCATAATTCCTCCTTAACTCATTTTCATAGTGTTTGTATAGTGCTAAGGAGTAATGCTAGTGCATTGCTAGAAGACTTCATACAAAGGTTTTCAACATTTGTAACTTTACTCTTGTTGTTTCTCTTTTGTGATTTCTATATATATAAACATGGTCTATTCAGTTTATATATATCTTGCAATGTCTCTTGTTAGCTAAACCTTTCTTAGTTGGAATGTTCTAATCATTTAATGAGCTTTTAAGTAAGTATGTTGCATGTATGTATGTTTGTACTTTAGTTCTTGCTTGATAATCTTTTCAAAACTTATTTTGAACTTGATCACTTAGAATAAGTAGATTTGTAAATGACCAGACATGGCTTACAATTAAGAACTCAAGAACTAATATGGGTGAGTGTTTTACATAAAGAAAACTTTGTGAAAACCATGCTAAGTCCTAGACATAGGATAGTATAGTCCATAGGATAATTGTGGGTACTTAAAATACAAGAGTGAATTCACTTAAGCAAAGTGAATACTTGTTAGGAGGCAAGATTGGCACTAACACCCCTTTCTTTCTTGCATAGAACAAGGATCATAAGAGTGGTAATGATACTCAAGAAAGTGACCGAAAGGCACATAGCTAATGCAACAAGATTCAAGCACCGCATCACATAACTTTGCATCATACACTTTTAAGTAAATTACTTGATAAAGACATTCCAACTAGCTTTTCTCTTTTACACTATCAACATTTTTACTTTGCTTTCTTTCTAACTTAGTTGTGATCATCAAACAAAATCCAAAATTATTTTGTTACTTAGTGACTTTACACTTTATTACTTTATATTATTTTAAAAGTGAGTTTTTCAATCTCTGTGGGTTCGATCTTTTTACTACTTGTTTTTGGACAGTGTATACTTGCACTCAAGTGTATGTGGCATTTCCACACACCAATAACAACGTACCTTTCTTGGTGTAAGATTTGGAGTAGGACTTGTTTCAGTTTTCTTCTTGGTTTTTGGGGAAGATTTCTTTGTTGTTGTCTTGCTTCCTTTGCCCTTCAACTTTGCTGCAGCTTTTTCTAGTGTCAAAAATATTGATAAGCAAGCAGCAATAAAATTCAACTACAAGTATCTAAATCTTAGAAAACCTTAAACGTCGAGAAGATATATACCTGTGTTTCGTGAAGGAAAAGCAGATACCAATTTCTTCAAGAGACTTTCGACAAAAGTATCATTGGCTTCTCCAGCAGCAGTAGTGTAATACTTGAACCACCAGTCATGAAACTTTGCAGTGCATGAGAATCTTGGATTGTAATTGATAGGTTCAAAGTTCAAAGCTTTGTAATGGAACTTCTTGAAAGCTTGTTCATAAGCTTTTTCTGTTTCTGGACTTGTGAAATCTCGCCTATGAAAATACATAGGCGCAGGTCGAATTTGGCAGAGCCCAAATTGTCTTGCAAAATAACTTGGGAAGTATCTAGTGATTCCAAGATTATTCTTATTTTTGCTAGGCGTGAGTCTTGTGGAAAGAAGTGCTGGGGAAAGATAAGCTTGCCAAATTTAGTTAGTTTCTTCAGCGTGTTCAATAGAGGAAGGGGGAAATGGTTTTCTAAACCAAGTTGGCCCATAAGGTCTTTGTACAAAAGGGGCCATAGAGTCTTTGAAATTGGTACAGTTCAGGAAGATTTCGAAATAAATGGAGAAAGACTCTTCTGCAGAAAGGTCCGTTTGTTTAGACTTCAACCGTGCCAGTCGAATTCCCTCAATCCTTCTTGTTTCTAGAGATGGTTGAACTGCTTTTAGGAATAAATAGGCCAAATCTAGATTCAAAGGTGGCTAAAAGCCACAATTGTAATAGCCACATAGGACCGTGGCTTGTAAATTTGGTCGTTGGTTCATCTTCCCTCAATTCTAGGACAACACTGTCGAGTTGTTGGTGCAGGGATCCTAAAATCAATTTGGCAAGGTTGATGTTTTGCTTTGGATGAAGTTGAGTAGCTAATGGGATGAAAGATTTGGAAACTTGAAGAGAACGTGAGCAAAAAACAAAAAGGGATAGCCAAAGGGTTAGAAAAGCTATATGCTCTAGATCGATACTTCCTCGATTGTCGGTGATATGATGGTCACTAATGTAAGGGCAAAAGAAGCGTTAGTGAAGTTGAAGTCATAGTCATAGGTAGGAAGTTTGGGATTAAAAGTTTCACCTAGAGGTTTTAAACCAGTGATGGCAGCGACATCTAAAAGAGTGGGAGATAACATACCACACTTAAGGTGAAGGCTATGTGTGGCACAATCCCAAAATTGCATTGCTGCCAAGATCAAAGTACTATCATATTTAGGCCCATACCTCGACAATTGAATGAGGTCAAAGATGCCTTGTTGTTTCCAAACAAAGTGGCTTTCTTAGCTTCTATTTTGTTAAGCCATTCTAGGTAAACTTTTGTTCAACCCTAGGTGCAGACTAAAAAACCCTAAGAGGATTAGTCAAAAATCTAAATGGAAGGGTGTTTTAGCAAAGATCCTAGGTTGAAGAAGACGAGGCTAGGAAAATCTCTCAGAACTTCATCATTTTCCAAGAAGATGTTAGCAGAGGACCCAAAAAGGCATGGGTATAAAGTTCAATGAGGGAATTAATACACTGGTTTGCCAAAGGATTGTTCGCTCATCAAAGAATGTCGTTCATCAACAAAGTCTTCAATTGGCTGGATTTCTCTTGGCTCGTCATTTTTTTTCTTTGAACTCTCGGGTTTCGTCGCAACAATAGATGTGGAAGCCATGAGTATGAAAAGGAAAATGTGGGTTTGAATCTGGGTTTAGATTGAAGAAAAGAGTGAAAGCTTGCAACTTTTATAAATTCTGGGTGTCTCAAGGGTTAAGGAAGAAGAATGCAGAGAGGTTTTCAAAGATTGCCTTCGCAAAAGCTTCAAGTGAGAAAAAGGAAGTTGAAAGGATGGAAGCGTTTTTATATGTTTGGCGTATGCAGTGGTTCACACGATCACCAAAAGCGCACGTTTGTGACCTTTGAGAGACGTGATGGCCCACCAACTACGCTACGTGCCCCAAGGAAGCGGTTTCCTTTATCTGTGCAAGTCATGATGACACTTTTCTCTTACTGTTTAAATGCAAAAGGTGACTGGAGGTGATGTTTTCACAATATTCAAAAAATGCTCTTTCTCCTTCAATTCTTCATGATGTCGAAAGAAACATTTTTTGGGGGGCAATTTGTTACCTCAAAATTTCGACAATGACTTTTGAAGAGTTATGTAAAAAGGTAATTCTCCATTAATGTTACTTTGAAATCACAGGCCACATTTAAGTCATTCTACCATCAATTTCGACAAAGCGAATCTTCAAGTATTGGTGGTATGAAGAAGTTTCGACAAGTTAGTACTTAGTCTTTATAAGTAAACAGTCGAAGGAACTTTCGACTAATTGCTCTCAAAGTCTCGTCAAGCGCTTATCGTGGTTTAGTCGAAGCTTAAGTTCGTGGAAGCGGTTGGAGGCGTTACTCATCGCTTATGTTTTTCTAGGAGTATATATACTATTTTGTAATAGGATCTCAGGGTCACAACATAAACACAAGAATTTCAAAACTCAACTTCCAAACGAAAGTTTAACAACGAGTGAACAAGATTATTGTATGTTTTTGTGAACCACTTCTTTTCAAGTCAAATGCAATTATTTACTTTTCGTTTACATTTCTTGCAATTATTGTTCTGTTTGATTCACAATCTTGTTTTTATACAATTTATCTCTTTAAAGCCGTAAACAACACAAAAATACAAGAGCAATTGTCACGAGATTTCCTAGTTTGATCTCACAAACACAAATATTTAAAACTAGTGATTGTTTGCTAAAAACACCAAGAACACTTAGTTGGGCCACAACACCGCCCAACCCAAAGGAACATATTACAACAAATTAACAAAGTCAAAGAGAGGGGGTAATCGTAACACCCCCTTATCTAATCAATTCGATCTACTAAATTAAAATCGAGTTTTCAAAAATTCCTCTCGAGGAGGCTACATTTGATGATTTAAAAAGGAAAACAGAAATTCAATTAAGTTCAAACATTTGCACAAAGATTATACTAAGCATGTAATCATGCGCATCACATCTCGCAAAAGGGTCTAAGCCCATAACATAAGGCACCTCGGCAAGAAGACATATAAGGCACCTCGCCAAGAAGACATCAAGTCATAATACATAGTAAAAAGTTACAACAAAATGTGAGAGTTTTAGTTCAAAAGACTATCTAGCGAGTAAAGTACACAAGATCGGCATAAAAACACTAAAATCTACTCTACCCAACCCGGTGTTACACACCGCAGAGCGAACACAACCGACTTGAGCTAGGCACAACTATCACTCATGTGTACCGCAAGTTGCCGACATGAGAAGCAACATAAAAGCAAACTAGGGTGAGTCTCTTAACACAAGTAATATAATTTGAAGAAGCTTAAGGTTAGAGATAGCACTAAAGCACCTCGGTTCACCTAATACATGACCACTCACCGATAGTTCAAATAACCACAACAATTATCAATCATTTCAAAACACATTAAATTATGAAATGTATGCATGTATGCAACCCAACCCACGTGGCATTATGCAACGAGGTACCTCCACCGTCGTTATTTAGCCTCATCGGCTCTCCGTCAGTTACTCGTCGTTATTTGATATGGAGACCAAGTCCTACCACATCGAGGCCGAAACCTCCTCCGTCGTTATATGCACATGAACATGTGACTTCATGACAAATGCAATCACACACCAATCAATCATAACGCATGTGAATGCTTACACCGTCGTTATTCGCGTCGTTATTCGCTGCGTTCTACTCCGCCGTTCTACTCGCCGCCACACCGACGCCCACACCATCTAGACATCATCACATTGCTAAGCGCCGACCCTACTACACCGGTAGAATCACCCCAGGACCTACAACCGACCTCTCAATCACCTCGGCACTCAACAACCGACCTCTCAATCACCTCGGCACTCCATGGTGGACTAATTGTCACACCGAGGACCGCAACGACACTTAGGGACCAAAATGTCACCTAAGGACAAAAATGGACTTAATCGCTCCCTTACTTATGCACATTTGGTGCTAAAATAGCACTCACAGTGGCGTCCCACAATGTGCTAGGCAACATTGGCGCCTAACATCACCTCGGCACACTATGTGTGTACCTCGGCTAACTACTCCAACTCGGCATCCTACATCACCTCGGCACCTAGCTTAGCTTTGGCACCTCGGCATGTTACACTCAAACCCTCACTTCGGTGACATACTCACAATTATGCACTCCCTTAGGCTAGAACCTCTCACTCGTGTGGATTCACTCCTCGTACAATCTCGTCTAGTCACTTCCACTTAGGCATTTTGGCGTTTCACCTCTGACGCGCTACCGGCTTGAAGACTTCTGGTTCACTACCTCTACACCTCGGTAACCTTAAGCGTAAACACCTACACTTCCGGTTTATGCGTCCCCTACCCTCGCTAATGGTGTTTAGACACATACTCTCCCTCAAACTCACACCAACAGACTCTCAACACTAAGACACTCTAGCGTTGACTTCCTCAACTTCGGTTTCTCTCACTCTGTCAAGGGTACTTCGGTTTACTCTGTTTCTTTACTTAAACCCAACATGCAACCCATTTCCACTCACCACACTCATGCACACTCGGATACTCACTCCATTGGCTCCGATCCTCTCCCTAACTCTACATGCAAACTCATTTCTTCACACTACACCGATTTACACTCGATGCCTCACCATGCAAAGCTCCTTCAGACCCACTGCAACAGAGAGAGTGTTACACTCTCTCTCTTTTCCCAAACCGATTCACCATCGCACCTCACCACAAATCACAAAGAAAGAGCAAAACACAAAGAAAACATGTTATGAACAACACATAAAACACACATGCAAGGTGATCAGAACCACTCACACCAAAACACTACCAAACACAAAACATTACAAGGATTAAAAGAGCCCCCTAACCTGATTATAACCGTAGACACACCCTCTTATCTAGCACTTCTAGGAATCCTTCAAGATTCAGCTCACTCTTCCCTTCGGTTCTTCCTTCTCCCTTCGGTTCTCTTCCTTCTCTCTAAGTCTCACTTCTCTCTACTTTCTTAATTTTAGTAACTTTGACTATTTTTGGAACAATGTAATGGTCTCCTACGAAGGCACCATTTAACATGTCCTAAGGGACTTAAATGAGGCCTTGGCCTTATTAGGTCGTGGGCTTCTTCTACCCACACCCTTTCCTAACTTAGACATTTTCCTAAAATGCAACACATGCTTAACCCTCACTTAATGAATTACTTGACTTAAAAGTAAAATGTTGCAAACCCTTAATAATTCAACTAAGTTAATTAATTGAATTATTTTGGGGTGTTACAGTAACCAGCAAAAACAGTGGTGAGGTTTGGGTGACGGCCCATCTCATTGAGAAGAAGCCCACCCAATCCACGAAGCAGGCTAGTTAGATAGGGACAGAGAAGCCTCTAAACAGAGTAAGCGTCTAACCATTCGACGCTACACTGTTCAAAGAAGGAACCCTAATTTAGCAACGATCTCCCGTTCTTCTTCTCCGCAACGATTCTTCTCCACCACGACTCGAATCCGTGTCATGATCCACCAAATGATGATTGAAACCACGATCCAACTGCTTTCAAGGCCATCTTCTGAAATCGAGACTCAAGGAGGGTGGGAATAAAGCGGTTCGAAGCGAGAGAGTTGACAAAATGCGACAGGCTAAGAACATCTCCGATCTACCTTTTCTCCCTCCGATCTAGCTCCAGGAGCACTAGATCATCGTAAGTAAGCAAGAGCGGAACCTGATCATCACAACCTTCCTCCGATCTTCCTTTTCTCCCTGATTCACTAGATCAACACAAGCAAGCAAGAAAGGAACCCGATCGGACCCAGTGAGACCTCACTCTTCAAAACTTCGCTGATCTTTTTGCACTTCATCCACCTCTTCACCCCGAGACACTCTCGGCGTTGATTAGCGTTGTAAGAACTTGAGGGGGGCTTATTGTCCAGTTAGGAGGAAGTTGTTGATGTGAGGCGAGGTTAGCCACTAGATCAGCTACAGAGTTTGCACTTCGGGGGATCCACTTGAATTCTACACAGGTAAATTCCATACTGATGCTCTGGATATCCCTTGTTATTTGCTCTATTTCCTTTCTTCTAACTACTCCTTTGATTGTTTGTATGAGGGACTCACAATCACATTCAACGGAGAGGAACTTGACGCTCAAGGAAGCTGCTAAGGTCGAACCTTCTCTTAGAGCCAACGCTTCAGCTAGAAATGCTGATGTTGCATAAATAGGTGAGGCACACCCTGATTGGAGTATCCCCATAGAGTTCCTTAGGATTATTCCTGTATATCCTGCTCCTTTGTTGGTATTGTAGGTAGCATCCGTATTAAGCTTGATGAAATTCTGGTTTGGGGGTTTCCACCTCATAATTCCCCTTCTTGGGTTAGGGATTGCTCCTCTTGATTGAAAACTGTTTGCTTGACTTAATGGCTCTTTTGCTGATAAGTATTCTTTTGTTGCTTGCTTGATTTGAATGAGAGTCTGTGTTGGGTTTGGTTGCTTGCTTTCCAAATGAACCAAAAGGTGTAGAAGATTGTTGTGATGACTGATGTTTTGTATGTGCTTGTACCGTAATCTCTCTCAAAAATGTCTTCCAACCACTTTGCCATTGATTGAATGTTGTGAATTGTTGGAACATAGTAAATCTGTAGACTATGCCAAATTGGTGTGGTCCACAGACAAAGTAGGAATAGATGCTCTGTTGTTTCTTCTTGTTGCTTGCAAATAGGGCATTGTGAATCTGTTGCTATGTGTTTTGAATAAAGAATGTGTCTTGTAGCTATTGAACCATGTTTAACCCTCCACATAAAGTGCTTGATACGTTCTGGTACTGAGGCTCTCCAAATCATCTGCCATCCCTCTTTTGAATGTTGAAAGGAATTAGAAGGGCCCCCCTTAGGAGTTATTGCTTTGTCCCACAGAGTTCTGTAACCGGATCTAGTAGTGTACCAACCATCCTTTTCATGAGGCCAGTAGAGAGAGTCTTGTTCTGTAGTCCAACCCATAGGAGTTTTTAGAGCCTCAATAGCTGAGAGAGGATCAAGCAACCTACGTAGAGCTTGTAGGTTCCACCCCTTAGAACTCTCATCCACTAGGCTACTAACTCTCAACCCTCTAGCTTCTTTTGTGATGTTAGCCTTAGCCCCTGAGGCTAGCCAATTATCCTCCACCAGATCTACTGTGCTACCATTACCTATGTTCCATCTCCCCTCCTTCTTAAGTAAGTCTCTCCCATGGAGAAGACTTCTCCACACCCAAGATATGCCTGCTTTAGGTTTTACCTTCCAAATTTCTTCCTTAGCACAATATATGCTTCTAAGAATTGTAGCCCAGTATTGATTAGGAAATTGAATACACCTCCAGGCTTGCTTAGATAACAGGGATGAATTTTGGCAGGCAAAGTCTTTAAATCCCATACCTCCTTGCTGTTTATTAGTACACATGAATTGCCAATTCTTCCAGTGAATACCCCTATTCCTTACTTTAGAACTCCACCAGAACTTTGCTATGGCAGAACAGAGAGACTGGCAGAAATTCTTAGGCAATCTCACTATAGCCATTACATAGGAAGGGATAGTTTGAATGATAGACTTTATTAGGACTTCCTTACCTGCTTGAGACAAAAATTGCTCTTTCCAACCTTGCAGTTTAGATAAAACTCTCTCCTTGATCCATTGCAAAGCCTGATTCTTAGAGTTTCCCCATTCAGCTGGTATACCTAAGTATTTACCTGGTGAATCCCAAATCGGGATGTTAAGCAAGGAGGATAGCTCTTGTTGAAGATCCACCCTTGTTCCTTTACCAAGGATCAGACCTGATTTTTGAAGATTGATCATTTGACCTGAAGCTTTGGTGAATTCATTGAGAATCTTCACCACTTGGTACATCTCTTCTTTTGTAGCCTGTCCAAAGAGAATAGAGTCATCTACAAAAAATAAGTGGGTTAGTGTAGGAGCATTCTTTGTCAGAGTTATACCTTTGATTAGCCCATTAGTATTGGCCCAAGAGATCATCCTAGAAAAGACATCAAAGACTAAGATGAAGAGGTAAGGGGAAAGAGGATCCCCTTGCCTCAGACCTCTCCCAGGACAGATAGCCTTACTTCTAGAACCATTAACTTGGTAAGAGTACTTGACCGAGGTAACTAGAGACATGACAGAAGAGACCCAGATTGGACTGAAACCAAAAGACTCAAGGACTCTTTTTAGGAAAGACCAATCCACCCTATCATAGGCTTTGTTCATATCTAGCTTCACTGCAAAACCTCCACTAGACCCCTTCTTTACCTTCCTCAGATAGTGAAAGGCTTCTTGGGCAACTGTTAGATTATCTTGAATGAGCCTGCCTCCCACAAAAGCACTCTGTTGAGGGGAGATAAGGCTATCCAGTGATGGTTTGAGCCTCTGCACCACTATTTTAGAGATGATCTTGTATATGAAGTTACAACAGCTTATAGGTCTAAGTTGGGAGATAGATTCTGGGTCAGGAACTTTCTTTTTATATCGGAGTAAGATAAAATAGAGACCGCATGCTTATCTAAAAAAAAATAGAGACCGCAAATTGGTCCGACCCGTTTGGTTGATCCGAAAAAATATAAAACTTTTTATTTTACAAAAAAATAAATAATAATTCATAAACCGTTGAGTTTCATATTGATTGATTCAATCTTATTCACTCGTGTCATTTAAAACAATATCTTATGATCAATTATAGTGATTCACCGATGAGAGAAATTTGATTTGCTCATTTCACCCTAAAAACACTCATTTTTTTCGTTTAGACTAAAAAGATATTTATCTATTCAAATTGATAGAATATATCAATGATAATACAAAATTCAAAATTGCTAAACATGAAAAGTTGTGGGCTGAGGGCCGAGTAAGAGGAGAAAAGGAAAACTAGGACACCGATGTGTACCACTAGACAAAATCACAATGAGAATTACCAATGAATTGAATTTAGAAGAGCCTCTCGGGTAGGGATGTCAACGGGGCGGGGAGGAAATGGGACCTGGACCCGTCCCGAACCCGCGCGGGTACCCGTTTAGCGGATCTTCAATGGGTATTGTTTCTTCACGGGTACCCACGGATACTTGTAAATTAATAAAATTAGACATTTCGATACTTTTTATTAATTGTTTGTTCGGTTCATTTATATAAGAAAATTAGGCATTTCAATATGCATTTATCTTGTCAACTATTTACTAACATATAATCGTTAACGAATAAAGATAAAGAACACTAAAATAACAATGCTTAAAAAAACACTAAAATAACAATAATTCTCAACTTTGAAAATAACAAAGCACTAAGCATTTATATATGAGGGGTATTTAAGTAAATTTGTTACGGGTACGAGTACCTACAGGCACGGGTACCTCGCTACCCGGACCCGTCCCATTTATTGACGGGTAGTTTGACTATCCTTTTATTCAACCCGCGGGTACCCGTTTGACTACCCGCCCCATACCCGTCACAAGGTTTACCCGCGGATACCCGCAGGTCTTGGTATTTTTGCCATCCCTACAAGGGGCAAGCTACAACCCGAGGAGAGGGTGAGTTCGAGGGGCAATGAGCTAGACCGAGAGAGAGCTAAGCCTCAGCCTATAGAGTGTCTCGGCCCTGATAGCTCAGATGCCCGAGTCCCTAGGACTCCCCGAGGGGCAAGTGGCAACCGAGCAAATAGGTGGCCGAGGTAAGGTGGGATTGCTTGGAAGGCACGAGGGAAGCATGTAATCACAAGGTGGGACTACATGTAATCACCACCGCTTCGAGCACCTTTTCCTTCCTCCTACGCAATCTCATATCAAAATGCTCCATGAACTAGCAAGCTCTAGTGCGTATTTTTTTTCCCTTTTCTTGCAAATTTGCTTAGATTTCACAACAATTCTGAATATTTTCAGAGGGCTTCGATTAATCGGCTAATCGTCTATCCTCAACCTCAATGCTTAAAAATCACACAAAATAAATCACCCAAAGAGAGAAAATCGAATAGCTTTTGTTTCAAATTTCCTAAGAACCCTATATTTTCTAGATCTGCGATTTCTCTTAGTAGCGATAGCAACCCATTTTATTTTATATTGAATACCAACACCCAATTCGGTCAACACATTCCACACATCAGACTCTCTGCTGGATGATGGTCAACTCTCTCTCAGCAATGTCCACTTGTCGTTCAGCCACAATAACCTGCCTTTCTACAACTTCATGTTACTTTTCAGATCGGTGGTTACCATCTCTGACAGCCTCTGCTAATGCATTAATGCCCAATGAGACCTTCTCATATTGGTTGCCCCATTTGACTGGTTAGTTAGATGAATCAGAAGTTGGAATGGATGCATCAAAATTAGGTGGACCAATAGGGTCTTCATCCACATGATTTAATTCTGGCTCACCTGCATCCAGGTCCTCAGAGTCATCATTATGCTACAGTAATTAAAAATAAATATAATTCAAAGTAAGCACTTATTATGTAGTATGTTCCTGTAATAAAAAGACTTATTATGTATACCTTTATCAAGTTATCCCACACCTCATCATGTCCTTTGGTGGCTCACTGGTGCTTGATCTATCATTCTTTCCTTTCTTCATTTTTTAAACCTATACAATATAAAGTAACATATGGAAAAAATAGGTGAAAGCAAATTAGCACCAACACAAAACTACATCAATACAACATACAAATGTTTAGATAAAGGCCGTATGCAATTTTTCTGCCATATACCACTGGTATAATTGAAATTACAAGCAGCAAAAACATTTTGCGTGGTGTATTCTTTCCTTCCACGAAATCGAGGGGCATCTACCCTGGGTACCTTGACACGCAAGCATTAATATTTCGTATGCCATATTTGACTACCTCAAGATGAAGTTTTACACAACACATTATCAAGCTTAGACTGTCTTGAATAAGAACACACAAATATATTGGCATAGATGATTGCATTGATAATGATACAAAATTTTAACTTAATTAGTCCTATCAGTGACCCAAAAATATCAATAAATGACCAATTTTATAACAAATAGAAGATTAATTCAAAGAGTATGGAGATATGATAATCATAATATAAGGGTTCAATGATATGCATAAACCATGGGTGCTGCAATGCAATTGATAACAAAGAAAGGGAAGTTGTGACCTGTTTAGCAAATTTTGTTCACCAGCCAGAAAGAGTGAAAGTCAGAAATGAAGGAAAAAAGAGGGAAGCTTTACTATATTACCGCCAAAAAGAAGGAATGTGGGAAAATGGAGAAGGGGCAACGTGGGAAAACTCTCCATCATTCCACATTTCTCTCCACAATCTCGCCTATATGAGAGAGAGAAAGAGAGATTATTCCTAAAACTCTTTTATGCGTCTTGTTCATTTGTCTATACTTTTACTTTGAACAATTTCCCCATTCGTAGTTAAAAGCAAATTTGCGTCTTGTTCATTTGTCTATACTTTTACTTTGAACAATTTCCCATTCGTAGTTAAAAGCAAATTTCGCATCGGTCAACACTAAGTTGCCACAATAGAAACTGAATTTGGGAGCACCAAGTCGACTAGAGTGTCCCAGGGTAGCTTATGCTACTGGCACTGGGTCAAATTAGAACTGTAGGACAAACATAAAATGTTAACACGTAACAAGAACAACATTTCAGAAGCCATTTGTAAGCAACTTTTACTACTTCCAATTTGTTCTTTTTTTTTTGGTGATGTTCTTTACATAATTCCACCTTAAAAACATGCAAATTGATTTCTAGCAGAAATGGAGCAATACTAAAAACCTTGTATTTTTATTAATATAGTAATAAAGTGTATGTGTAAGGGCTCAATCTTCATGTCTACAAGCCCTGTATTACATGGATCAATCAATATTCACCTGAATATAGCTTGACTATGTACAGTATAAAATAAATAGCATATTTGCATCCAATTTCTCTTGTATACATTTGTTTTTGGCCCAGCAAGGCGGCGATTCGCAATCTTTTGGTATAAACTTGAGCTACCAGAAAAGATGGAGCATCAATGTTGAACTTAAAACACTCTCAATACTGAATGAATCTAATAAGATCTGAATTCTGAACCACATTTATTTCTGTAAATTGAGGCATCACAGTATCCTACCAAGCATAGGAACTTAACTGAGACCTTCTCTGAGTTTCCTAGCAGCATAGGGTAACAAGATAATTATTGTTTTTCTGCACAACAAAAGGATAATCAGTAGCATAAAAAAATTATAATCAGAGAGAGAGAGAGGGAGATGTAAAAAACAATTTAGAGATTATCAGAAGTGTTGATGTTACAGAGATTGGAATACCTTTTCAAATGAGCACACTTATGTTCTTTTCACCAATGAAATCCAATTAGGTTCACCTCCCCATTCTTCAAGCACAACAAGGAAGTTCCCGCTTGGTTTCAACCACGCGCGAGGAATATGATACCTGCTCAAAAACCAAAATAGGCTCCAATGATCTCCAAGTATATTTACTTACATAATTTACTATTATAAAGCAAGTTATATGAATTCTTACCATGTTTGGGAGGGTTTTCCGCAATATGCGCGACATTTCTTATCAGTATAGGTTCCAGCATAATTACAGTTGTTACAACTACCTTGTGCTATGTATGCAGGCCAATGGCGACCAATGCTTTGACCATTTACCCATATCTCACCTTTTCCCATGCTAGTCATATCTAGAGCCAATGGATCATTTCCGGCCGGCGCGTTAAAAGTTGCCTAACAACATTCAAGTATAAGATGATTCAGAATTATGCAAACACGTGCCATCATCTATAACTATTGGGAAAAACTCTCGTACTGGGCGAGAGACGATGTGTATTGGAAAAAATAAGTCTTATATTGACAAGAGATAAGGTTTCAAAAGAGTCTATAATGAAAGGACACCCGTCATATTACAAGTCGGTTCTTTAACAAAGAGTTAGACCTAAAATCGTAAGAATAAACGTGACAGAAGTAGGAAATTCATTCTTACCTTGTACCATGTCAAAGGTTGTTTTTTAGCCAATGATGATCCTTGTGCCCAACTAACAGAGGAACTTCCAGATGTGGTATAAAGGCTCAAGGCTTCACCTTTCAGTCCAACCTGCCCAAATGAAAGCAAAAAAAAACATATAAAATCTGAACAACAATGTACATGATTAATGTATAAACTTTTTCTTTGTTCACACACAAGCTAATTTCATCTGATTTTTCATTATTATTCAATAATATTAAGCATTCATATATATCCTAGATAACAGACCTTGTAAGACCATTTCTGCTTAGACAAGTCTCTTGTCCCCTCATTTAGACCCTTCAATGTTACTGGGCCTAACACTCCAACATTCCATGTCTCAAAGTGGGTGCCAACATTCTGGTATTCATTGAATACAGAAAAACATATAAATGTCACTTAGTTATGAACAAACTAAAAATGTTACATATAACAAAGACATCATAAAAGAGAGAACTAACCGCGAGGCCAACGGAAACACTAAGCAAAGAAATTTTGTTATTGCCAACCTTCAACTTCACATTGTCACTAAATGTTAATTTAGGATTCGCCAATCCCCCATACACAGTTCCTGCATTCAAAAAGGAGATCAATATGTGAAATTTTAATTGGAATTCATGATTGAGGAACCAGTTAAATTGATCGTAGGATATTGTATAAAATGTTTATGAATGATTGAGATTTCATACTGGCTGATAAAATCTCAATCACTCATGGCATTTTATATTATATTATATGGTCAATATAATTGGTATACAAGTGAGGGACTTAGTTGATCCCTCGCCTTAGAAGTCACATTGAAAAACTGCTAAGCAAACGTGGCAAGCTAACCTGAAAATTGACCATTAACAAAAACATGGAGAACATGGCCTGCTGACATTACTGTAAGAACAGGAGATTGGCCATTCTTTATAAAACCTTCATTAGGACTAATGTTGACACTGTGAACAAGGATGAAGAGAGGATAGAACAAGTAAGTATCAAGATTCAAGAGATGAACATTCCAATTATTTAATGTCTTCAATAAGTTAGAGAAGTTGAAAGATTCTTACTCTGTCAGATACCACAAGTAATCTGAAGAATCCCTGGTCACACTGACCTGCTCCCTAAGTGCAAATGCTGTGATGGAATCATCCGAACTCGACGCGGCAGGTTGTTCAGTATATGACTGCCAATTCAATGCACTGTTCACAGGGGTAAAACTTCTCACAGAGCTCTTGGCGCCAACCTGCATAAAATTGCTATAATTATGATTTTGAAAGTTCACACCTATGAAACACGGACACCGACAGCGATTTTAATTTGTACATTGGAAGTAATTGAAGTGTCAGCGTCGGTGTCTGACACGACACGTGTTAGACACCGGACACGTCTTCAACTATAAGTGTTGATGCTTCAGAGGTTCACACTTAAAAAAAAAAAACCTTATCATATTCAGCAGTTTTATGTTACCTGTGCAGTGTTGAAAACAACAGTTTTGCAATCAGGAAGAATACTGATAGACCAAGGTGGAAGGTTATATTTGCCATTTCCAAATGTAACTGTTGCTGCAGAGTTAGTGTCATAATTTGCAAGGAATGCAGCACAGGCACCAGAGTTTGTATTGTACACATGTGCCTAAGATTACATTAACAAAAAGGAATCAAATGAATTTTCAACAAGTAGTATCTTGTGCTTCTTATGATGAATCATTCATGGACTTTACCTCAAGTTTATTTCCAAGCAATTTCACTGTTGGATCCACAGACACCAAAGCTGGTTCACATTGCTTTATAGCTTTATGTAAATCTCTCAGATGCCCCCATTTTGGTTCATTTAGAAGTCCTGATATAGTAATTTAGTTGAAGAAACTTCAGGCTAAAGTGAAAATTTATATAGCTTTAGCCATTTGATGCCTAAAGAATGATCCTATTTTTCCTTATGTTTTGAGAAGCTTAAAATATGTATACATTCAAAACATGCAAAACTATTTAAACCTTCTACTGCTATTGCATACCGAATTAAATCGATGGGAGCATCATAGTCATAGCTTGTGGCAATGAAGAGTCCACTAGAACTACGGCCAAAATTGGTTCCTCCATGGTACTGCACTCAAATATAAGATATTAGACTCAAATCGAAGTTACTAGAACATGAATTCGTAATTTGTATACCACACAAGATGAGAACTGAGAATTAGTGTTGTCAGATTGCAGAAAATAGAGGTTTGCTCAATAGCGTGCACTATAGGTCACTATAGCCGCTATTTGACAGTACTGATGGGCGCCATATCGTGGATCGTAGACTATAGCGGTTTGCTCAAACTTCTCTATGCTATAGCGCTGCTATTTGACAACACTGCTAAGAAGTTTTCACAGTGGATAAATAAACATACCATATAGTAGTTCACAAATGAGCCGCGATTCTGTATGAATCTAGCAACTGAGAATGCCAAATCTTCTGCTGGTCTAAGAGGGACAGCACTACCAAAATCAGTGTACCTAAATAACAAGAAACACAAAAAACTTAAATAAAAGACCCCAAAATACAACATTTTCAGCCTTAAAATTAACATTTTGTAAATGACTTACCAGCCAGTCCAATTCTCAGTAAACAACTTAGGTTTGTAGTACTTGTTGGGAGTGAAGTTTTCACAGTAGAATCCATTGCAGGTATCAATCTACAGCAACACAGTCAACAAATCAGATCATTGATAGAAGAAGATGAGAATCAATTTTCCAAACAAGGTTGAACTGGAATTAGATCTTGGAAGTTTCTCTAATTTTTCTTTTTCTTAAAATAAAAAGAAATTGAAGGAGAAAAGTGAAGAAGGTAATGAAAGTGCTTAGGTAGGTAAGCCAAAGCACCTTCCTTCAAATAAGGTAAAAATATCATGTTATGGTAAAAAGCAACAACATTAACCCAAACAAAAAAGCAAAACACTGTTATAAACCCCACAACTAACAAAAAAATATAACAGAACAGGATAAGAATTTTTTCTTAACAAAAAGACAGCCACAAAACCACATAACACACAAACAAAAACATTTATCAAATTTTGGAAAAGAGAACTTACAACAGGATCAGGAGCATCTTCTTGCTTGCACATAACCCATGGTACACCAGTGTTTAAACCAACAGCCATTTGAGCTGCCCATTTAGTATAAGCCTTTCCAGGAGCACCAATTTCCCATTCCACTGGTCCATACTCATTCTCAATCTATCAATTCAAATCAAAATTGTTACTGTAATTGGATGCATAATAAACTATATAGTAAAAAAAATGTTACCCCAAATAAGAGAAAATATTTAAATACCCTTTATTTATTTACCTGAGACATGATTATTGGACCACCTTGAGATTGAAACAACTTCTCTGCTTTCATCACATTAACAATCTTAGTAGTGAATTTTTGCATTGCCGCCTAACATACATCATGACAAAAAATAATGGATGGTTAGTTAGGAAATTAATTAATTATTAGAAACCCAATAATAAATAAATGATTAGAAATTAGAATTATTGAAACTTTGAATTGAAAAAACACCAACCTTGAACGGCTCATTGTCTGTTCTGAAAGCAATACCTGGCACATACTTGAGCCAAACAGGGAATCCTCTGCACAAAAATAAAAAATAAAAAAACAGAACATGTCACAAACCTTTGAGTAATTGTTAAGAATTTCAATCAGTGAACATGATTGAAATCATTACCCAAAGTTCCATTCAGCACAAACGAAGGGACCAATACGAAGGTGAACATAAAGGCCAGCTTGTTGAACTAGCTTGACAAACTTAGCCAAATCAAACCTATCTTCAAAGTAATACTGAGAAAATTTCCAACATCATATAAAACATTAATGAATGGAAAAAAAAAACATTATAGTATATATATGGAAAATTTAAAATAAATATCATTCATTACATTTCCAGGTGAAGGCTCATGTCCATTCCAAAATACATAGGTTTGAATAACATCAAGTCCTCCATCTTTTGCCTTCTGAATTAAGTCTGGCCACATCTGCATTAAATAAAATAACATATATTTGATCATACTATATAGATAAAATATTTTATCAAGATTTTTCGCAACTAAGTACCTCGGGTGTGCTTCTTGGATAGTGAATGGAACCAGAAATCAAAATTCTTCTCTGTCCATTAATTATAATAGCTTTGTGATCATAAGTCACAGAGGCTGTGACAACACAAACCCATAAACACAATGATAACATAAACACCAACATGTGAAACTCTCTCTTCCTTGTTAACCTCTCCATCATAAGAAAGTTTCTCAAACCAAAACTTCCTTGATATCACTTGTTGTGTTTCTTTGCTTGTTAATTTTGAAGCATAAAAAGGAGAAAAAGGAGAATGAGAAAACGGCTTCTAGTTTTTTTGTTTGTGACAGTGTCTGTCTTTTTTCTTAGGTTGTTTGTTGTATTTCAAAGGTGAAGTGTATGGGTTTGATAGGTTAGTTGAGAGAGGAAGGGAATGGAAATGTAACTGCTTTATATAGATTTGGAGAAGGACGGGAATAGTGGAAGAGAGAGTAATATCATATGGGACCCCTTTTGCTTTTTTTTCACTAACCTCATTCATCACACGGAACTACTACAATAAATGGCAAATTGCCAATGCCATTACCCTTTAACAAAACTTTTATTTTTTTCTTTGTGACACTCTTTCCTCGGTGGCTTAATCTACTTTGAAATACGATGTATTGATCTTGAGCTTTTGGGTTCGATTTCTGCACTAGACAAATTCGGTGTTGGGCAGTGTGAAATTTGGCCTCAAGTACGAGCAGAGATTAGTCTTTCGTTGAAAGCGTTGAGATACTATGTGAGTAGATAACCAAAAATTTAACTCTATTTTCTACGGGAAATTTTTTTTTTAATTTTAATTTTTATGATCTTTTCTTAGATAGACTCCGTTATTTTGATATTTTCTTTATTATGGTTAGGAAATGGATGGATTGAATCTAATTCATTTATTTTTTGAGTTTGTATCGAATGCATTTGATGGATTTAATAATCCATGAATTTCATGGATGGATAATGGATATATGAACTATTTTGCCACCTGTAATGATGGTGTGGATTCATTCCCTATTTTCAGTTCTTTGAATATTCTTTTTCTATTGTTTCTTACGTAGATATTCTTCTCTTTTCCTAATTATATTTTGTGATTTTCTTTTTTGATCAAGTTTTGTGATATGGTGAATTAAGAAAATATTTTTATATATTTCTTGATTTTATTTTGATTTGGGATGCAGATAACTAGGAAAGATGATTTGTAATGTAATCTATTTTTTACTATATTTATGGTTATTATTTGTTTATATCTTATATTTAATATGGTCATGATGAGAGCGTATCGAGTGATAACCTTGTTTATTATGAGAAATAAAAAATTTCAATTAAAATCGTTAAATTAAAATTAACACATCATATTACATCATTAATTAAAGATCTCATATGATTGGTTTTTTAATTAAAGATTAGGTGAGATCTTGTTATTAATAACATAATCTGAGCCGTTGATTTTTAATCTAACAGTTATAATTAAAATTCTCATATGTGATAATAAATAAGTTCTCACCTGATACGCTCCCTGGTGATAATTATATAATTGTTTTAATATATTAAAATTTTGTATTAACATACTCTTACCCTAGTTTATTGCAAAATTACATATCTCCAAAAGGGTAGCTCACATGGTTGAGTGAAATGATATCGTTGGTGGAAAAATGTAGGCGTACGGGGTTCGAATCCCACTCTCATTCCCCTCTAACAACTAACACACTAATTCCTAACCATTTTACCTATAAAAAAATGTCCCCATATCTATACTCGTACTTGACTTTGTACCTTGTATTCATGTAGCAATGGTTCTGACTAATCAGAATGAATGTTGTCTATAAGGCCTACTTTAGTTTCTGATAATTTTTTTAGATAAGCAATTTCATTGAAAGGAGTACAAAGCGTACCCAACCTTACAATGGGAAGGGGGAGGGTCTCCTCAAAACCTCCCTAAGCCAAAACCCTTTGGGAAAAAGACTTAGAGAGGAAAAAGAGTACCTCGCACGAACAAACCGTACAACAGTGGGAATAAACATCCTAACCCACTACTTCTCCCCCATCTAAAGTACATAGTAATTGAAGCATTACATGATTGGATTACAACATTGAAAAGCAGCCCATCTGGCAATTATACCAATCCGACCAAGATGCCATGCATCTCCTCCCTCTTCTTGCCTTAAACCAGCTCCATGCCGTGTCCTTGATTCCTGCTAGAATAGTCGGAACAGAGTCCACGTTGCCTTTGAAGATTACCTTGTTTCGCGCCATCCATATTTTCCAAATAACCGTCATCCATATGAGGTGTTTAACGCCTCTTTGTTTCTTTCCCTTCACAAGTTTCCCAAAATCCACAAAGTGATTGGCTATGCTATCCGTATCGCCCATCGAGGTCCCCAACCAAGCAAAAACGCTCCTCCATATAGCTTTAGCAACTCCACAAGTCATAAATAAATGCTCCACCGTTTCTTCCTCTTGAAAGCACATAACACAACTCTGATCATTTGGAGATTGAATTATGCCTCTTCTATGCAACGCAACCCTTGTGGCAATTCGCTTCAAAATGACCCTCCACGCGAAGATTTGTATTTTGGATGGAACATCATTTTTCCAAATCTTCTTACATGCTACAGAATTTTCGGATTGAATAAAACCAGTTATACCTGCAGAAAAAAGCAGCATATCATAGCATTTCTTCACGGAGAACCCACTTAGCGAGTCCGGAATCCACAACCGGTGCCCCCGCTACGGCTTAAAGCTACTGGGCAGCGAAGCGGTGCGCGAAGGCGACAACGGTATTTGCTAAATCTGCGTTTCTTTGCAGCAGCAGTCGACCCACCCCACGACCAACTCCAGCCCCTGTCCGTCCACAGGCCAAACTCCGCCACCGTAGCCTCTGTGTTCCTACAACAATTATAAATATCCGGAAATAATGTTGCCAAACGGTCTCGTCCTATCCAAACGTCCTCCCAGAAACGCACCGTGTTTCCTTTTCCAATTTTAATTTTTACCAATTCATTAAACCATTCTTCTTGCACACTTAAATCCTCCCCAAGTAGGTATAAATCCCTCCACCACAACGACTTCTTCTCCCACCCTCTTCTGTTCTCAGTAATGTCAGACCATCTCCCTTTTAATCCATATCTTTCCACCAAAACCTCCTTCCAAATTGGATTATTATCCTCCACCAAAATTCTCCATCGCCATTTAGTTAATAAAGCCACGTTAAACACTTCTAGATTTTTTATACCCAAACCCCCTTTTTCTTTTGGCAAGCAGATAGTCTCCCACTTCACCCATGCCACTTTCTTATTCTCCTCATCGCCTCCCCAAAGGAATCTTCTTTGTAGCTTAGTGATCTCCGTAATGACCTTCTTTGGTGCTTTGTAAAAGGAAAAGATATACAATGGTAAAGATGCAAGAACCGAATTTATTAGTGCAACACGACGCCCAATCGATAATTGCCCACTCTTCCAACAATTTAACCTTGTCTTAATTGAGTCTATTATTGGTTGCCACGTGCTCGTTCTCCTCGGGTTTGCACCAACCGGAATCCCCAAGAATTTAAAGGGGACCGACCCAACCTTGCATGCTAGAAATTGTGATATACCTTCCATAGCTCTCTCATCAATATTCAAACCAAATATACTACTTTTTGCAAAGTTTACCTTTAAACCCGAGACCATCTCGAAACTTCTTAATAATGCTTTCCAACACCAAATACTCTTATCACCTCCATCGCAGAAAAAAATTGTGTCGTCCGCAAATTGCAGAAGCTCCACCGATAGAGAATTGCTAACGCTGAATCCTTTGAGGTTATTTGATTCAACGCCCTTCCGAACTAAACCCGCCAGACCTTCCGCCACTATCAAAAATAAGAAAGGAGCGAGCGGATCCCCTTGCTTCAAGCCTTTCTGGGCCACAAATTCCTCCGTCGGGCTACCATTGACTAATACGGAAATTGAGTTCGACGACATACATGCCCACATCCATTTTCTCCACCTTACTCCAAACCCCATCCTGCTCAACATATAATCCAAGTAAGACCAGCTCACAGAATCATAGGCCTTTTCAAAGTCTGCCTTCATAACCAAGCACTTTTGTTTCTTTCTTTTCGCCAAATCCATAATCTCATTAACAACTACCACTCCATCGAGGATGTTTCTACCTGCAAGGAAAGCGCTTTGACAGTCTGTAATTACCTTCTTCAATACTTTTTTCAGTCTTCCTGCTAGCACCTTTGCAAGCATCTTATATAAGCAACCGATTAGAGAGATTGGCTTATACTCCCCAAAACCTTGAGGATTACTATTCTTGGGGATAAGTGCAAGAAAAGGTGCACTTATCGCCTTTGGGAGTCTTGCACTTGAATAAAATTCCTCAAAAAACTTCAGCACCTCCGATCCGATAAAATCCCAACACTCCTTTATAAATCTAAAATTGAACCCATCCGGTCCTGGACTTTTATTTCCATCACATTCCCAAACCACCTCCTTAATCTCATCCAATGAAAACGGTTCCATTAACATCTCATTATCTGGCTCAGAGATTTGATTAAAGTTCACCCCATCTAATGTTGTCCTATATATGTCCTCTTCCTTAAACTTTCCTTCAAAATGATTTTTCACTGCCCTTTTAACCGCCCCCACCTCTTCTACCCACTCCCCTTCAACCATAATTTTCAATACCTGTGTTCTTCTCCGGTTCCCTTTCATACACGCATGGAAAAACCGACTATTCGAATCACCTTCAAAGAATCCACTTTACTCTCGCCTTTTGTGCTAGAAGGCTTTCTTTTGCATGAAGCTCTTTCCGAACTCCTCATTCGCCCTATTCCTTCGATCGTCGTCAACTCCGCCCCTTCATTTGCGATCTCTCAACCTCATTCGAGATCCTTAATTATATTCTCTATTTTGAGATCTTTATACCCAAACACCTCACGGTTCGGACCTTTAGTTTTTCCTTCAAACAATCTCAATTTTTCCTTCAACACAAAAGAGGCTTTCCCTTCACGAAAAGAATTCCGGCGATCCTTTGACAAAATCCATAAATTCCTCATGCTCTAGCCAACAATTATTGAACACGAAGGGTTTAGGCCCCCCAATTAATGACGGGTGACCAACCAAAGCGGGCAATGGTGCGATATCTCTTTGTCGCGCACTCCACTGCGCACTAACATTCCACTTTGAGATTAGCCCCTCTCACAACAACATTCGTCTAGTGCGCTTGACCTACCATCGACCCAAAACATGTGAACTTCTTCCCAACACGAGCACATCTACTAGCTCCATATCCTCCATAAATGACAAAAATTCTCTTGCTTCCACGTTGTTGAAGCTAGCCGCAACCAACTTCTCTCTCTCGCCTATCATCCATCTGCATTGAAATCCCAAAGAATGCACCAATCTCCAACCTCAAAATCATCTTTTAATATCATAAATTGTCCCATAGTCTCCTTTTCCCTGCCATGTTACAGTCGAGTAGACATTCACCAAATAACATATTCTTCCTTGAATTTTAGTACAAATTCCAATAAAATGATCGCCTGAGAATGAGAACATGACCTCCAGAATGTCTGACCTCCATATGCTTAGCAACACACCCGACATATCGTTAGCATTTTTACTCAACCAATCGAAGTTTGGATCACCCCAGATACTACCCACCTTCCTTCTCGATAAGTCACAGCTTTTCGTTTCCTGGACCATGCAAAAATCTATTTTCTCCTCCATAATCAATTTCTTCAGACGCTTTCTCTTAGCAGCGCCCCCACCCTTGCATGTTAAATGTAGCAATCTTCATTGAGCACCATCTTTTTTCCCCTTCCTTCCCTTCGCAGTCTGATCCCTATCTTCCAGCATAATCTTCATCACTACTTTTCCCTGTAACTCCCATGTTTTCCTTTGCAAAACTCCACACCTTATTGGCTACAGACAACTCATGGTCTATCAAGTACCTCTCATTGCATACTTGGATACCTGAATCCCCCACAGACACCTCTCCAATGGCAGCCCCATTCATATCACAACTAAACGACATTGATAGGTTGGATCCAGGAGGGTTACGCGCAACAATAGGGAACTTTGAATCACCTTTCGATCCATTAGAGAGACTAATGGAAGGGATAAGATCTCTGGCTTTCTCATCAACAATACCAACTAATACACCTTGATTCACTTCATTCACATTATCATTACTACAGCTGGTTGACGTATGATAACTCTATTTTATATAGAGTATTTCATATGTTTAAACTTAGTATTTGCTCTCTTTTAAGTAATAATAAAGAGTTTATATAGTATTTTTTGTGATATATGATAACTTGAGTGATTTGAATGGTTATAGTTATTATTAGGCCATTTTGGATATATTGTGGTATGTTTGATGTTTTGTTGATCTTGATCTCAATGCTAAGCTGCATCAATGCTCCTGACCGATCTCGCATCAAATCGCACTACTTGGTGAATAAGCGACTGTTTCATATGCATCCACTTGCAAGTGATGACCTCCGCTGGTTCTCGATGCCATCCCACCTTGTATAGTAGCGCGCTACCATTCACACATAGCTATAGGCATAGCTTTGAAGAGTCACCAACATAGGGACACATGTTCACACATCAATGAACCGCCCTATGTCATTAGTCAAAGATTTCAACTTGGATAAACCTCACGAAAAGCAACTACAGCTATGATCCACTCAAGATTACTTCAACATGAAGAAAGGAAGCACCTCACTTGAAGGCTATAAAAGGACCTCACATCTTCATTTGGAAATATATCACAATCCATAAGTTAGATCAAAATTTCAATATACATAGTTAGTTTTTATATTTTAGAGGAAGAGGAAGGAATTGACAAATCCTCCTTAACTCATTTTCATAGTGTTTGTATAGTGCTAAGGAGTAATGCTAGTGCATTGCTAGAAGATTTCATACAAAGGTTTTCAACATTTGTAACTTTACTTTTGTTGTTTCTCTTTTGTGATTTCTATTATATAAACATGGTCTATTCAGTTTATATATATCTTGCAATGTCTCTTGTTAGCTAAACCTCTCTTAGTTGGAATGTTCTAATCATTTAATGAGCTTTTAAGTAAGTATGTTGCATGTATGTATGTTTGTACTTTAGTTCTTGCTTGATAATATTTTCATTACTTATTTTGAACTTGATCACTTAGAATAAGTAAGAATTGTAAATGACCAGAGATGGCTTACAATTAAGAACTCAAGAACTAATATGGGTGAGTGTTTTACATAAAGAAAACTTTGTGAAAACCATGCTAAGTCCTAGAGATAGGATAGTATAGTCCATAGGATAATTGTGGGTACTTAAAATACAAGAGTGAATTTATTTTAGCAACTTGGATAATTGTTAGGAGGCAAGATTGGCATTGACACCCCTTTCTTTTCTTGCATAGAACAAGGATCATAAGAGTGGTAATGATACTCTGAAGAAAGTGACCGAAAGGCACATAGCTAATGCAACAAAGATTGCTGTTTGCATCACATCTTTGCATCATACACTTATAAGTAAATTACTTGATGAAGACATTCCAACTAGCTTTTCTCTTTTACACTATCAACATTTTTACTTTGCTTTCTATCTAACTTAGTTGTGATCATCACAAAATCCAAAATTATTTTATTACTTTGTTACTTTACACTTTATTAAAATGCAATATTAAACGAATTAGATTCGAGCGTAGGAATTTTTTTGCTCTGCTAGGGTTCTCACACCTAGCCGCCGATTATGAGTGATCCACCGGATCTTCAATTGATCCTGCCAGCATCCAATCATGTGGCCCTATCGGCGCTTGCGATCTCCGTCGCTGTCCTTGATCCCGGCGTTGTCGTCTTTGCAAGAAACAACAGCGACTTTTCATTGCATGTGGACCAGTTTGACCCTTTTTCTGCCTTTGCACGCGACCCGGTGCGCGTTGAAGCTCTTCACAATTTGAAAAAGTGTGTTGTCTTTTTCTGCATCAAGCAGATCCAACAAATCACGGTTCTTCAACAAATCCGACGGGTCCCTCCAAAACAGGTGCGTCAGACACTGTTCTCAAGGCGGTGGGAACAGTTCTTCAACAAATCACGGTTGATTCTTCACGAGACAGAGCGTGAAAAATCAAATTCGGTTAAATCTTTTGCCCAAGCTCTTCGAGTACGAGGATAAAATGTGCGACATTCCGCTCGATCAACTTCCTCGCTTAGTGTATTAAAGGAGATGAGCTTGCTATTTCTATCCCAGAGGATGAGTATGTTGCTGGTGTGGAAGGGTGCAAGTCGCATCTTCACGGCATAATCTTTTTATCAAAAGGAGACACCCCCCTGAAAGTTTGACGTCTTGCGTTCCAAACTTCAATCGCTATGGAAGCCGACAGGTAACTGGGGTCTTATCTCTCTTGGGAAGGGTTATTATGAATTTTCTTTTGCGTCTTTTGATGATTTGCGTAGAATACAATTGCAACCCTCTTGGAGCTGCAAGCCTGGCTTGCTCCGTTTGTTTGCTTGGCAACCAGACTTTAATCCCTTAAATATTAAACACACAAAGGCCCAATGCTGGATCAGACTGACAGGTCTTCCACAAGAATATTGGCGCCCAAAAATTTTGTTTGCTATTGCTAGCTGTGTGGGTACGCCAATTTGTCTTGATGACACTACTAGCAAAAACTCTTTTGAGAGGGCTTTTGGTCATTTTGCTCGTATTTTGGTTGATATAGATTTGAAATCGAAACTTAGAGACCAAATTCTTGTCGAGAGATCTGGATTTGCCTTCTTTGCAGGTATTGAATATGAGAACTTACCGCTCTTTTGTATGACTTGCATGAACATTGGGCACGATACTAGCAACTGTAATAAACGTAATGGCCCTCCAATGGGAAAAAACAAGGAGCAGCCTATCCACGATAAGGTGGCTCGGCATAAAGATGTTGCTAAATATGTTCCTAAGGTTAAAGATACTAACTTGGAAGCTGCTAAGCAAAAAGTTATAGTGGAAACTATTGTGGATAAGGACGCCTACAGAGGGGTCAACAATTTGCCTTGGGATGGCTCTGACATTAACCCTTTGTTGGGGTTTGTTCAATCTTCCACCGCCCAAACTAATGTTCTTTTGGATAAGCAGCAAGGAGAATCCTCATCCAATGTGGCTAAGGAAGGCGTTTCTAAATCCAAAGAGGACTTAGTCTCTGTTGTTCAGGACTCTTTAGATCTTGAAGAGGATAAACATGCTTCGATTGAGGCTAAGAAAACAAACCAGACTCTTTTGAACCCCACACATGATCCTAAGGTTCATGAAGTTAATGTTGCCCAAAACTGCTTTACTTCTGATACTATTAGTGGCTGCAATATTGTGACACCGGATGTTCATTCTAACCCAAAGGTGGTTAATGATATGGCAATTGTCAGCCGCTTTTGGGCTGACTCCACTGGAGACTCTGATGAGGATCACATATCGGAATCAGGAGATTCTCAGGCGGTGTCTTCAAAGTATTTGGCTGATGATAATGCAAGGTCACAAAGGTTTTGTCTAAATCCTAGCAAAAAAGAATGAAGAAACAACAACTTCAAGTTCAAAAAGCTGCTGGTTATATGACCCGATCTAAGGGTAGTATCCACCATGCTTCTCAATGCTAAAGACTCTTTATTGGAATGTCAGGGGGATTGGCAATCCTGACACCAGAACTGTGCTAAATAAGCTTTGTAAGTTACACAAGCCGGATTTTTTGTTTATTTCCGAGCCTTGGATTGGTTTTAAATGCCCCCTAACTTCTTTTCTAAGCTGAATCTGAATTTGTTTGCTGAGAATAATAGAGGCTCCTTGGCTTCTAATCTTTGGTGTTTATGCACTGACAATTACGATCCAGTTGTTATTTCTTCTACTAGCCAGCAAGTGGCTTTCACTCTAACTGTGGAAAATCAACCTCTCTTCTTCTCTGCTGTCTACGCGGCCTCCAACTCCTATATTGTTAGAAGACATTTATGGAATGATTTGACCACCCTGCAGCAGGATCATCCTGGTCATTGGAGCTTTATTGGGGATTTTAATGCCGTCTTTGGGGCTCATGAGCACCGAGGTAAGAGGGCTCCATACGCCACTTCCTTCGTGAAGATTTTCGTTTGGTCCGATATGCATAGTTTGATTCATCTTCCTACTCGTGGATCCCAATACACTTGGTCTAATGGTAGGTTGGGAACAATTATCTTTGAAAAAGAGACTGGATAGATCTATTTGTAATGCGGGTGGCTCAATTTTTGGGATAGTGTGGATGTTGCACGCTTTCTAGAAGCGAGTCCGATCACTTTCCTCTTCTTTTGATTATGAAAAAGGAGACTCTTTGAGCGCTCCTCTTTTAAGTTTATGAAAATGTGGGCTCGGCACCGAATTGTAAGCGGGTTGTCGCTGAGGCTTGGCAGAATCCTGTGGTTGGTTGCCACATGCATGTTTTATCCCAGAAGTTGAAAAACTTAAAGGCTAATTTGAAAGATTGGAACACTTCAGTCTTCGGTAATGTCTTCGCTAATGTCACTGAGGCCTTCGCTAATCTTGATAATATCCAGGAGCAGATTAATAATCGGGAGGTTACGATTCTTTACTCTCTCTTGAAAAGGTCGCTCAGCGATTATAAACCGCTTTAAACTATGAAGAATCTTATTGGAAGGAGAAATCTAGAGTCAACTGGCACAATCTTGGGGACAGAAATACGTCCTTCTTTCATAGAATGACCAAGATCAGGAGTGCTACCAAGAGAATCTCTGTCATGAAGGATGGGGATAATATTCTTTCAAACACTGTTGATATTGAGAATCATATAGTGAGTTACTATCAAAATCTGTTCTCGGTTAATAATGACTGTCGTCACAATGGTCTTATTCAGGAAGTTATCCCTTCTTTAGTCTCGGATAGGGACAATGATATGCTTACCAGACTCCCCTCAATGGATGAGGTCAAAGCTCTTGTCTTCTCTTAATGGGGGAGGGCCACAGTCCGAATGGGTTTGGTGGTTTTTTCTTCCAGCATTATTGGGATATAGTTGCTCAGGATGTTTATAATGCTGTCTTTCAATTTTTTCAACATGGTTGGTTGCTTCCTAACTTCAACTCTAATATTGTAGCTCTGATTCCTAAAGTGGAGGGGGCAGATAGAGTTGATCTCTACAGACCTATAGCTCTTGCTAACTTCAAGTTTAAAATATCACTAAGGTCATAGCTGATAGACTTGCCCTTGTTGCACCTAGGATTATTTCTGATAATCAGAGGGGCTTTGTCAAAGGTCGAAATATTTCTGATTGTATTTGCACTGCTTCTGAGTCTATTAACTTACTCCAAAAAAGGGCTTATGGTGGTCAACTTGCTCTAAAAATCGATATAAAAAAGGCCTTTGACACTATTGATTGGAACTTTCTCGCTTCAAGTCTTTGTTTGCTTTTGGCTTCAACGATAAATTCGCTCTTGGATTAATACTATTCTTCATTCACCAAGCTCTCTTTCTCTATTAACGGATCCGCAATTGGCTTCTTTGGTGCGCAGTGGGGTGTTAGACAAGGAGATCCTTTATCCCCTCTTCTTTCTCATGCGGTGAAGATGTTCTTAGTAGAGGTATTTCTAAGCTTGTTGAGGATGGTAAGCTTGACATGGTGGGGCCCCAGAGGTTTCAGTATGCCTAGCCATGTTTTATATCTTGATGATATTATGATTTTACGTCGGGCAACTAGGAAAAGTTTGACTAGTTTGTTTGACTCTTTTTCCTCGTATGAGCAAGCTTCAGGCGGGTGATTAGCAAGGAGAAGTCTAAATTTTATTCTCGCTAACCTTTCATCTTTCCGTATCACGGCTATTTCAAGCCTCTCTTGGTTTTTCCTGGGCTCTTTCCTTTTAATTATCTTGGCGTTCCCTCTCTTTAAAGGTAAGCCTCGGAAAATTCACTTATTACCGATTGTTGATAGAATTAAAGCCAAACTTTCTCCTGGAAAGGCTCTCTTTTGTCTATCATGGGCGTGTTCTTCTTGTTAATCTCGTGGTTCTTAGCATGTTGGTTTATAGTTTAGGATTTATGCTTGGCCCGCTAGTCTGCGCTAAATCATGTAGACACACGGATTAGAAACTTTGTTTGGTCGGGTGACATTAATTCTAGGAAGCTTGTTACGGTGGCTTGGAGTAAGGTGTGTAAGCCCTATCGGGAAGGTGGGTTGGAGTCTGCGGTTCATCGAGCTATAAATAATGCGGGTATGCTTAAGCTTGGTTGGAACTTTACTTGAGCGAATCGCAATGGGCTCTTTTTTAAAAGCTAGAGTTTTGAGAAATAATAAGCCAGTGAATTATCATGTTTCCTCTTCTATTTGGATTGGGTTTAAATCTCATATCTCTGATATCATTGAGAATTCGACTTGGAAGCTGGGAAATGGGATCAACATAAATTTTTGGACTGATACTTGGCTTTCTAGACCTATTGTAGATATTATTGGAATTCCCCCTATGTTACATAAGGATCTGAAGGCTAACCTCAGGGACTTTATTGTTGATGGTAGATGGTCCATTCCGGCGGACCTTTCCTCTCACTTCCCTCACCTTCATTCGTAAATTCAAGCGATTGCTATTCCTTTTGTTTGGACCGAGGATCAATTAATGTGGAATCACTCAGTTTCTGGGGATTTGACTTTCAAGGAGTCTTTTCTTTTCTGTAACCCCCCAGGGCAAGTGGTTCCTTGGGCCAAGCCCATCTGGAAGCCTTTCATCCCGCCTTCTAAATGTTTTATCCTTTGGAGAACTCTTCATAATAAGATGCCAACTGACGATCAACTTTGCTTTAGAGGTTGCACTGTCGTCTCTATTTGCAGCCTCTGTGGTAATGCTTCTGAGACCTCCCATCATCTCTTCCTAGATTGCCCTTTTGCCCAACGTATTTGGAGATGGCTTGGAGGTATCCTGAGTCTCCATATTGATACTGCTTCTTATCGGAACATCTTGTCTTTGACCTCTCATGGTTGGAGCCCCCAATTGCAGGATATTGTCTCTGCTGCGATTGTTAATGTTTTTTGGACCATTTGGTATTAGGAATCAAGTGAGATTCAATAATTACATGATCCCCATTCAATCGGCTATAAATTTAATTATTTCTAATGTCGCTCGGCGGGAATGCTTCTAATTCTCCACTTTTCGTCCTCTGTTCTTTGAGTTTAAGATCATCAAAGCCTTCAATATTATCGGAAATTATAGAAGCTCTAGTAACATTAAAGAGGTTCTCTGGATTCCCCGCGCCTTATATGATTAAGTGTAACACTGATGGTGCGGCCAAGGGTTGCCCTGGGCCTGCTGCTTGTGGTGGTATTTTCGGAGAGATAGAAGTCTTCGCTATTCTTAGTTGTTTTTCCACGTCCATTGGTATGATTATGCTCTTCATGCCGAAATTTGGTTGGGGCCATGTTAGCTATTGAAATTGCTTTTGTTAAAGGTTGGCATCATTTGTGTTTGGAATGTGACTCTCGATTAGTGGTCCCCGCCTTCAAGAATTGTAATATAGTTCCTTGGAAGCTCGAGAACTTCGTTGGGATAATTGTGTTTATCCGACAAGACAAATGACTTTCGTTTGCACTCACATATCTGAGAGAAGGTAACGCCAGGCTTGACAAGCTTTGCGCGTATGGTATTAACACTAGTGGTCTTATGCGGTGGGACTTTCCCCTAGCTTCATTCTTTGATGACCTGCGAGAAATAGAGTAGCCGCGCCGCTAACTATAGGTTCACTTGATTTACATTTATTGTTTTTAGTTTTCTCTTTGGACTTTGTTTTGGTGTCTTTTTGCAAATGATTGTTAGTGTTTTTGGTGCCAACTGGTTGGGATGAAACTCACTTTAGTGATGCTTTTTGCACGCCATATTTTACTTCCTTTGTTGTTATAGGGTGCTGTTTTTGTCTTGTTTTTTTTCTCGGCTTTTGTTTTGGTGTCTTTGCAAATGATTGTTAGTGTCTTTGGTGCCAACTGGTTGGGATGAAAGTCACTATTGTGATGCTTTTGCATGCCATTTTTCAATTTCCTAGGTTAAGTTTCCTTGTTATAGGAGTGTTACTCTTTCCTCTTGGTTGTATTGTTACTTTACTCATGGGTTTTGGCCTAGTCCCCATGTCTCTTGTATATTTTCCACTTTTTATTAATAAATTGTAGGGGAGTACTCTTTCCTTCTTGATGGTTTTTCCCTAAGGAGGGTTTTCCATCAGAAGGTTTTAACGAGGCTCCATAAACCCTTCTTTTGCAAAAAAAAAAAACTTTACACTTTATTACTTTATATTGATTTTAAAAGTGAGTTTTTCAATCTCTGTGGGTTCGATCTTTTTACTACTTGTTTTTGGACAAGTGTATACTTGCACACAAGTGTATGTGATTTCCATGCACCAAGTTTTTGGCGGTTCTTAGGGATTGAAGTAAATTCTTTTAAAACTCGATATATAGTAATTTAGTGTTGTATATAAATTACAGTATTTAAAGTTTCGTCAACAAAAGTACATGGTACTTAGTATATGTCTGAGAACGAGAAGCAGAACACCGAATATAGTTTAGATCGAAATAGAAAGAAAATTCGGAGATTGCTAAGACTCCAAAAAGCAGAATCAACAAGCTTGCAACATGTCATTCGGTGAAGAACAAAGCTCAAGGCCACACTCGGTGAGAGGAGGCCACGGGTTCCTGAGATGCTCATCGAAGAAGAATTTCATAGAGAAAATCTCATCCACATGGATCACATAGGTATGATTAATGATAGAGATAGACTATGAGGATTATGCTCGATTTGATCATCAAAACATGCAAACTAGTATAAATAGACCTCATATTGATGCCATGCATTTTGAATTTAAGCCTATGATGTTTCAAATGCTTCAAACTATTGGTCAATTTGGAGGATCTCCTCATGAAGATCCTCATTTGCATTTAAGGCAATTTCTAGAAGTATGTAGTAATTTTATTATACACGGTGTTAGTGAAAATGCATTTAGATTAAAGTTATTTCCATATTCTTTGAGAGATAGAGCCAAGGCTTGGCTAAATTCTTTAGAGCCTAACTCTATCCATTCATGGAATGGTGAAAAATTTTAGGAAAATATTTCCCACCTATCAAAATTGCCGAGTTAAGAAATGATATTACATCTTTTAGACAAAAAGAGTTTGAGTCTTTATTTGAAGCATGGGAAAGATGGAAGGAACTTTTAAGAAAATGTCCTCATCATGGTTTACTGTTATTATTCAAATGGAAACATTTTATAATGGTTTAGAACCTCAAACCGAATAATGCTTGATGCATCATCCGGTGGAGTGTTATTAAATCTGTCATACAATGAAGCATGTGAATTAATTGATAGAATAGCGACTAATAGCTCTAGTTGGCCTCATTGAGAGGGTAAGTGCCCAAAAGAAACCATCGTGGGTACATGAAATCAATGATATATCCGCCACTATCCGCTCAAGTAGCCACTCTAGCTAATTTGATGAAAAACTTCATACAGCAATGCTATTGCATCTAATGCATTGCATCACCGTAAGCACTTACAGCAGTGATGAGAACAAGTACCTCGTGCACACCTAGTTGTGTGTCTTGTGGAGGAGGTCACTTGTATGAGGAGTGTTCTAGCAACCCTATCTCTGTAAATTATGTAGGTTGTAACACCACTAAATGATTTAATTAAGCAATTGATTAAATTATTTAAAGTGTTACACTTGTTTTTAATTATATTAGAATATAATATAGTGTTTTATAATTTAGTAATTTATTTTAATTAAAGGGGATGGTGGAAGAAATGGAGAGGGGGTGTAAAAAGGGCCCAAGGTGCGCTTGGCCCAATGTACATATACCCAAATTTGGAATTTGCTCTCATTTGTGAGAAGAAAGAAAGAAAACGAAAGAAAGGGAGAAGAGAAAAGAGAAAATCGGCGCAAACCCTAGGAGAAGAGGGAGAAAGCAATCGCAAGGGAGAAAGGAGAAGAGAAAGCTCCATAGTTCTTTGTGGTTCTTATACGTGACTTGGTGAGAATCAATTTCTACGGTTAATTCGAGGTAAGGGAGTCTCACTCTATAATAGAGGAGATAATGAGTTATATGTAGATCATAGGTGTTGTTTGATGTTAATTGATGATTGCATGATGATTTGATTCATTGGATTTGATGAATTTCTTGGCAAAATCGATTTAGGGCTTATGTTAGGGTTTATGATATGTGATTTTGTGTTTTTAAGATGTGTTTGATGATTGAGCATGCAATTGATTGTTAGAATATGAAATTAGGAGTATTAGAATGATTATGGAGTGAATTGGCTTAAGAGAATTTGAGAAAATTGGGGTTTTTTGAGGTTGGGCGCCAAATTGCTAGGCTTTGTGCGCCTGTGTCGTATGTGATGAGGCTATGGTGTTGTGTTCTTTGTTCAGGCGCCACTTTGCTTTGAGGAATTGGCGCTGGGTTCTGTTCACGTCTTTGGAATTGTGTCGAGTGCGGTGTGTCGGTGGATAGGCGCGAGAATGTGGGTGTTTTGGTGCACGGGAGTGAAACTTAGCGTTCTAGGCACAATTTTCCGTGCCATCTTTTGCGCGTTCACCTGCCCAAATCCAATTTTAAGTGTTTTGGCTCGAATGGTTTTTGCAGTTGCGGTGTCTTTTTACAAATGTACCAGGTGGTGGTGGCTTTGTGTGTGTAAATGGGGTGGGTTGAGTGAAACTTACATTTACAGGCATATTTTATTGTGCCATATTTTGTATTTACACCTTAAAAACATTTTTAAACATTTTGGCTCTAGTGGTTTTCTGGTTACAAGTGTTATTTTACAAATGTCCCGGTGGGGGTGGTTTTGTGTGTGTAAATGGGGTGGGTTGAGTGAAACTTACATTTCTGGGCATATTTTACTGTGCCATATTTTGTATTCACCTGCCCAAAAACATTTTTAAACAATTTGGCTCGAGTGGTTTTCTGTTTTAATGTGTTATTTGAGAGATGTGCTAGAAGGCATTCTTTGTGGCGCTATAAGTGTGCGCCTAGGGGGTAGTTTGGGTGAAACTTAGAGTTCTAGGCATAACTCACCGTGCCATGTTTTGTATTTACCTGCCCAAAAACCTTTTTGAACATTTTGGCTCGAGTGGTTTTCTGATATCATGCGTTGTGTGCTCTGGGTCAGGTGTGGGGCGCCATCTGTCTTTGCATGGGCGCCTAGCAAAGCGCGTGTGGTTCGAGTTTTGTGTGCGAGTTGGTGTGCAGGTTTATGTCTAGGATCGTCTTTGCCTGCAGGCGCGGTTGCTAGAAAAGTGGCGCCCAGTGGGCGTGTGTTGCCACGGGCGCCAAATTGTTGAGTTTCGCGCGCTAGTCTTTGTGTTGCACCGGGCGCGAGAATGTGGGAAAATGGCGCCTAGTCTTTGCCAAGTGCCTAAGCGTGTCTTTGTTTTGGTCCCTAGGTGACAGTTTGGTCCCTAGATGACTGTTTTGGTCCTAAATGGTGGTTTAGGTCCTTGAGTGAGGTTGAGTCCTCTAGATGAGATTAGTCCTTGGGACTTAATTATGTTGAGTTTGTATCTTGAGATGACTGAGGATGCCATGGGGGCATGAGGTAGGAGGGCAGGCCATGGGGGCTATAAATGAGATTAATAATGAGGTAAGAGTTAGTGCGTGGATTGAGATATTGTAAATGTGTTTGTGTTGTATTCATGGAGTCTCATGCATACATTCTACGCTTGATCGCGACGTTTATAAAGCGATTGTGAGTAGGAGGGCGAGTCATGAGAACTCAATTTGATAATGAGACTGCCGGAGGGCAAATAATGAGACTGCCGGAGGGCAAATGGTACCACATGCATAACTACATTGCACACATTCACATGAACACATGAGCATTATTGAGTGATGATTGGTGTGATTGATTGTGCTGTGAACTGTGATTTTGTATATTGCCTATTATCACTTTTATTATATAGTTCGAGACTCACCCTTTCTCGTTGTTGTTTTTACCACGGGTAATCATGAGTGAGGGCTTGCTACCTTCACTACTTCCCAGTCGGTGCGCTCACGATCGTACGTAGCACCTAGGGGTCGAGGTTATGAACTTTAGTTTGTTTTGTTTTGCTCATTGTTGAGCTTATGAGTATTGTTTTGAGACTGCTGAGTACCATTTTGAGATGTAGTTTATATTCCGCTGCATGATATGAGTTATCCCACGTTTTTGTTATGGTGTTATGTATTGATACCTTTTATGAAAGTGAACCGATTGTTTGAGTGTTTTTATGAGATGAGTGTAACGCTCCATTTAATGAGAAATGATTTTTATACTCTGATTTTTTTACTATAAAGTACCGGGTAGAAATGGGGTGTTACATTAGTGGTATCAGAGCAAAAGTTCGGTCTGTCCGGCCAAGTCTGTCTGTCATAGTGTTTATTGTAACACCCCATTTCTACCCGGTAATTTAAACCAAAAATCAGAGTATACAAAAATCTTTTCAGGTCATCTTTTATTTTAGTGTGTTATAAAATAGTGGACTGATTGACTATGGGATTACTCAGGTAACTGATACTACTTGCAACAGGCATTGACCTCCTTTGCAAGGCTCTCAGTGATGCCCTTGTAAATACACCAGCGAAAGAAATTCGGCCTTAGTGGCGAACCACCGTTTATCCATAGTTATTCAAAGACACTAATAGTATAACATAAAACAATCCTCAATAAAATGGAGCGTCACACATCTCATAATAAAATCAAAATACGTAACACCAAAGAAATCAACTCGTGGAACTATAGGTTCATATAATGCGTGGAAAGTAATCGGGAATCCAACAAAGTAATTGAAGATGTCTCACAAAGAATACATATAAGGCTCAACATGGAGCAAAACAAGCAATAACGATCTAAACCCCAACCCCCAGGTGCTACGTATCGAGAAGCAGCATCGACTCTGGGGAGTAGTGAAGGTAGAGAGCCCTCACTCCCGACTCACCGTGGTAAATAACAACGAAAGGGTGAGTCTCGAACTATATAATAAAAGTTATAATAAGCAATATATATTCATAGTTTCAAAGATACTCAAACACACCAATCATCAATCAACAACATTCATGCACTAATGGGAATGTATGCAATATCGATATGCATGTGGTACCATTGGCCCCCTACGCCTCGAGCTTCACAATCATATTATAAGGCCCTCCGCCGCCTCGAACTTCACAATCATTTTATAAGGCCCCGGTAGCCTCGAGCTTCACAATTCATATTATCAACTCTACGCATGCCAATGTATGCATGAGACTCCATGTACATCACAAACACCATTTCAAGCAAAATTTCAACACACCCATTAACTCTTACCTCGATTGTCAATCTCATTTTATAGCCCTCACGGCTTGGCCTCCGGCCCATGCCCCCATGGCATGCTCAATCACCTCATTATAAACCCTCAACACCATTAAGTCCCACCGGACTATTCTCCTCTAGAGTACTCAACCTCACCCCGAGGACCTAAACCACCATTTAGGACCAAAACAATCATCTAGGGACCAAAGCTGTCACCTAGGGACCAAAATAAACACCCTCTTAGGCACTTGGCGGCACCAGCGCCATTTTCCCCACATTCAGCGCCCACGGTGCAACACAAAGACTAGCGCGAGAAACTCAACATTTTGGCGCCCCCGTGGCAACACACACCACTGGCGCCACTTTTCTAGCTGTCTGGCGCCCGCACGGGCAACATGCAGACCTAGACACAAACTCGCATACGATTTGAGACACAAACTAAGACACAGGCGACACTGGTTTGGCGCCCCCTGTGACCAGCTCACCCAACACTTTCAAACCAAAACCACCCGAGCCAAAATGTTTAAAAATGAATTTGGGCGAGTAAACACAAAATTTGGTATGATGAAATATGCCTAGAAAAGTAAGTTTCACTCCCGGGCCCCAAAACACACACAAAACAAGCCCCCGGGACATTTTCAAAATAACACTGCAAAGAAAACCACTCGAGCCAAAACACTTAAAATTGAAAGTTGGCGAGTGAATACAAAATTTGCACGAGGAAATATGTTTAGAAATACAAGTTTCACTCCTGGGCCCCAAAAACACACACAAAACAAGCCCCACCGGGACATTTTCAAAATAACACTGCAACTGAGAAAACCACTCGAGCCAAAACATTTAAAATTGAAAGTTGGCGGTGAATACAAAATTTGCACGAGGAAATATGTTTAGAAATACAAGTTTCACTCCCGGGCTCCAAAATACCCACATTAGCGCGCCAGACGGCAACTCACTCACCCGGACATCGCTCATGGTGACACGAGCGCCATCTCGGGCACCACAGGCAGCATTTGGCGCCCACATCGCGCACACACGCACCCAACACACAAGCAAAGCGATTGCCACGGCGCCATTTTCCCAAAGAACTTGGCGCCTGGCGAACACACACTGCACAGAACACATTCCAAAGACATGAGCGATTGCACGAGGGCGCCATTTCCCGGCAATGTGGCGCCTGGCAAGAACATTCTGCACAAACTCTCAATTCAAACGTGAGCGATTACACGGGCGCGAATCCTAGCATCTTGGCGCCCAAACCCCAAAACCCCAATTTTCTCAAAATCTTACAAATCAATTCACTCAATAACTCTTCTAACACTCCTAATATCGAATCAAACAACCAATTGCATGCTCAAATCATCAATCACATCAAAATCACGAAATCATACATGGTAAAACCCTAACTCACGCCTAAATCAATTTTTACCAACAAATTCATCAAATTCAAGGAATCAATCATCATGCAATCATCAATTAACATCAAAAAGCAGTCCTATGATACATATAATACCCATTATCTCCTCTATTATAGAGTGAGACTCCCTTACCTCGAATTAAACCGTAGAAAACCTTCTTTACTTGAGACACCACCAAAACCACAAAGAACAAGAGCTCCTTCCTTTCCTTCTTGCTTCAGTGCGATCAACTCTTCCTTCTTCTCTCTCCTCTTGCGCCCGCTTTCTCTCCTCTCTTTCTCTCCTTTCTTTCGTTTCCTTCTTTCTTTGGTGAATGGTGCGACTTGCACCAACCCTAGGACCTAAGTCATTGGGCTTGGGCTCCTGGGCCAATACTTGCAGTTCCGGTATCTCCAATACCACTCCCTTCATTTAAATAAAATACCAAATTATAAAACACTATATTATAATTTAATATAATTAAAATAGTGTAACACTTAAACAATTTAATTAATTTCTTAATTAAATTATTTGGGGTGTTACAACTCTCCCCCACTTAGGAGATTTCGTCCTCGAAATTCATACTGAGTCAAATAACTCTGGATAAGACTCCCGATCTTGCTCTCCCGGCTCCCAAGTCATACTCTCACCAGCAGCTCCCAACCACACTACCTTGACCAAGGCAATGTCTTTCCCTCTCAACACCTTCACTTCTCTATCATCAATCCTCACTGGCATAGTCTCCACAGTGAGGTTCTCACGTACCTCCACATCATCCATGTGAATCACGTGAGACGGGTCTGGAATATACTTCCGAAGCTGTGACACGTGAAAAACATCGTGCAAGTTCGAAAGATTAGGCGGCAAGGCCACCCTATAAGCAACCTTCCCAACCTCCGGTGATCCGTACGGTCCAATAAACCTTGAGTCAACTTCTTTGCCTTCAGAGCACGCCCAACACCAGTCATAGGCGTGACCCTCAAGAACACATGCTCACCAGCCTGAAACTCCAAGTCCTTCCTCCTCCTATCATGATAACTTTTCTGCCGGCTCTGGGACTCTTTCATTTTCTCCCTGATCATTTTCACCTTCTCCGTAGTCTCCCTAACCAACTCTGGTCCAAGAACAACACTCTCTCCGGACTCATGCCAACACAAAGGAGTTCGCACCTCCGCCCATACTGATTGCCTCAAAAGGAGCCATCCCAATGCTCGAATGATAGGCACATTATTATAGGTGAACTCAATCGGTGGGAGATGTGTATCCCACGCACCTCCCCGCTCTAGCACACAAGCTCTCAAAAGATCCTCCAAAGACTGGATGGTTCTCTGCTCGCTCGACCATCGGTTTGAGGATGATAGTGAACTCAACCTCGGCTTGGACCCCAAAGCCTCCTGCAAGCTTCCCCCAAAACTCGATGTAAACCGCGGGTCTCTATCCGACACAATACTCTTCGGAACCCCATGAAGCTTCACAATCACACGAATGTAAATCCTAGCCAACTTTGGCACGGGAAAAGTGATGTTGATAGGAATAAAGTGAGCGACTTGGTCAACCTATCCACAATCACCCAAATAGTGTCGACCTCTCACAAGATTTGGCAATCCGATCCACAAAATCCATGGAAATGTTTGTCCCACTTCCATTCCGGAATTTCCAAAGGTTGCATCAACCCCCGCGAGCTTCGGTGCTCAATCTTTGACTTCCGCAAGTCAAACATGCATATACAAGCTCGCGCAACATCCTCTTCATACCTGAGGCCACCAAAACAGTTTCTTCAGATCATGGTACATCTTAGTAGCACCTGGATGAATGCTCAACTTACTCCTATGACTCTCCTCAAGTATCATCTTCTTCAACTCAGCATCATCTGGAACACAGATTCTGTCCCTGAATCTCAAAACACCGGGAATCCAACCTGTAATCCCCCTCTGCAGCTTGCTCACCCGCAACCAGCAAGTCTACCAGTTTCACATCTAGTCTCTGGGCGTCTCTGATACTAACCAAGAATTCGTTCCCAATTCTCAGCATCCCCAATCGACACTCGAGGTGTCACCTCACGCACTAAACTCAAGTCACGGAATTGCTCAATCAATTCCAACTCCTCACCATCATAGCCGACATATGCAAAGTCTTCCGACTCAAAGCATCACCACGACATTAGCTTTGCGGGGTGATAGTTCAAGCCGAAATCATAGTCCTTCAACAAACTCTAACCAACGCCTCTGTCTCATATTCAGCTCCTTACGGTCAAACAAGTACTTGGACTCTTGTGATCACCGAACACTTCGAATCTAGTACCATAGAGATAGTGCCTCCAAATTTTCAACACAAACACAATCGCGACCCAACTCTAAGTCATGAGGTGGGATAGTTCTTCTCATGGGTCCTCAATCTGTCGGGACGCATAAGCAACCACTTTCCCATCCCGCATCAATACACCTCCCAAACCCATCTTGGAAGCATCACAAGACACAACAAATGGTTGCTCCGCACAGTGTAAACACTAACACTGGAGGCGTGGTCAACCTCCTCTTTAGCTCTTGAAACTTTCTTCACACTTTGCATCCCACACAAATGCCTTTCCTTACAGGTCAATCGGGTCAATGGAAGGGCTAGTTTAGAGAACCCTTCAATGAACCTCCTGTAATAACCACCAACCCCAAGAAACTCCCGATCTCGATCGCAGACTTTGGGCTCTCCCACCGCAACCTTGCATCAACCTTTGGTGGATCCACGCCTATACCATCACGAAATAATATGACCTAAGAAGCTCACCTCATGCAAGCGTAACTCACACTTCGACAACTTGGCATACAACTTCCTCTCTTTCAAGACCCCTAGCACCAACCTCAAGTGCTCTGCATGCTCTTCCTCGATTTTGAGTACACCAAAATATCATCAATGAAGACCACCACAAACCGATCCGGATAGCTATGGAAAATTCGGTTCATGTACTCCATAAACACCCTGGTGCATTTGTGACACCAAGCGGCATTACAGAGTACTCATAATGGCCATACCTTGTTTCGAATCTTTGTCTTACGGATATCCTCATCCTTCACCTTGATCCGGTGATACCGGACCTCAAGTCAATCTTGCTAAACACTTTAGCACCCACTCACCGATCCATCAAATCATCTATCCCTGGAGAGGATACTTATTCTTGATAGTCACTTTATTCAACTATGCGTAGTCCACGCACAGACGCATACTCCCATCCTTCTTCTTTACCAACAAAACTGGAGCTCCCCATGGTGATACACTAGGCCTCACAAACTTCTTCTCAAGAAGCTCCTCTAACTGCTTCTTCAATTCAGCCAACTCGGCCGACATCCCAGTGCGGTGCCATGAGACACGTGCCTAGTACCCTAAGACAAGCTCAATCCCGAACTCAACTTCCTGCGGGGGCACACTAGGAATCTCATCCGGAAACACCGGGAACTCACACCACACTGTAACCCATCAACCACAGCTCTGTTCTCAGCAGACATAGACGCCATCAAAGCAAACAACTGACCACCCTCTTTCATTACCCTGCGCAATTGCTCAGCAGACAGCAAAGCAGACTCTTCCTCTTCAGGAAGGAGAAAACTAATAGACTTATCAGGACAGTTGATGTGCACGTGGTTATCTACTAACCATCCATGCCCGAGAATCACATCTAACCCACCCAAAGGCAAACAAATCGAGATCAACGGAAAATCTCTCAAGACCGACAGAGGACACCTAGCACACATCGTAGAAGTAATTACAGGACCGACTTAGCATTTGGAGTGTCGATAACCATCCCTCTCCATAGTAGACAATACTAAATTTAACTTTTCAAAGACAAACAGATGCAATAAAAAAGTGCGTAGCACCCGTGTCAACAATAGCAACTAAAGGTGTACAGAGATGAAACATGTACCTCGGATATCATTAGGTCCTCAGACACCCGCCAATGCAAACACCCTCCCGGTAGATCTTTCCTTCTTAGGCTTGGGACACTTGAAGCTAATGTGACCAGCTTCACCACGATTGAAACATACGACTTCCGTGCGATCACACTCGAGATGCCATGTGACCACTCTTTCCACACCTAAAACATCTCTTCACTTCCATCTTACGATCAAAGCTCTTGTGACTGGTTTGTCACACTTGAAACACACAATATCGGATGGGCGTCTCCCCACTTGGCTTCTTGCCCTCATGGTGCCTCCTACCCTCAAGCAGACTGTTTCCACCATTATACTGTTACCACCCGAATACCTTTGCTTCCCTTTGCCGGCAGACGTCTCATAAGGCTTACCCTCTGTGATGAAATTTCCCCCTCCGGTCTCTCATGACCCTAGAGCGGGCATTGTTTGTCTTCCTCATATATCCTGCAAAGAATCTACCGGATCAAACAAATACTCTAATTTTACTCGATACCCCACACCGCTTGATATCGGCTCTCGATCCATTCTCAAACTTGATGCACTTTGAGAATTCATTTTGATTTCAAAGATAGTGTGGATAGAATTTGGCCAACTCCGTGAATTTGGCGGCATATTCGATATGATCATGCTTCCTCGCCTCGATTCAAGGAATTCGGCTCTTTCTTACCTCTCACGTCCTCGGGAAATACTTTCTCAAGAATTCCTTCGAAACACGGCCCAGTGATCTCTTCCTGCAAAGACCCAATCTCTCTCACCGGTCTCTAGCCACCATCCATCACCTCTTGAGATAAAGTATGAGTACTGTGCACGACTTTCTCGCGCTCATCGGTCGCGACCCAATCACCACGAAGATCCTCTCAATCTCCTTCACCAAGTCAAGGCACCATCCGGTTGTACCTCCTCTTGAAGGTAGGGGTTCTCTCTGCAGAACGTCGCGCGGCTGCGGGTCTCATTATTCATTGGGTACCCACGATCTGCGCTTATAGCCTGCAAGGCCTCAAGAAGAGCGATGTCGATCCTTCGGGCCATATCAACCTAACACTGCAAAGATAAACAACCGATTGAAATTACTTTAAGACACCTAGTTGTCATACACACTATGATGATCGACACACTTGGCGGGACAGACCAACACGGCTCGATACCACTAATGTAACACCCCATTTCTACCCGGTAATTTAAACCAAAAATCGAGTATACAAAAATCTTTTCGTGTCATCTTTTATTTTAGTGTGTTATAAAATAGTGGGTGATTGACTATGGGATTACTCTGTAATCGATACTACTTGCAATGAGCATTGACCTCCTTTGCAAGGCTCTCGGTGATGCCCTTGTAAATACACCAAATAAAGAAATTTGCGCCTTAGTGGCGAACCACAGTTTAGCCATAGTCATTCAAAGACACTAATAGTATAACATAAAACAATCCTCGATAAAATGGAGCGTCACACATCTCATAATAAAATCAAAATACGTAACACCAAAGAAATCAACTCGTGGAACTATAGGTTCATATAATGCAAATGGAAAGTAATCAGAATCCAACAAAGTAATTCAAAGATGTCTCACAAAGAATACATATAAGGCTCAACATGGAGCAAAACAAGCAATAACAGTCTAAACCCCAACCCCTAGGTGCTACGTGATCGAAGCGCACCGACTGGGAGTAGTGAAGGTAGAGAGCCCTCACACTCGACTACACCGTGGTAAATAACAACAGAAAGGGTGAGTCTCGAACTATATAATAAAAGTTATAATAAGCAATATATATTCATAGTTTACAGCATACTCAAACACACCAATCATCAATCAACAACATTCATGCACTAATGGGAATGTATGCAATATCGATATGCATGTGGTACCATTGGCCCCGGCGCCTCAAAGCCTACAATCATATTATAAGGCCCTCCGGCCGCCCTCAGGCTTCACAATCATTTTATAAGGCCCCCCGCCGCCTCAAAGCTTCACAATTCATATTATCAACTCTACGATCCATGACCAATGTATGCATGAGACTCCATGTACATCACAAACACCATTTCAAACAAATTTCAACACACCCATTAACTCTTACCTCGGTGTCAATCTCATTTTATAGCCCTCCCCGGCTTGGCCTCCGCCCATGCCCCCATGGCATGCTCAATCACCTCATTATAAACCTCAACACCATTAAGTCCCACCGACTATTCTCCTCTAGAGTACTCAACCTCACCCAGGACCTAAACCACCATTTAGGACCAAAACAATCATCTAGGGACCAAAGCGTCACCTAGGGACCAAAACAAAGACCCTCTTAGGCACTTGGCGGCACCAGCGCCATTTTCCCACATTCGCGCGCCCGGTGCAACACAAAGACTAGGCGCGTAAACTCAAGATTTTGGCGCCCTGGGTGGCAACACACCCACCGGGCGCCACTTTTCTAGCAACTGGCGCCCACGGGCAACACAGACCTAGACACAAACTCGAACCACGATTGCAGACACAAACTAAGACACGCAAAGACAGTTTGGCGCCCCCACACGACCAGCTCACCCAACACTTTCAAACCAAAAACCACCCGAGCCAAAATGTTTAAAAATGAATTTGGGCAGTAAACACAAAATTTGTACATGATGAAATATGCCTAGAAAAGTAAGTTTCACTCCTCGGGCCCCAAAACACACACAAAACAAGCCCCAGGACATTTTCAAAATAACACTGCAACAGAAAACCACTCGAGCCAAAACACTTAAAATTGAAAGTTGGCGGTGAATACAAAATTTGCACGAGGAAATATGTTTAGAAATACAAGTTTCACTCCCGGCCCCAAAACACACACAAAACAAGCCCCACGGGACATTTTCAAAATAACACCGCAACTCAGAAAACCACTGAGCCAAAACATTTAAAATTGAAAGTTGGCGTGTCAATACAAAATTTGGCACGAGGAAATATGTTTAGAAATACAAGTTTCACTCCCGGGCTCCAAAATACCCACATTCTCGCGCCCAGACAAGCAACTCACTCACCCGGACAATCGCATACGGTGACACAGCGCCATTCTCGGGCACCCTGGGCAGCATTTGGCGCCACATCGCACACACGCACTCCAACACACTGGCAAGCGATTGTGGCGCCATTTTCCCAAAGAACTTGGCGCCTGGCGAACACACATGCAGAACACATTCCAAAGACATGAGCAAAGATTACTGTGGCGCCATTTCCCAAAGAATGTGGCGCCACTGGCAAGAACATTCTGCGCACAAACTCTCAATTCAACTTTGTGAATGAGCGATACGTGGCGCTGAATCCTAGCATCTTGGCGCCCCAAACCCCAAAACCCCAATTTTCTCAAAATCTTCCAAATCAATTCACTCAATAACTCTTCTAACACTCCTAATATCAGAATCAACCAACCAATTGCATGCTCAAATCATCAATCACATCAAAATCACGAAATCATACATGGTAAAACCCTAACTCACGCCTAAATCAATTTTTACCAACAAATTCATCAAATTCAAGGAATCAATCATCATGCAATCATCAATTAACATCAAAACAGCCCCTATGATACATATAATACCCATTATCTCCTCTATTATAGAGTGAGACTCCCCTTACCTCGAATTAAACCGTAGAAAACCTTCTTTACTGAGACACCACCAAAACCACAGCAACAAGAGCTCCTTCCTTTCCTTCTTGCTTGGTGCGATCAACTCTTCCTTCTTCTCTCCCTCTTAGCGCCGTTTCTCTCCTCTCTTTCTCTCCTTTCTTTCGTTTCCTTCTTTCTTTGGTGAATGGTGCGACTTGCACCAACCCTAGGACCTAAGTCATTGGGCTTGGGCTCCTGGGCCAATGCTTGCAGTTCCGGTATCTCCAATACCACTCCCTTCATTTAAATAAAATACCAAATTATAAAACACTATATTATAATTTAATATAATTAAAATAGTGCAACACTTAAACAATTTAATTAATTTCTTAATTAAATTATTTGGGGTGTTACATTTATGACAATTAGGTGTTGCTAGACTAGTTCTAAATTGTTGTTCATCTTTCACGAGAGGTGAGTTCCAGGCAGGAGTAAGCCATATGAGGTGTCTGCGATAGAGGAAAATGCAGTATCTTTGGTGGTAGTAGGTCCGCTGAGGGTAAGAAGTCTGCCGAGGCAAGAAGCGAGTGGGGAGATGCTTGGTGATATGGTGTGTTTCAAGTGTGGCAAGCCGGTCACAAGAGCTTCGATTGCGGTCAAGAAGTTTCCTTCCTCGGAAGAGGAAGAGTCTGCTTTTGTTGTCTGCGCGTCACCGCATAAGGTAATGAAGGAGGTGGTCATCGGGTTTGCTTTGATGGCGTCTATGTCTCACGAGAGCCAAGCTGTAGTTGATGGGTTGCGGTGGTGTGTGAGTTCCTCAAGTGTTCCTCGATGAGATTCCTAGTGTGCCCCTGCAGAGGGAAGTTGAGTTCGGGATTGAGCTTGTGCACGTACTAGGCGTGTCTCATGGCACCGCGTCTGGATGTCGGCTTCGAAGTCGTGCTCGAATTGAAGAAGCAGTTAGAGGAGCTTCTTGAGAAGAAATTTGTGAGGCCTAGTGTGTCACCATGGGGAGCCCCGGTTTTGTTGGTTAAGAAGAAGGATGGGAGTATGCGTCTGTGCGTGGATTACAGACAACTGAACAAAGTAACTATCAAGAATAAGTACCCTCTTCCGAGGATAGATGATCTGATGGATCAGCTGGTGGGTGCTAAAGTGTTTAGCAAGATTGACTTGAGGTCAGGGTATCACCAGATTAAGGTGAAGGATGAAGACATCCAGAAAACAACATTCAGAACGAGGTATGGGCATTATGAGTACTCCGTAATGCCGTTTGGTGTCACAAATGCACCAGGGGTGTTTATGGAGTACATGAACCGAATCTTCCATAGCTACCTGGATCGGTTTGTGGTCGTTTTTATTGATGATATTCTGGTGTACTCAAAATCTGAGGAAGAGCATGCAGAGCACTTGAGGTTGGTGCTAGAGGTCTTGAAAAGAGGAAGTTGTATGCGAGTTGTCAAAGTGTGAGTTCCGTTGCGTGAGGTGAGCTTCTTGGGTCACATTATTTCGGTGATGGTAGACCACCAAGGTTGATGCAAGATGCGGTGGGAGAGCCCAAAGTCTGTGACTGAGATCAGTAGTTTCTTGGGGTTGGCTGGTTACTACAGGAGGTTTATTGAAGGGTTCTTCAAGCTAGCCCTTCCATTGACTCAATTGACCTGTAAGGGAAGAGCCTTTGTGTGGGATGCGAAGTGTGAAGAGAGCTTCCAAGAGTTGAAGAGAAGGTTGACAACGTCTCCAGTGTTAGTGTTGCCGGTGCCAGAGCAACCTTTTGTTGTGTACTGTGATGCTTCCAAGATGGGTTTGGGAGGTGTATTGATGCAGGATGGGAAGGTAGTTGCTTATGCGTCCCGACAGTTGAGGACACATGAGAAGAACTATCCTACTCATGGTTTAGAGTTGGCTGCTATTGTGTTTGTGCTGAAGATTTGGAGACACTATCTCTATGGCACCAGATTCGAAGTGTTCAGTGATCACAAGAGTTTGAAGTACTTGTTCGACCAGAAGGAGCTGAATATGAGGCAGAGGCGTTGGTTAGAGCTGCTGAAGGATTATGATTTCGGCTTGAACTATCACCCCGACAAAACTAATGTCGTGGCTGATGCTTTAAGTCGGAAAACTTTGCATATGTCAGCTATGATGGTGAGGGAATTGGAGTTGATTGAGCAATTCCGTGACTTGAGTCTGGTTTGTGAGGTGACACCCCAGAGTGTCAGATTGGGTATGCTGAGGATTGGGAATGACTTCTTGGTTAGTATCAGAGACGCCCAGAAGTTAGATGTGAAGCTGGTTGACTTGCTGGTTGCTGGTGAACAAGCGGTAGATGGGGATTACTGAGTTGATTCCTGTGGTGTGTTGAGATTCAGGGACAAAATTTGTGTTTGGATGATGCCGAGTTGAAGAAATGATACTTGAGGAGAGCCATAGGAGTAAGTCGAGCATTCATCCAGTGCTACTAAGATGTACCATGATCCAAGAAAGCTATTTTGGTGGTAGGGTATGAAGAGGATGTAGTACGTTTGTATATGCATGTTTGATTTGCCGTAAGTCAAAGATTGAGCACCGTAAGCTCGCGGGGTTGATGCAACCGTTAGAGATTCCGGAATGGAAGTGGGGACAAGATTTCCATGGACTTTGTGGACTGGGTTGCCAAACATCGTGAGAGAGGTTTGACACGATTTGGGTGATTGTGGATAGGTTGACCAAGTCTGCACATTTCATTCCTATCAACATCACCTATCCCGTACAAAGTTGGATAAAATATATATTCGGTGATTGTGAAGCTTCATGGGGTTCCAAGAGTATTGTGTCGACAGAGACCCGAGGTTTACATCCGAGTTTTGGGGAAGCTTGCAAGAGGCTTTGGGGTCCAAGCCGAGGTCGAGTTCACCTTATCATCCTCGGATCGATGGTCGCATGCAGAGAACCATCCGATCTTTGGAGGATCTTCCGAGAGCTTGTGTGCTAGAGCAGGAGGTGCGTGGGATACACATCTCCCACCGATTGAGTTCACTTATAATAACAAATGCCTATCATTCGAGCATGTGGATGGCTCCTTTTGAGGCAATCGTAAGTGGCGGAGGTGTAGGACTCCTTTGTGTTGGCATGAGTCCCGGGAGAGTGTTGTTCTTGGACCGAGAGTTGGTTAGGAGACTACGGAGAAAGTGAAAATGATCGGGAGAAAATGAAAGAGTCTCTAGAGTCGGGCAGAAAAGTTACCATGATAGGAGGAGAAAGGACTTGGAGTTTCAGTGGTGAGCATGTGTTCTTGAGGGTCACGCTTTATGACCGTGTGTTGGGCGCTCACTCAAGGCAAAGAAGTTAACTCAAGGTTTATTGGACCGCATCAAATCACCGAGAGAGGTTGGAAAGGTTGCTTATAGGGTGGCTTTACCGCCTAATCTTTCGAACTTGCACGATGTCTTCCACGTGTCACGCCTTCTAAGTATATTCCGCACTGTCTCATGTGATCCACATGGATGATGTGGAGATGCGTGAGAACCTCACCGTGGAGACTATGCCGGTGAGGATTGATGATAGAGAAGTAAAGGTGTTGAGAGGAAAAGACATTGCCTTAGTCAAGGTAGTGTGGTTGAGGAGCTTGGTGAGAGTATGACTTGGGGAGCCGGAGAGCAAGATGCGGGAGTCTTATCCAGAGTTATTTGACTTGTGTATGAATTTCGAGGACTAAATTTCCTAAGTGGGGAGAGTTGTAACACCCTAAATGATTTAATTAAGCAATTGATTAAATTATTTAAAGTGTTACATGCTGTTTTAATTATATTAGAATATAATATAGTGTTTTATAATTTAGTAATTTATTTTAATTAAAGGGATGGTGGAAGAAATGAGAGGGTGTAAAAAGGGCCCAAGGTGCGCTGCCCAATGTACATATACCCAAATTTGGAATTTGCTCTCATTTGTGAGAAGAAAGAAAGAAAACGAAAGAAAGGAGAGAAGAGAAAAGAGAAAATCGGCGCGCAAACCCTAGGAGAAGAGGGAGAAAGCAATCGCAAGAGGAGAAAGGAGAAGAGGAAAGCTCCATAGTTCTTTGTGGTTCTTGTACGTGACTTGGTGAGAATCAATTTCTACGGTTAATTCTGAGGTGGGAGTCTCACTCTATAATAGAGGAGATAATGAGTTATATGTAGATCATAGGTGTTGTTTGATGTTAATTGATGATTGCATGATGATTTGATTCATTGGATTTGATGAATTTCTTGGCAAAATCGATTTAGGGCTTATGTTAGGGTTTATGATATGTGATTTTGTGTTTTTAAGATGTGTTTGATGATTGAGCATGCAATTGATTGTTAGAATATGAAATTAGGAGTATTAGAATGATTATGGAGTGAATTGGCTTAAGAGAATTTGAGAAAATTGGGGTTTTTGAGGTTGGGGCGCCAAATTGCTAGGCTTTGTGCGCCTGCAATCGTGATGAGAGGCTATGGTGTTGTGTTGCTGTTCTGGGCGCCACTTTGCTGAGGAATTGGCGCCTGGGTTACTGTTCACGTGCTGGAATTGTGTCTGAGTGCAGTGTGTGTCGCTGGTGGGCGCGCGAGAATGTGGGTGTTTTGGTGCCTGGGGAGTGAAACTTAGCGTTCTAGGCACAATTTCTCGTGCCATCTTTTGCGTTCACCTGCCCAAATCCAATTTTAAGTGTTTTGGCTCAAATGGTTTTCTGGTTGCAGGTGTCTTTTTACAAATGTACCGGTGGTGGTGGCTTTGTGTGTGTAAATGGGGTGGGTTGAGTGAAACTTACATTTCTGGGCATATTTTACTGTGCCATATTTTGTATTTACCTGCCCAAAAACATTTTTAAACATTTTGGCTCTAGTGGTTTTCTGGTTACAAGTGTTATTTTACAAATGTCCCGGTGGGGGTGGTTTTGTGTGTGTAAATGGGGTGGGTTGAGTGAAACTTACATTTCTGGGCATATTTTACTGTGCCATATTTTGTATTCACCTGCCCAAAAACATTTTTAAACAATTTGGCTCGAGTGGTTTTCTGTTTTAATGTGTTATTTGAGAGATGTGCTAGAAGGCATTGCTGTGGCGCTATAAGTGTGCGCCTAGGGGGTAGTTTGGGTGAAACTTAGAGTTCTAGGCATAACTCACCGTGCCATGTTTTGTATTTACCTGCCCAAAAACCTTTTTGAACATTTTTCGCTCGAGTGGTTTTTCGATATCATGCGTTGTGTGCTCTGGGTCGTGTGGGCGCCAATCACATGCTGCCGCATGTGGCGCCAGCAAAGCGTCTCGTGTCGAAGTTTGTGTCCGAGTTGGTGTCAGGTTTATGTCTAGGACTGTTGTCTTTTGCAGGGCGCCAGATTGCTAGAAAAGTGGCGCCCAGTGGGTCGTGTTGCCCGGGGCGCCAAATTGTTGAGTTTCGCGCTAGTCTTTGTGTTGCACCGCGGGCGCAGAATGTGGGGAAAATGGCGCCTAGTGCCGCCAAGTGCCTAAGCGTGTCTTTGCTTTTGGTCCCTAGGTGACAGTTTGGTCCCTAGATGACTGCTTTGGTCCTAAATGGTGGTTTAGGTCCTTGAGTGAGGTTGAGTCCTCTAGATGAGATTAGTCCTTGGGACTTAATTATGTTGAGTTTGTATCTTGAGATGACCGAGGATGCCATGGGGGCATGAGTAGGAGGCCGTGCCATGGGGGCTATAAATGAGATTAATAATGAGGTAAGAGTTAGTGCGTGGATCGAGATATTGTAAATGTGTGTGTTGTATTCATGGAGTCTCATGCATACATTCTACGCATGATCGCGACGCTTATAAACCGATTGTGAGGCCGAGGGCTGAGTCATGAGAACTCAATTTGATAATGAGATCGCGGAGGCAAATAATGAGATCGCAGGAGAGGCAAATGGTACCACATGCATAACTACATTGCACACATTCACATGAACACATGAGCATTATTGAGTGATGATTGGTGTGATTGATTGTCTTTGTGAAATCGTGATTTTGTATATTGCCTATTATCACTTTTATTATATAGTTCGAGACTCACCCCTTTCGTTGTTGTTTACCACGGTGTAATCATGAGTGAGGGCTTGCTACCTTCACTACTTCCCGAGTCGGTCTGCTCTGATACGTAGCACCTAGGGGTCGAGGTTATGAACTTTAGTTTGTTTTGTTTTGCTCATTGTTGAGCTTATGAGTATTGTTTGAGACCGCTGAGTACCATTTTGAGATGTAGTTTATATCCGCCGCATTGCATGATATGAGTTATCCCACGTTTTTGTTATGGTGTTATGTATTGATACCTTTTGCAGTGAACCGATCGCTTTTGAGTGTTTTTATGAGATGAGTGTAACGCTCCATTTAATGAGAAATGATTTTTATACTCTGATTTTTTTACTATAAAGTACCGGGTAGAAATGGGGTGTTACATTAGTGGTATCAGAGCAAAAGTTCGGTCTGTCCGGCCAAGTCCTGGTCTGTCATAGTGTTTATGACAATTAGGTGTTGCTAGACTAGTTCTAAATTGTTGTTCATCTTTGCTGAGCAGAGGTGAGTTCCGTAACAGGAGTAAGCCATATGAGGTGTCTGGCGATAGAGGAAAGCAGTATCTTTGGTGGTAGTAGGTCCTGCTGAGGGTAAGAAGTCCGCCGAGGCAAGAAGCTGAGTGGGGAGATGCTTGGTGATATGGTGTGTTTCAAGTGTGGCAAGCGGGTCACAAGAGCTTGATTGCCGGGCCAAGAAGTTTCCTTCCTCGGAAGAGGAAGAGTACATTTTGTTGTCTCATGGTCAATTGCATAAGGTAATGAAGGAGGTGGTCATCGGTTTGCTTTGATGGCGTCTATGTCTGCCGAGAGCCAAGTCGTAGTTGATGGGTTGCGGTGGTGTGTGAGTTCCCTGAAGTGTTCCTCGATGAGATTCCTAGTGTGCCCCTGCAGAGGGAAGTTGAGTTCGGGATTGAGCTTGTGCAGTACTAGGCACGTGTTCATGGCACCGCACTGGGATGTCGGCGACGAGTCGTCTCGAATTGAAGAAGCGATTAGAGGAGCTTCTTGAGAAGAAATTTGTGAGGCCTAGTGTGTCACCATGGGGAGCCGGTTTTGTTGGTTAAGAAGAAGGATGGGAGTATGCGCGTGCGGCGTGGATTACGCATAACTGAACAAAGTAACTATCAAGAATAAGTACCCTCTTCCGAGGATAGATGATCCGATGGATCGGTGGTGGGTGCTAAAGTGTTTAGCAAGATTGACTTGAGGTCGTGGTATCACCAGATTAAGGTGAAGGATGAAGACATCCGAGAAAACAACATTCGAACGAGGTATGGGCATTATGAGTACTCGTAATGCCGTTTGGTGTCACAAATGCACCGTGGGTGTTTATGGAGTACATGAACCGAATCTTCCATAGCTACCGGATCGGTTTGTGGTCGTTTTATTGATGATATTCGGTGTACTCAAAAATGAGGAAGAGCATGCGCGAGCACTCGAGGTTGGTGCTAGAGGTCTTGAAAGAGAGGAAGTTGTATGCCAAGTTGTCAAAGTGTGAGTTCTGGTTGCGTGAGGTGAGCTTCTTGGGTCACATTATTTCTGGTGATGGTAGACCCAGCCAAGGTTGATGCAGTATTGCAGTGGGAGAGCCCAAAGTCTGTGACTGAGATCAGTAGTTTCTTGGGGTTGGCTGGTTACTACAGGAGGTTTATTGAAGGGTTCTTCAAGCTAGCCCTTCCATTGACTCAATTGACCTGTAAGGGAAGAGCCTTTGTGTGGGATGCGAAGTGTGAAGAGAGCTTCCAAGAGTTGAAGAGAAGGTTGACAACGTCTCCAGTGTTAGTGTTGCCGGTGCCAGAGCAACCTTTTGTTGTGTACTGTGATGCTTCCAAGATGGGTTTGGGAGGTGTATTGATGCAGGATGGGAAGGTAGTTGCTTATGCGTCCGACCAGTTGAGGACACATGAGAAGAACTATCCTACTCATGGTTTAGAGTTGGCTGCTATTGTGTTTGTGCTGAAGATTTGGAGACACTATCTCTATGGCACCAGATTCGAAGTGTTCAGTGATCACAAGAGTTTGAAGTACTTGTTCGACCTGAAGGAGTCTGAATATGAGGCGAGGCGTTGGTTAGAGTTTGAAGGATTATGATTTCGGCTTGAACTATCACCCAAGCAAAACTAATGTCGTGGTGATGCTTTAAGTCGGAAAACTTTGCATATGTCGACTATGATGGTGAGGAATTGGAGTTGATTGAGCAATTAGTGACTTGAGTCCAGTTTGTGAGGTGACACACGCAGTGTCAGTTGGGTATCTTGAGGATTGGGAATGACTTCTTGGTTAGTATCGAGACGACGCCGGAAGTTAGATGTGAAGTTGGTTGACTTAGCGGTTCTTTGGTGAACAAGCGGTAGATGGGGATTACAGGTTGGATTCCCAGGGTGTGTTGAGATTCAGGGACAAAATTTGTGTTTCGGATGATGCTGAGTTGAAGAAATGATACTTGAGGAGAGCCATAGGAGTAAGTTGAGCATTCATCCAGGTGCTACTAAGATGTACCATGATCTGAAGAAACTGTTTTGGTGGCCGGGTATGAAGAGGGATGTAGCACAGTTTGTATATGCATGTTTGATTTGCCAGAAGTCAAAGATTGAGCACCAGAAGCCTGCGGGGTTGATGCAACTGTTAGAGATTCCGGAATGGAAGTGGGACAACATTTCCATGGACTTTGTATTTAGGTTGCCAAACATCTTTGTGAGAGGTTTGACACGATTTGGGTGATTGTGGATAGGTTGACCAAGTCGCACATTTCATTCCTATCAACATCACCTATCCCGTACAAAGTTGGATAAAATATATATTCAGTGATTGTGAAGCTTCATGGGGTTCAAGAGTATTGTGTCGGATGAGAGACCCGAGGTTTACATCCGAGTTTTGGGGAAGCTTGCAAAGAGGCTTTGGGGTCCAAGCCGAGGTGAGTTCAAACTTTATCATCCTCGGGATCGATGGTGAGATTGGAGAGAACCATCTAGTCTTTGGAGGATCTTACGAGAGCTTGTGTGCTAGAGCAGGAGGTGCGTGGGATACACATCTCCCCACCGATTGAGTTCACTTATAATAACAACTATCATTCGAGCATAGGGATGGCTCCTTTTGAGGCAATTGTAGTGGCGGAGGTGTAGGACTCCTTTGTGTTGGCATGAGTCCAGGGGAGAGTGTTGTTCTTGGACCGAGTTGGTTAGGGAGACTACGGAGAAAGTGAAAATGATCGGGGAGAAAATGAAAGAGTCTCTCGAGTCGGCGAGAAAAGTTACCATGATAGGAGGAGAAAGGACTTGGAGTTTCAGTGGTGAGCATGTGTTCTTGAGGGTCACGCTTTATGACCGTGTTGGGCGCTCTGAAGGCAAAGAAGTTAACTCAAGGTTTATTGGACCGCACCAAATCACGAGAGAGGTTGGAAAGGTTGCTTATAGGGTGGCTTTACCGCTAATCTTTCGAACTTGCACGATGTCTTCCACGTGTCACAGCTTCGGAAGTATATTCCAGACCCGTCTCATGTGATCCACATGGATGATGTGGAGGTACGTGAGAACCTCACTGTGGAGACTATGCCAGTTAGGATTGATGATAGAGAAGTAAAGGTGTTGAGAGGAAAAGACATTGCCTTAGTCAAGGTAGTGTGGTTGGGAGCTGCTGGTGAGAGTATGACTTGGGAGCCGGGAGAGCAAGATGCGGGAGTCTTATCCGAGTTATTTGACTTCAGTATGAATTTCGAGGACGAAATTTCCTAAGTGGGGAGAGTTGTAACACCCTAAATGATTTAATTAAGCAATTGATTAAATTATTTAAAGTGTTCTTGTTTTAATTATATTAGAATATAATATAGTGTTTTATAATTTAGTAATTTATTTTAATTAAAGGGATGGTGGAAGAAATGGAGAGGGGGTAAAAAGGGCCCAAGTGCGCTTGGCCCAATGTACATATACCCAAATTTGGAATTTGCTCTCATTTGTGAGAAGAAAGAAAGAAAGCGAAAGAAAGGAGAAGAGAAAAGAGAAAATCGGCGCAAACCCTAGGAGAAGAGGAGAAAGCAATCATGAGGAGAAAGGAGAAGAGAAAGCTCCATAGTTCTTTGTGGTTCTTGTACGTGACTTGGTGAGAATCAATTTCTACTAAGTTAATTCGAGGTAAGGGAGTCTCACTCTATAATAGAGGAGATAATGAGTTATATGTAGATCATAGGTGTTGTTTGATGTTAATTGATGATTGCATGATGATTTTGATTCATTGGATTTGATGAATTTCTTGGCAAAATCGATTTAGGGCTTATGTTAGGGTTTATGATATGTGATTTTGTGTTTTTAAGATGTGTTTGATGATTGAGCATGCAATTGATTGTTAGAATATGAAATTAGGAGTATTAGAATGATTATGGAGTGAATTGGCTTAAGAGAATTTGAGAAAATTGGGGTTTTTGAGGTTGGGGCGCCAAATTGCTAGGCTTTGTGCGCCTGTGTCATATGCTATGTGAGAGGCTATGGTGCTTTGTTGTTCTTTGCTCAGGCGCCACTTTCTTTGAGGAATTGGCGCTGGGTTCTCGTTCACGCGGCCGAATTGTGTCCGAGTGCGTGTGTGTCTGATCGGGCGCTAGAATGTGGGTGTTTTGGTGCCTGGGGAGTGAAACTTAGCGTTCTAGGCACAATTTCCCGTGCCATCTTTTGCGTTCACCTGCCCAAATCCAATTTTAAGTGTTTTGGCTCGAATGGTTTTCTGGTTGCAAGTGTCTTTTTACAAATGTACCGGTGGTGGTGGCTTTGTGTGTGTAAATGGGGTGGGTTGAGTGAAACTTACATTTCTGGGCATATTTTACTGTGCCATATTTTGTATTTACCTGCCCAAAAACATTTTTAAACATTTTGGCTCTAGTGGTTTTCTGGTTACAAGTGTTATTTTACAAATGTCCCGGTGGGGGTGGTTTTGTGTGTGTAAATGGGGTGGGTTGAGTGAAACTTACATTTACGGGCATATTTTATTGTGCCATATTTTGTATTCACCGCCCCAAAACATTTTTAAACAATTTAGCTCGAGTGGTTTTTTCTGTTTTAATGTGTTATTTGAGAGATGTGCTAGAAGGCATTGCTGTGGCGCTATAAGTGTGCGCCTAGGGGGTAGTTTGGGTGAAACTTAGAGTTCTAGGCATAACTCACCGTGCCATGTTTTGTATTTACCGCCCAAAACCTTTTTGAACATTTTTGGCTCGAGTGGTTTTCTCGATATCATGCGTTGTGTGCTCGGGGTGGTGTGGGCGCCAATGTCTTTGCATGCAGGCGCCTAAGCGGCGGCCTCGTGTTCGAGTTTGTGTCTCGAGTTGGTGTATGCAGGTTTATGTCTAGAGAATTTGTCTTTGCGAGGCGCCAGTTGCTAGAAAAGTGGCGCCCGAGTGGTTGTGTTGCCTGCGGGCGCCAAATTGCTTTGAAGTTCTGGCGCTAGTCTTTGTGTTGCACCCGGGGCGCGAATGTGGGGAAAATGGCGCCTAGTCTTTGCCGCCAAGTGCCTAAGCGTGTCTTTGTTTTGGTCCCTAGGTGTGATTTGGTCCCTAGATGACCTATTTTGGTCCTAAATGGTGGTTTAGGTCCTTGAGTGAGGTTGAGTCCTCTAGATGAGATTAGTCCTTGGGACTTAATTATGTTGAGTTTGTATCTTGAGATGACTGAGGATGCCATGGGGGCATGAGCCGGAGGGCCAGGCCATGGGGGCTATAAATGAGATTAATAATGAGGTAAGAGTTAGTGCGTGGATTGAGATATTGTAAATGTGTTTGTGTTGTATTCATGGAGTCTCATGCATACATTTGGCTCATGATCGCGACGCTTATAAAGCGATTGTGGAGGTCGGAGGGCCAGCCGAGGGCCGCAGTCATGAGAACTCAATTTGATAATGAGACTGCCGGAGGGCAAATAATGAGACTGCCGGAGGGCAAATGGTACCACATGCATAACTACATTGCACACATTCACATGAACACATGAGCATTATTGAGTGATGATTGGTGTGATTGATTGTGCTGTGAACTGTGATTTTGTATATTGCCTATTATCACTTTTATTATATAGTTCGAGACTCACCCTTTCTGTTGTTGTTTACCACAGGTAATCATGAGTGAGGGCTTGCTACCTTCACTACTTCCCGAGTCGGTCTGCTCTGATACGTAGCACCTAGGGGTCGGGGTTATGAACTTTAGTTTGTTTTGTTTTGCTCATTGTTGAGCTTATGAGTATTGTTTTGAGACTGCTGAGTACCATTTTGAGATGTAGTTTATATTCCGCTGCATGATATGAGTTATCCCACGTTTTTGTTATGGTGTTATGTATTGATACCTTTTGCGAGCTGAACCGACTGTTTGAGTGTTTTTATGAGATGAGTGTAACGCTCCATTTAATGAGAAATGATTTTTATACTCTGATTTTTTTACTATAAAGTACCGGGTAGAAATGGGGTGTTACATAGGTTATAATAGAAATAACAACCCTTATTCCAACACTTATAATCCTGGTTGGAAAGATCACCCAAATTTTAGATGGAGCAACAATAGTGCACTGCACCTAGAACTGCTCCAACTACACCAACCAACCCACCAGGATTTCCAGCTCAAAATAACCAAAGAAACTCTCAACCTACCACTGAGAATTCTCTAGAAACCATGCTTAAAGCATTTATAGGTGAATCTAGAACTGCTAGACAAACTTAAGATGCTTCCATTAAGAACTTAGAGAATCAAGTTGGTCAATTAGCCACAACTCTGTATCAAAGGCCACAAGGTGCCTTACCTTCAAATCTGAAGCTACTCCTTCTCAAAATAAAGGAAAGGAGCGGAGTTAAGGCTATTTCATTGAGAAGTGGTAAGGATTTGGTAGAGTTAAGCGAGAAGGAAAGTGTAGAAAAGGGAGAAAAAGCCAAAAATCAAAAGAAACCAATGCGAAGCATCTAGTGCTCCTGCATCACAAGAAGTTCAAAGTCCACTACCTAAGTTAGTACTGAATACCCTCCTCCTCCTTATCCTCGTAGACCTGAAAAAAGCACATGAGGAGAAGCGGTTTGGTAAATTTTTAGAGGTACTAAAACAATTACACATCAATGTTCCCTTAGTAGAAGCCTCCAACAAATGCCAAACTATGCAAAATTCATGAAGGATGTGCTTACTAAGAGAAGAAGATTAGGAGAGTTTGAAACTTGATTGCCATGACAGAAGATTGTAGTTTGCTTATGCAAAATAAGATTCCTAGGAAATTGAAGGATCAGGTAGTTTTACAATTCCATTTTCTCTAGGAAAATCCTATCTTTGGTAAAGCTTTATGTGATTTAGGTGCAAGCATCAACTTGATGCCTAAATCTATTTTTGACTTGATTAGAAATAGGAAATGCAAAACCAACCACTGTGACACTTCAATTAGCAGATAGATCAATAGCCTATCCTGAAGGTATCATAGAAGACATCCTAGTCAAGGTAGATAAGTTTGTATTTCCTGTAGATTTTGTTATCCTTGATTTTGATGCAGATAAGGAAGTGCCTATTATCCTAGGTAGACCATTTTTAGCAACTGGTAAAACCATAATTGATGTACAGAAAGGTGAACTCACTATGAGAGTTAATGATCAAGAGATAAAATTCAATGTAATGAATGCTATGAAGTATCCTGCAGAGGATACAGAAGAGTGTTCATCCTTATTATCTCTAGATCAATTGGTAGAAAAACAATTTTACAAACAGTATGATCACTTAGCCAATGCAGATGCATTAGATGCAGCTGCATTGCTAGATGATGAAATACTAGAAAAAGAGAGTCTGCCAATAGAAAACTCTTGTAAGGAAATATGGGTTAGGACTTATGAACCACTCAATCTTGAGGATCCAATTCTCAAGAAGAACTTACCCTCAATAGAACAACCTCCTAAATTAGAATTGAAGATACTGCCTGAACACCTTAAGTATGCTTTCCTAGGAACAAATGAGACTTTACCTGTTATCATTGCTTCTAATTTAACATCAAAACAGGAGAGTGATCTCATTAGTACTCTTAAGAAGCATACCAAAGCTATAGGTTGGCAAATGGCAGATATCAAAGGAATTAGTCCTTCTATATGCATGCATAGAGTCATTTTGGAAGAAAATTCCAAAAACAGCATAGAGAGTCAAAGAAGACTAAATCCTATTATGAAAGAGGTTGTGAAAAAGGAAATCATTAAGTGGCTAGATGCTGGAATCATATACCCCATATCAAACAGTGCTTGGGTAAGTCCTGTCCAATGTGTACCAAAGAAAAGGGGTGTGTGATGATGAAAGCCAATGAAAAGAATGAGTTGATACCAACTAGAATCATCACAGGTGGAGAATCAGTATGGATTACAGAAAACTCAACAAAGCTACCAAAAAGGATCACTTTCCTTTACCATTCATAGACCAAATGCTAGATAGATTAGCAGAGAAAGAATTTTATTGTTTCCTAGATGGCTATTCAGGTAATCAAATAGCCATTGAGCCTAAGGATCAACACAAAACCACCTTTACATGCCCTTATGGTACTTTTGCTTTTAGAAGAATGCCATTTGGCTTATGTAACGCACCTGCTACATTCCAAAGATGCATGATGTCTATATTCTCAGATTTCATTAAGCAATCAATGGAAGTATTCATGGATGATTTCTCTATCTTTGGAGAAACATTTCAAGTTTGCTTAACAAACTTGGAACAAATTCTCAAGAGATGTGAAGAAACAAATTTAGTCTTAAACTGGGAAGTGCCATTTCATGGTACAAGAGGGCATAGTGCTAGGACATAGAATTTCAAAGAAAGGTCTAGAGGTAGACAAAGCTAAAGTTGATGTCATTGAGAATCTACCACCACCAAATACAATTAAAGGTATCAGGAGCTTCTTAGGCATCATTGGTTTCTATAGAAGGTTTATCAAAGACTTTTCAAAAATCTCAAAACCATTATGCATGCTTTTGCAACATGATGTAGAATTTATCTTTGATAACTTTTGTATAGAAGCTTTTGACAAGCTTAAAAGGGCATTGGTGACTGCACCAATTATATTAACTCCAGATTGGAGTAGGCCATTTGAATTAATGTGTGATGCTAGTGACTTTGCAGTAGGAGCAGTCCTTGGACAAAGGTATGACAAGGTTTTTCATTCCATTTATTATGCTAGCAAGACATTAATTGAAGCTCAAGTGAACTACACGATTCTGTAAAAGGAATTATTAGCCGTGGTATTTGCATTTGAAAAATTCAGATCATACTTAGTTGGCACTAAGATTATTGTCTATACTGATCACTCTGCCATTAAGTATCTAATTTCAAAGAAGGATGCAAAGCCAAGGTTGATAAGGTGGATTTTACTCCTACAAGAATTTGATTTAGAAATTAGAGACAAGAAAGGAGTAGAAAATCAAGTAGCAGACCATTTATCAAGGATTGAAGGAGAATCACTTGGTACACAAGGAGAAGAAATCAAGGAGAGTTTTCCGGATGAGAAACTATTGGCAATCACGGTCAATGCAAAACATGAAACCGCATTTGCTATAAGCAATGCAGAGCATCAAATGCATCGCACCATGGTTTATCGATATTGTAAATTTCCTTGCAAGCAAAGTAGTACCGATGAATATGACATATCAACAAAGGAGAAGATTCTTCCACATAGTCAAGCAATACTATTGGGATGATCCATTCCTTTACAAGATGTGCCCCGATCAATTAATGAGGAAATGCATACGAAGAGGAGCAACAAGCAAATTATACGCATTGCCATTCTCGCACCTTATGGAGGACACTTTGGAAGCACTAGAACACAGCAAGACTAAGGTATTCTGATCTGGTTATTTTGGCCTACTTTATTTAAAGATTCATATTTTTGGTCAAATATTGTGATAAATGTCAAAAAGTAGGAAATATCTCTGATAAGCATGAAATGCCTAGAACAAATATTTTAGAAATTGAATTATTTGATGTTTGGGGCATGGATTTTATGGGACCTTTTCCACCCTCTTTTGGCAATTTATATATCTTAGTAGTTGTTGATTATGTATCCAAATGGGTAGAGGCAGTAGCATTACCTAATAATGATGCTAAATCAGTGAGTAAGTTTTTGCAAAGAAATATATTCACTAGATTTGGAACTCCTAGAGCTATCATTAATGATGAAGGTTCCCACTTTTGCAATAAGATCATAGAAAACCTTCTAGCTAAGTATGGAGTTAAGCATAAGATAGCTACAGACTACCATCCTCAAACTAGTGGACAAGCAGAATTATCCAATAGGGAAATTAAGAGAATGCTAGAAAAAATGGTAAGTCCAAATAGAAAAGATTGGTCTTTACATTTGGATGATGCTTTATGGGCATATAAAACAACATTCAAAACACCCTTAGGAATGTCCCCTTACAAAATAGTCTATGGAAAAGCATGCCATTTACCTGTGGAATTGGAAAACAAGTCCTATTGGGCTATCAAGAAACTCAATTTCAACCTTAACAAGGCAGGTAAAAAGAGAATGTTAGAGCTTGATGAGTTAGAAGAAATTAGGCAAACCTCTTATGAGAATGCTGAAATCTACAAAGCTAAGACTAAGAAATGGCATGACAAGAAAATTCATGTAAGAGAATTGAAAGAAGGAGGACTAGTTCTGCTATATAACTCTAGATTGAAGCTATTTCCTGGAAAACTTAGATCAAGGTGGTCAAGACCATATAAGTTGATAAAGGTTTATCCACATGGAGCAGTAGACTTATTTGATAAATCCTCAAATACTGTCTTCAAGGTGAATGGTCAGAGAATTAAAATGTAATATGGTGAACATGTGGTGAGAGACAAAATCACCACCCATTTGCAAAATCTCTAAGTGAAAAGAGGTAGTCAGGCTGACAAGACTCTTAAAACAAGCGCTTAATGGGAGGCAACCTGTAACACCCTCATATTTCTATCTAGTAGAAATACTAAAGTGTACCTATTTAGCATACATCAGAGATACATTTCCTGCTTAGATTTTACAATCTTTACAAGAATAGCGGAAACGATACATAACTTAGAATAAATTCAAGTTATATAAATCGAATACAAAGATAACAGGAAAAAAAAACATAACTAATAATAGAAGAACTACGTCTTCCATTTCCTTCTCGAGCACTCCATCCACTCGTGTCATAAAGGATCTTCTTTCCCCTGTACTCCGAAAAACAACAACATTTGTAGGGTGAGACAACTTGTCTCAGTGAGTCTTACCGTGACCCTTACCTATCACTCGGTCCATTTATAAAACCATAATTAGTAATTCAAAAAGAATTACAATAAACAATCAATCATGTGTAATCCGATAAATGAATTACATAAGGGTTCATAGTCCGATTCTTGATGACTACGTACAACTTAAATTACTTATCTATAGTTCATAGCCCAATTCTTGATGGCTATGCACTATCCTCTTTATTAATCACTTGTGACATGTCACCAACAACCTAAAGAAGCTCGAGTGACAAAATCACAATATACACATTTAAAAGTTTTAGCACATCACCAACTCCGCAAGCTCGAGTGAACCCCCATAGCTAATAGGAGCGCAAATCCTAAAAGCAGCATAAATATATGAAATGGGGCCTAGGTCAAGGGCTCATGACTTCCCTCACCTAGCATGCTAACAAAAACAGGGTCGTCACCCCGACTCGATATAATATATATATCACACCCGCATTGGGCTCCTATACTCGATATAACTCATATACCGAAACATAACTCAATGCATAATATGTTGCGATAACATATTATTATACGCACACGCTCATGAAAATCCGTCCAGCAAACAGTTGAGTTATAAAACTTTTGGTTCCTACACGTAATCTAGATTTTCCGTTTTTGAAATATTCAAATCATTAACCGTTATTTCAAAACCACTTTGAATTTGCATAAAATTGCCAACAAAATTTCGGGCAGAGTTTCCTCCAAATATGGACATCCCAAAATACAATAATCACTGTAAAACCAGTCCAGACATCAATTTGTTCAAAAATCATTAATTCCCGCACATATACAAAATTTACGGTTTTCCAAAAGATTTGAGAATTCAACCGAATTACACCAAACAACTTTAAAACCACAGACAAAACAAACATTATCAACCATATACGCTATGGGTGGTTAGGAAAAGGATTTAAAAGAAGTTTGAAGTCGAGCGAGGCGTCGAAACGAAACATCGGGAATTGGGAACATAGGAACTTCTCAACTCAATGCCCATTCGCTCCCGTTTCGTTCTCCGATCGACCCCAAACCGTATTTTAATCCGATTCAACCACGCATGCACACTACAGCACACATATATTCAGTCCAAACATAACAATTCAAAAATCAAAGCATTATGGTTTCGTTTTAAATTTTCAAACACGCGTCATTTTCAGTAAAATAGCGTTTTTGACTCTAAAATTCTCGAACTCCAAATTTCAAAACCGTTCAAACATAACATAAACAACATTTTAAAATTCCTAAGCGTGAGTAAAACTCACCTCTCGTAATGAAAATCACGAAATACGAAATGTCGGAATGTGCTCACGAACGAGAAAACACACGAACAATCCCCGTATCCTCGAACTCAAACCGAATAACTCCGAAGTCGAAACCCATAAGCTTAATCTACATAACCGCACGATCGTTCCTCGCATAAACTTTACGCTCCGACGACAATCGAATCCGCCCCAATCCTTTGAACCTACAATAAATCACAAAACCTCCATGAAATCACTATTCATCGTCTTCAAGCTTCAATTCACTATTCACACATAATCCCAATTTGAACCCTAACCTTTTCATTCTTCACAAACTCCAAATTGGACCTCAATATTTGCGCAATCCACCTTAAACTCGCTCCCAAATACCATTCAAAGCTTTCCTTTGAGCTTGAACAACAAAACCTCCATTTTCCACTTAAATTCAAAAATGGCAAAGTGAGAGAGTGTGAGTTGATGATGATGATTTTGGTACCAAATCGAAGAGGATGACGAGGAGATCATTTTTGGTGAAGGAAGAATTGTGTTTTGATGAGTTTAAAACCCCCATTTTTCCTCTTCTTCCTCCTTACCCATTCTTCTCTTCTTTCTCTCCTTTCTCACGGTTTCCTTTTCTTTCTTCTTTCTTCTTTCTTCTTTCTTGTGCCGTGTTCTCTCTCTCTCTCTCTCTCTCTCTCTAACTTTACCTTTTCTTTATTCACTTAAGTGAGGAATGAGAGAGTGTTTGGATATTTTTGGGTCTTGGATTTCATTTAGTGTGAGTGGTATAAAGACTAAAATACCCCTAGTGTTCTAATTTCCACTCAATTATGTATTTAAATTATATACTCAAGCAATTATAAATTGCTTCCGCGACAACCTCACATCCGTGACTTGATTTATTACCTATTCAAGTAATAAATCACTCGTTAATTTCTTAATTTGAAATTAACGAAATTAGAGATGTTACAATCACTGACTTGAAAAATTTTGTCCTCAAAATTGAACAAACATTCTTCAAGAGAACAAATACGAATATCTAGTCCGCATATCGTCATCCAATCCGCATGAAACTTTCTCGATCGACAAACCATTCCCAATCTACTTTAGCATTTGGAATTGTTCGCGTTCAAGTGTCTTCTCTCTATGTTCGATGATATGACTTGGATAAGACCGAAATGACAGCGTCGATCAAAGATCCATCATTCCAACTCAACGGTTGATGAGGATTGGAAAGGTACTTCCTCGATTGGAATACATGAAACATATCACGTAGATTGGACAATACAAAGGTAAAGCTACACAAGACACCACTAGCACAATACTCTCGAGGATTGAGTTTGTTCACGACAATGCTCTCTACTGGTACTAATGGTTTCTTTGAACTCTTAAGATACAAGATCACCGATTCACATCCTAATGATCTTCTCCTTAGGCCAAAGATAATCCTTTCACGACCCTAAGCTATCACCAAGTCTCACTATATACACAATAGTTTGTTAATTCCTAATCATGAGTTGGATAATTCTCTTCTCTTCCCTTACATGGATGCATCGATTACCACTTGTTGATGCAACATCATAATACATCCTAACCTTTACGAGGTGTCATTGTATATTTGAAATCCTAGAGGCAGTTAGGAAGAATTTGGAAGAGAAGCAGTCAATCTCTTTTACAACTCTAGAGGAAACATGCTTTTAATCGAAATCTCTTCCAAACGATTGTCCTTTACAAGTTACCAAATGAGTGAAAGAACTCATCGCCACTCCTAACTAGGATATCACATGTCCCGAGATACTTCATTACATACATCCAAAAATCACACTTCAAAGGTTTAGCATCCCACTTCCTCTCGCGGAGTACATTTGAACAATGCGGAGATGCTGATCATGATCCACAGTGGTCTTAGGGTACACAAAGATGTATTCAGTGAAAATTTCAATAACTAATCCAAGTACAGGTGGAAAACTCAGTTCATATAATCCATGAATAACTCTGGAGCATTAGTTAGACCGAAAGGCATCACTACTCCTCATAATGTCCATATCTAGTATGGAAAGCTATCTTCTGAATAACTAAAGCCCTAACCTTGAATTTAAAGATAACCCGACCTTAGACCAATCTTTGAAAACACTGCTTTGCACTCGAAGGTGATTAAGCAAATCACTTATTCTTGGCAAGGATACATATTCCTAATAATAACTTTGTTCGACTAGCGGTAATCCATACACGACCTCCTACTCCCGCCTTTCTTTTCAACAAGTAACACCGGAGCACCCCAACTTGTAGTAAACTAGGGAACATCACCTTTCGGTTTTATTTGGTGCAAGACTATTAGAACTTGGGTTAAACTCATCACTACAGTTGTTCATAATCGACTCACAAGTGGGTAAAGGTTATGTAAAAGTTTCTTGAAAAAGTTTGAATATGAAATAATTTCCTTACTTACCCATAGGAGTTTATTTATTCGCTAACCCAAAATACTAATAAGACGTATCTTCACCTAAGACGATCTTCACCTCGCGACTCGAGTCTTTGAATTCAATTACTAAATCGGATAGTTTCACACACATGTACGATCATTTTTTTTCCAGATTCTATAAGTCAAACGACTATTCTAAAACCAACCATTCTCTTGAATCGAGTCTAATATTCATTTACTTGAGCATGAGAAGATCTAAACAATAAAGATCTCTCGCTTCGATACATAATGACTTTTCTAGCTAAGTAGGACTTACTAGAAACTTTGAACTTTGTTCCATCAGGTTGTATTGTTGACTACTCTAGGCGGAACGTGCATATTTGGATTAATCACGGAGTTGAGCTAATTATTATAACATCAAAGAAATAATCAAAATAGAAGGATTCGTCCATGGAATCAAACGGGCACAAGATAATGCATCCAGCGTTGATTCTGAGAACAATTCTCACTATTTTACTCATTCCTTTGGTCCCACAACCCTCCAAACTCCACAACTCTCCAAACATAACCATAACTCCTAGAGTAACAATTTGGTAAAGAACGTGTCTTGCCCAACTTTGAGTAAGGCATTTAACACTCTGTTGATTCAACCTTCCTATAGGACAATACCACTTCCCATACTTTAGGTAATTGGAAAGTTTTACTCTTGTGGCATAATGGTGAAATGGTTTATAGTTATTGGCTTTTAAAACTCTACTGATCACGAGGATATAGATATTTCTGACCATTTCTGAGAAATAATTCTCTTGGAAACTACAATGATTATCATCATAAACCGGTGTTTAGGTATCTAATCTTAACGACTAGAAGTTCTCCTTCCACTTCCCAGGCCTCAATTGAAGTTATGGCCTACAACCACTTAGGGTAAGGTAGAAGTACATTTCATCATACAACTGGAAACAAGGTTCACAAACTACTTAAATGTGTAGACATTTTCGTTAGCTTTCCAACGCATCTTGGAACATACAAATCGGAGTTCCGAATTAAAAGTTATAAATAAAACAAGTCGAGAACCGCGAAAATTTCTCCTGAGATCAAGACCAAGCTTGCTCATAATTCCAAGGGTAATATTAAGGTTATTTCGGTTACCATAACCTACTGATCTCATCTTGAATGGGAATTGGTTCAGAAACCGTGATCGGGAACTGACCCCATCAACATTTGGTTCTGTAGCCAATACTGAAATTGCACTACAGCTTACTAGATCGGATTCATGGCATTTCGAAATGTGGCTTTGAGGAAAAGAACCTGATCAATACTTGCAGTTATCTGAAAGAATGTCTCTAACTGCGACATAAGTTGGGGCTTACTCTAACCATAAGGTAAGGTTATCGTAAAACCGTATTTCGGTAACTAATAGACTAACTAATCAATGGTCAGGATTTCGGGGTTTCAGTTAATCTTAACAGATCTTACGATACTGACATTATTACTGCCTCAAGGCTTTGCTTAATTGTAGTTCCCTGTAGGACCTACAATAACTTCCACTGCAATTCTACAATTGCACCGAGTTCATTGACTGAACAGTCGCCCTTAATTTCCTCGAACCAACTTGATCGCCCATTGCTTACTTCGAACACTATCTCGTAGCCCTGCGCTTCCATTGCGTGCTCGATAAACCGAGAAGGCGAATTCCTATGGTTTAGGGTTTGGACATTTTTTGGCCGAGGCAAATAATTGTCATCATTCTCGATAACTCACATGAAACATTGAGTGGATCGACTCAATACTTCACGTAATATCTTTGAAAGGTTTCGACATTTAATTGTCTAAGTCCCTAAGTCGACTCGATCTAACCTTTTGACCATTAAGGTCTCTACGTCCGACGAGGTCGAATCGCTCGCTCCGATACCAAAATGTAACACCCTCATATTTCTATCTAGTAGAAATACTAAAGTGTACCTATTTAGCATACATCGAGAGATACATTTCTGCTTAGATTTTAGAATCTTTACAAGAATAGCGGAAACGATACATAACTTAGAATAAATTCAAGTTATATAAATCGAATACAAAGATAACAGGAAAAAAAAACATAACTAATAATAGAAGAACTACGTCTTCCATTTCCTTCTCGAGCACTCCATCCACTCGTGTCATAAAGGATCTTCTTTCCCTGTTACTCTGAAAAACAACAACATTTGTAGGGTGAGACAACTTGTCTCAGTGAGTCTTACCGTGACCCCTTACCTATCACTCGGTCCATTTATAAAACCATAATTAGTAATTCAAAAAGAATTACAATAAACAATCAATCATGTCTAATCCGATAAATGAATTACATAAGAGTTCATAGTCCGATTCTTGATGACTATGTACAACTTAAATTACTTATCTATAGTTCATAGCCCAATTCTTGATGGCTATGCACTATCCTCTTTATTAATCACTTGTGACATGTCACCAACAACCTAAAGAAGCTCGAGTGACAAAATCACAATATACACATTTAAAAGTTTTAGCACATCACCAACTCCGCAAGCTCGAGTGAACCCCATAGCTAATAGGAGCGCAAATCCTAAAAGCAAAGCATAAATATATGAAATGGGGCCTAGGTCAAGGGCTCATGAATTCCTCACCTAGCATGCTAACAAAAAGTGGTCGTCACCAGGACTCGATATAATATATATATCACACCCGCATTGGGCTCCTATACTAGATATAATTTATATATCACACCCGCATTGGGCTCCTATACTCGATATAACTCATATACCGAAACATAACTCAATGCATAATATGTTGCGATAACATATTATTATACGCACACGCTCATGAAAATCCGTCCAAAGAAGCGGTTGAGTTATAAAACTTTTGGTTCCTACACGTAATCTAGATTTTCCGCTTTTTTTGAAATATTCAAATCATTAACCGTTATTTCAAAACCACTTTGAATTTGCATAAAATTGCCAACAAAATTTGTGAGTTTCCTCCGAAATATGGACATCCCAAAATACAATAATCACTGTAAAACCAGTCCGGACATCAATTTGTTCAAAAATCATTAATTCCCGCACATATACAAAATTTACGGTTTCCAAAAGATTTGAGAATTCAACCGAATTACACCAAACAACTTTAAAACCACAGACAAAACAAACATTATCAACCATATACGCTATGGGTGGTTAGGAAAAGGATTTAAAAGAAGTTTGAAGTCGAGCGGAGCGTCGAAAACGAAACATCGGGAATTGGGAACATAGGAACTTCTCAACTCAATGCCCAATTCCGTTCCGTTTCGTTCTCCGATCGATCCCAAACCGTATTTCAATCCGATTCAACCCACGCATTAGCTACAACACACATATATTCAGTCCAAACATAACAATTCAAAAATCAAAGCATTATGGTTTCGTTTTAAATTTTCAAACACGCGTCATTTTAAGTAAAATAGCGTTTTTGACTCTAAAATTCTCGAAACTCCAAATTTGAAAACCGTTCAAACATAACATAAACAACATTTTAAAATTTCCTAAGCGTGAGTAAAACTCACCTCTCGTAATGAAAATCACGAAATACCGAAATGTCGGAATGTGCTCATGAGCGAGAAAACACGAACAATCCCCGTATCCTCGAACTCAAACCGAATAACTCCAAGTCGAAACCCATAAGCTTAATCTACATAACCGCACGATCGTTCCTCGCATAAACTTTACGCTCCGGCGACAATCGAATCCGCCCCAATCCTTTGAACCTACAATAAATCACAAAACCTCCATGAAATCACTATTCATCGTCTTCAAGCTTCAATTCACTATTCACACATAATCCCAATTTGAACCCTAACCTTTTCATTCTTCACAAACCCCAAATTGGACCTCAATATTTGCGTAATCCACCTTAAACTTCGCTCCCAAATACCATTCAAAGCTTTCCTTTGAGCTTGAACAACAAAACCTCCATTTTCCACTTAAATTCAAAAATGGCAAAGTGAGAGAGTGTGAGTTGATGATGATGATTTTGGTACCAAATCGAAGAGGATGACGAGGAGATCATTTTTGGTGAAGGAAGAATTGTGTTTTGATGAGTTTAAAACCCCATTTTCCTCTTCTTCCTCCTTACCCATTCTTCTCTTCTTTCTCTCCTTTCTCACGGTTTCCTTTTCTTTCTTCTTTCTTCTTTCTTGTGCCGTGTTCTCTCTCTCTCTCTCTCTCTCTCTAACTTTACCTTTTCTTTATTCACTTAAGTGAGGAATGAGAGAGTGTTTGGATATTTTTGGGTCTTGGATTTCATTTAGTGTGAGTGGTATAAAGACTAAAATACCCCTAGTGTTCTAATTTCCAGTCAATTATGTATTTAAATTATATACTCAAGCAATTATAAATTGCTTCATGCGATAACCTCACACATCAGTGACTTGATTTATTACCTATTCAAGTAATAAATCACTCGTTAATTTCTTAATTTGAAATTAACGAAATTAGGGATGTTACACAACCCATTGTTTTTAATTGTTTTTGTGCAATTTTATGTTTTTAGTTGTTTTGCAGAAATGCAGGAAACTAATGCAGCTGCATCATAAGTGTGCCCTGCATTAGAAATTTAAAAAAACTTGAAGAAAATTGGTTAAGTGTGAATCATAAGGCTTCAGGAAGATCAAAGGGAGGTTAAGCAAGATTAATGACACATTGGTAGCCAAAGCAAGACACATGGCAAGATGCATGCGCAAAGACGCAATGCTAATGACTACCTAATACACCCACTAACTTCCTTCTTCCCGAAACATAAAGCCTTAAGTTTGTTACAGCTTACCCTTTCATTCGCAATCTCACAAATTTCTCTCATCGAAACACAAACCACCCTTCACATTCTCATCTCCAAATTTTCTCAATCACACAAGCAATCAAAAACCTAGAAATTCAAAGCAATTACAATGGTGAAGAAACAATCAACACAGAAATCATCAGGCAAGCAGGCCAAAACTCCTCGAAGGAAAAGAAAGCCATGCATGCGGGATCATCATCAACAAGGAAAGGCAAAGCCAAAGAATCAACAATCGTAACCAGATGACAATGTTCATCTCTCGGAACATGCATCTACTACCCGAGAGAGGTATGATTTGAAGAAGGCAAGCCCATCATTCATGTCCACAGTGGCCAATCTCAATTGGGACCACTTCGTGCTACCAAGAGGAGGCTATATTGAAGACATAGTGAGAGACTTCTATCTTTGGAATCACACCACAAGAAGGACAGAACATTCCTACACTTCCATGGTGAGAGGTAAACTTGTACACTTTCATGCCAAGAAATTGAATGAACATTATATCTGTCAAGTATAATGGGAATGAATTTGAAAATAAAGTGGCCAAGTCCTTTAAGAAAGAAATGGAAGAACTTAGGAATAGGATTGCTATACCGAGAGTGCTGTATGGGAAAAATTTACACCTAATGAGATTAAGCTTAGAAGCAATTATTTGATAAATGCATTAGGTAATTGGCATTTGTTCATAGCCAATTCAATTCTCGCTTACATCACATACATATGCTATGACCAAAGAGAGATTGATCTTGTTAGATACAATTCTCTCTCGAGGACATGTTGACATAGGTAGATTGATAGCTAGGGAAATTCTTGCATGCTCAACAAAATCAAAGGGATTTCTGTTTTTCCTTGTCTTATTCTTGAATTATGCATGAAAGAAGGTGTCCTAATAGCCTGCTAATGAACAAAGGAAATTTCCCCCAGTGATTTGAGTCTTTGAAGTAAAGGAGAAATTGAGAAATGTAAGAGGTTCCTGCACTGCAATGCAAGAGCATTACATCACGAAGAGAGGTCTGTATGGAAATTTCAGAATGATCAACATGACTGGCTTCAATTGGTCTTTGACAAGATCTTTGATCTTGTGGGCCAAGTGAATGCCCCTGAATTTCCAAGTTGGGTATTGAGAAGTGAAGGAGAAGAAGAAGAGGAGAAAGAGGCTGAGGAAGAAGTGAAAGGTAAAGAGAAGGTAGAAGAACCTAGCACCAAGAAGAAGGTGACTAGGAAGCAATCAAAAGGAAAGAAGAAGGTTGTAATAGAGCACATTTGTGGAAGAAATGTATGATCTGAGAATCTGAGGATGAGGAATTAGAGAAGGAAATGGATGAAGAAATAGAGGAAGTTGAAGAAGAAGAAGAGAGTGATGAGGAAGTTGATGAAGAGGAGGAAGAACATGCTAGGGGTGTGATCCTAGAAGAAATTGCTAGACAAAAATATGCCAAACAAACACCACAAGCCCAACCAGAAAACCCCTATCACTTCACCGATTACCAAAACACCTATCATCTCACCAAACCAAGAATCCTCCTCCATTCCAAAATCACCATTACCCTCCTCAATGATCCACCGGTCCTATCACCACCACAAACAACCCCTCCACCACCCTCTCCAACAAATGAACCACACAAAACAACTCACACACGAAGAACCAATTTCGAACAAACCCCTTGTTATGCCAACAGAACAAGCAAGGTACCTTCGACCCAAGCAACATTATTTCTAATGTTGTTTCGCTTCTTGAGAAAGAAATTGTGCGGGAAAGAGAAGAAGAAGGACTCAACAAAGAAGACAAAGAAGAAGAATCATCTGCAAAGGAGCGTAGCTCAATGTTGAAATGCGAGTGATGTTCTGCATCACTTTCGCTGATCACAACAGCAACACCTATGCATGATGAGGCAACAATTAAATTGGTTACGGAACAAATGGCTAAAGCAGAAGAGGGAAGCATTGCACAACACTCGAAGTTCTTCAAGCAACTCGCAGGAAGACATGCAAAATTAACACCAAAAAGGAAGAAACTCGATCGATCAACAGCGATGCACACGCATCAGTTCAAGAACCAATTCCCCGCAACTACACGTAAGTAGGAGGTGCATCCGCACTACTGTAAGAAACACCAAGCAAGCCCAAAGAGAAGAAGCAGAAGGTGAAACACACTCCTCCATCCAGGCAAAGCACCAGAATTAGGAGTGGAGCAAAGAATTGAGTATCAATTTACAAGTTTTCACATAAAACTGCTATAAACTTGTTTTGTTTCTATCTGACTATTTCCCTGGTTGTACTAATCCCTTTCCCTTATTTTGAACAAATGATTTGTATTTCTGAACAAATTTGCAGTGAGGGCACTGCAACCCCTTAAGTTTAGGGGGGGGGGGGATTTGCATGTTATGTTTAATTATGTTTGTTTTTTTTCTAATATGTTGTGTGTTTTATTAATATGTTTTATATAGTAAATATATATGTTTTAAAGTAGTTTTTAGTTTGTTTAAATATTAGATGTACTTAACAAAGTAGTATCTAAATATTTTAATAGAAAAGATCAGTTTTTCAAAAATATGGTGAAAGCCCTATGGATGGAATTTTTATGATGAAAAAGAGAAAAAGAAGCCTTATTTCTCAGAAAAACCAAAATTATTTTCACTTCAACACTTCAAAACTGAGTTTGTGAAAAGAACCTTGCTATTTAAAGATCAATCTGATGCAAGGGGAATTTTTGGTAAGCTTAGGTCAAAACAAAGCTTTACTAAAAAGAAAGAAGAGCTTAAAGAATTAAGTTTGGGGGTGTTTTATGAAAACAAAGGCTGAATTTCAAAAGTATAAGAGTAAACAATGCACAAAAAGAATACAAAAAAGTAGACAAAGCCATACCCTGAATCTTTTTGAAACTATACCTGTGCCTAAGTACATGAATGCATCTGGAGGTCAAAGACCTGTGCCATGCAGGAATAAATGTATCGGAGGATAGTTCAAAAATCGAACTCGTGCCAAAGTGCAAAGAAAAAATATATGCATCTGGAGGTCAAAGACTTGTGCCAAAGTGCATTTGCATCTGGAGGTCAGTGAGGAAGATAATATGAGCTAGAAAAAGAAAAAGCATCATCAATGCAGAAAGCATCAATGCAAACTGCACTGAAGAAAAGCAAAATGCAGAAAAAATCAATGCACAAATCACTTCAAAGAAGTATTGCATCTGCTCAAAAGATCCACACAAAAAAATAGAAAAATGCATTGGCTCAAAAGCTTTGAAAGATTAAACCAAGCCCTTTGATTATTAGAACTCCCCAACACTTGAGAAAATTTTGTGAGTCTAATCTCTCTTTTGAAAAATATTTTGGTGTGACCAAAGATAAACCAATCCTTTCAAAGGCTAGGAGGAAATTTTTCACTTAGTCTTGGAACCAATCTCAACTCAGTGGGTTCACACACACACAAAAGAGTTTAAATAGCTTTGGTAGTTTTGAAGAAATAAAGGCACAAGAAAAATTGTTGAGAAATGAAGTTCATAGGGAACTCCTCATGAAAATCCAAAAATCAAGCTGATCTATCTTCTAGAATTTTAGTTTTTAATAGTTTGTCTTTGTCATTACTTGCGGACAAGCAATGGTTTAAGTTTGGGGGTGTGATAACTCTATTTTATATAGAGTATTTCATATGTTTAAACTTAGTATTTGCTCTCTTTTAAGTAATAATAAAGAGTTTATATAGTATTTTATGTGATATATGATAACTTGAGTGATTTGAATGGTTATAGTTATTATTAGGCCATTTTGGATATATTGTGGTATGTTTGATGTTTTTGTTCGGTCTGCGGTCTCAATGCTAATCGCATCAATGCTCTGCTGACCGATCTGCGTCAAATCTGCACTACTTGGTGAATAAGCGGACTGTTTCATATGCATCCACTTGCAAGTGATGACCTCCGCTGGTTCTCGATGCCATCCCACCTTGTATAGTAGGCGCTACTGTTTCACACATAGCTATAGGCATAGCTTTGAAGAGTCACCAACATAGGGACACATGTTCACACATCAATGAACCGCCCTATGTCATTAGTCAAAGATTTCCTTGGATAAACCTCTGAAAAGCAACTACAGCTATGATCCACTTAAGATTACTTCAACATGATGAAAGGAAGCACCTCACTTGAAGGCTATAAAAGGACCTCACATCTTCATTTGGAAATATATCACAATCCATAAGTTAGATCAAAATTTCAATATACATAGTTAGTTTTTATATTTTTAGAGGAAGAGGAAGGAATTGACAAATCCTCCTTAACTCATTTTCATAGTGTTTGTATAGTGCTAAGGAGTAATGCTAGTGCATTGCTAGAAGATTTCATACAAAGGTTTTCAACATTTGTAACTTTACTTTTGTTGTTTCTCTTTTGTGATTTCTATTATATAAACATGGTCTATTCAGTTTATATATATCTTGCAATGTCTCTTGTTAGCTAAACCTTTCTTAGTTGGAATGTTCTAATCATTTAATGAGCTTTTAAGTAAGTATGTTGCATGTATGTATGTTTGTACTTTAGTTCTTGCTTGATAATATTTTCATTACTTATTTTGAACTTGATCACTTAGAATAAGTAAGAATTGTAAATGACCAGAGATGGCTTACAATTAAGAACTCAAGAACTAATATGAGTGAGTGTTTTACATAAAGAAAACTTTGTGAAAACCATGCTAAGTCCTAGAGATAGGATAGTATAGTCCATAGGATAATTGTGGGTACTTAAAATACTAGAGTGAATTTATTTTAGCAACTTGGATAATTGTTAGGAGGCAAGATTGGCATTGACACCCCTTTCTTTCTTGCATAGAACAAGGATCATAAGAGTGGTAATGATACTCTCGAAGAAAGTGACCGAAAGGCACATAGCTAATGCAACAAAGATTCGGTCTGCATTGCATCACATCTTGCATCATACACTTATAAGTAAATTACTTGATGAAGACATTCCAACTAGCTTTTCTCTTTTACACTATCAACATTTTTACTTTGCTTTCTATCTAACTTAGTTGTGATCATCACAAAATCCAGAATTATTTTATTACTTTGTTACTTTACACTTTATTACTTTATATTGATTTTAAAAGTGAGTTTTTCAATCTCTGTGGGTTCGATCTTTTTACTACTTGTTTTTGGACAGTGTATACTTGCACACAAGTGCATGTGATTTTCATGCACCAACGTACCTTTACTCTTGGGCTTTTTATTGTTCCACCTAAGTGGCCCAAAAGAGTTACTAATGGTGATACTATCCGAAACCGCATCCGAGACCACTTTCTTTATCTATGCAGCTACATGCCCGTTTACTACATTGTTCTCCGCTTTTTCATTCTCTACTAATTGAATCCTCGAGTTACAATCCTCAATCTCAACCAAAGGAGCAGTGTTTTGATCGGCACTCAATGGAGCACATTCCACGTGTTCAACCACTATGGTTTCATTTTCCTTTAATTCACCCGACTTTTGAGCATCCTCCTTAGCTTGACCCATCACACTTCTTTCCATCCACCAATTCATTGCCATCCCCCTTGCCATCACCCTTGGGATCCATGCATTCTTCTTCCCCGTGAGCCTTTTCAAAATTTCCACTTTTTCCCTCCACATTCAACTTTTCCAATTCTAGTAACTTATTAACAATCACCTCGTCATCATCCTCTAATTCGTCATTTGGCTGAACCACATCATGGAACAAATGTGGCTCCTCTTCCATAGAGCTATCAGAATCACTATTGTAGCTATCCTCAACCTTGTCAGAACCATAAGCTGGAGTTAAACCCTCCCAGTGCATCGGTCCACACCATTCTTCAAGCACTTTGATGTCGAACATTGAGCCATTTATTTTAGCGTGTACCACCATGTTGAATACATCAAAGCCTCTTGAGCGAATTAAGATTCTGGCAACATCCAGAGACTTCTTCTTCCTGGTATTCTCGTCCACGCCCAAGAACGTGCCAAATTTGCAAGCTAGAGCTGAAAAGAACTCATTGTTCCATGCATGTACCGGTATACCATGACACCGAACCCATACCAACCTTTCAGTATCAACTTCATCAGGTTCCCACTTTAAAATATCATCAAACTTCTCATGCACCCAGTCCTCTGCATCATCCATTAGGGCCTGGATTATTCCTTCCTCCATTTCTTCAAGGAGGACACGATTAGCCCCCATAGGCGTTGCCTTAATAGAGAATAAGCCTTGCATATTAAACCACTCCTGTATCATATGGGTATTCCCAACATGTTTGACCAACCCCACATACATTTTTTTATAACCATACAATTCCTCGGCAGAAGCATTATATATACCACACATCACACAAACTTTTCGTTCTAAAATACACAACTTTTTGATCGTAAAAGGAGTGGTTTGCGTACCTGTCCGCAGCACCGTATGTCTTAGGACATGACTTCCTTCCATCCCAACGACTGTGCATATTCCTGACACCATTGCCCCCTAGTCTCAGGCATTTTCAAAATAAAGGGCGAAATAGTCCCTAACATTGGATGGAGAGAGGACTAACTTGTCTATGTTTTGAAAATGTCATGAACTAATTTGTCCCAACTAAATGTTAAGGACAAATTTATCCTTTAAAAAGTTTGATAGAGATTAAAATCAACCTTTAGTCTTCAAGTTAATTACTAGCTAAACTAGTCCTAATACCCTACGTGCATGGGGTCTCCTAATTCTGATTTGTGTAAAATATAGTTTTTTTTAGTTTAGACCATTGCTGGCTACCAACGAAGTGTCCCAATACTTTCAACGAAAGACTAATATCCGCTCTAGGTGTTTTAGTTTTGCCCTTTCCTTTTGTTTTCAGTTTTTAGTAGTGTCAATCCTAGGTGCATTTTGTATTGGTGTGCTTGGGTGATTCTCTCCAGCTCTCCTTAGAGAATTTTCCCATTATGATAGTGTTTTGAGCCGATTCTAGCAAACTTGGTGTATTTTGGATCCTTTAGGTCTAGCACATGATTTGTTGCCCTCTCAAACCCTTCCTAGAAGGTGGAGGGTAGTATATGCCAATGATGCCGAGGTTTTGGTATTTAATGCAATACTATTTATAGAAAAAAGTTGAAAGAAAATGATGGGGGTTCTATTGTAAATGTGACTGAAGTTCTCATGCATGGGAGTAAATTCTGCAACACGGTACTCAAATATTAAAGAAAGATAGAAATATAAACACTAATTTAAGTATGCTTCTGATGCATATTCGTGCAAAACGACCAAAACAAAAAAGACAACACAAATAGAAAGTGAAACATGTGGGTCTCATGCAAAGTTGGATGAAAACAACCAATAAAATAAAACACTTATACAAAGTTGAAAGAATATGACGTGGTTCTACTGTAAATTTGACTTGATGTTCCTGTGAATAAAAGCTAAACTATAACTATAAATTAAATAAAATCATAAAGAAACAATAACAAATACATTGAAATTGAACATCCATGAATAATAAAAGTCTTAAGAATTTTAATAATATAATCTATAATCATCAAATGTAAATATAAACACTTAACCCATACAATTAGAAAGAAAAGAGGCAAAATTACACCCAATGTCCTTTACGTTATACGAGTTGGTCCTTTATGTTTTTTTCTGTATCAACTAGATCATTTAAGTTAGATAGCGTGTACACAATTAGTCTTTTTTATTATTTCCGTTACAAAAAAGCTCACATTGCACAAACAATGCTGATGTGTCCAATATGGTTCATCTCAATTTGGTTTTTTTTTATTTTAATAAAAAACTAATTAAAAAGTATAATTATTAGTTTAAAAATCTATTTGGACTTGACATGTCAGCGTCGTTGCAGACACATCAACACCGTTTGTGCCATGTGAGTTTTTTTTGTAACGGGTATACTAAAAAGAACTAACAATGTACATGTTATCTAACTTAAAGGACTTAATTGGTACGAAAAAAACATAAATGACCAATTTTATAAGTAAATAAATAACTTAAAGAACCTCTGGTGTAATTTTGCCAAGAAATGAAGACAAAACAATTAGAAAGTAATGAACGTGGAAATCATGCAGGGTTGGATGAAAACTACCAATAAAATAGAAGCAGTCATACAAAGTTGAAAGAAGATAATGAGGATTCTATTGTAAATATACCTAAAGTTCTCGTAGGAGTAAATGTTGCAATGCGGTTCTCGAATACAAAAGAAAGATAAAAATATAAACACCAATTTAAATATGCTTCTAATAAATATTGTTGCGAAATGACCAAAATAAATAATACAACACAAATAGAAAGTGAAACACGTGAGTCTCATGCAGGGTTAGATGGAAACCACCATTAAAATAGAAACACATATACAAAGTTGAAAGAATATGATGAGGGGTTCTATTGTAAATGTGCTGAAGTTCCCGCGGGAGTAAGTATATATGGCATACTATATATTGCAAGACAAAAAAAAACTCTAAATCATGGTCATCAAACACGAGAGCCTACATAGACTCGTGAGGAGACCGTAGACTCGACTCGTAAGAGTCTATGAAAAAATTACACTAAAAATATCTGTAAAAAATTACTACGGTGTCAAACAGTATCAATATCAATGAAGACATTTCATCAATACATAAATGAGGACTTATTATGTCATTATATGCCACATGATGATTGCAAATACTTAATCATAAATCGGTGAACCTGTTGTTAGAATAGGCTTGTATAGCTTATTGTAATTACTTGTATTCTTTAGACTTAGTAATCGACTCACTTTCCTTGGCGATTCGGTTGTGTATATTGTTGTATATATAGGATTGATCCTCATTCAATAAACAAGTTCAGTTTTACATTCCTAACATGGTATCAGAGCAATGAAATGCAAGCAACGACCTGCAAAACTAAAATCAAAACCCATAAAAAGATTTAAATAGAGAGGATGGAATGCAAGGAATAAGCGTCGTACGTACTTGCTCGAAGAAGATGAACGAACAAATTGGCTTTGACGACAACGAACGCATGCGCTAAGGCGCCTTCTTGACTGCAACAAATGCAGGCAACGACTTGCATATGAAAAATATAGGAACAAAGGAGAGGAATGACGCAGAACGTAGATCAAAAACGAAAACCCATAAAAACTTGAGATATCAATGAGGGTTTTGCGTGGAAGGCAGCTGGGTTGAAGTTGAACGCAAAGCAAAAACAAAGAACCGAAACGAAAGAGTGAATAACTGATGGAACTTTAGGCATGTCTAGGGATTACCACCGAAAAGGGAAAACGCAGTCGTTTTGGGCTTTTTTTTTTAATATTTCAAATTTTGTGGTAAACTTGGTCGAATCGCTTCGAACTCGCGAGTCTACCGAGTCTATGCGAGTCTACCCGAGTTTACAACAGTTGCAATTCTACATGGAATTTGACTCGTTTTGGGAGAGTAAACTCGTAAACTCATGTGAGTTAACTCGCGAGTTAGACAACAATGCTCTAAATAATGATGGATGCAACCAAACACGAAGAGTGGAGTTATTCCTATAAACCGTAAATCTTAAAAATTTAAAAAATATATTTGTGGTTTGGTAGTGACCGAACTAAATGGATTTAATATATATTTCAGGTTTAGAAATATAAGGAGAAAAAGTATAAAATATATTTATTTTCTTAAGGTTCAGAAAAACATGGTTTTAAAAAATATATAATGAGAAGAAACATAAAAATAAATTAAATATTTAAAGTGATAAAATGAGCAAAAGGGAGAGTTGCACGAGTTAGGGTCACATATTATATTTTTTGCAGCAAACCGATTATCGAGGAACAGACTTTGACTATTTGAACAATTTTTTTTTTCTGAAACTTAAAATACCCTAAAACACACTATTTAGCATCGTTATTAATTTACGTATTTTATCGAGGAATAAACTTTGCGTATATGAAGAACCCAAAATTGAAGTAACAACCAAAATGTATTTAGGGACAGGGGTGGTGCGGACGAGGATAAGACGAGAGTGCCATTGCCACATATGTCACACCTCAGACGAGTGCTCAACAACTTCATAGCTAATTCATAATATAATTCCATGTCCACACACGTACTTGTTAGGTTAATGTTAATGATAATGTTTATTTGATTCATTTATATTGATGGCAATACGTGACTTGTTTATTATCTAAAATTATAATTATTAAAAGGTCTAAGATGTACCCAAAAAAAGGGGGTTAAAAAACTCAGAACCACAAAATTCGTTTCTACGTCTCTTGTTGCCTCCGACTCTCGGATTCAAACTCGGGTGTATGTTGAATAGTGTCGGTAGTTTTTATTTGTCATTTGATCAAAAAAAAAAATTAAATTTCCTTTTCTACCAAACATGTTTATCAACCAAAAAGATACCTATCACCCCTTTTCTAAAAAAAATCTGTCGGGAAAGTCATCCACTACAAATTTAGAGATATGTTTTTCATACTCTTCGTTTATATATTAATAAATAAAAATTATTTTGTCTTGTTTGAATACAACAGCAAACGCATGCACCCATGGCAGTCCCTCACATATCTTTATTTTATTTTATTTTATTTTATTTTATTTTAGGACTTGTGAACTAAATTTAAAAGTCTCTGTGATCTTTACATCTCACCTGCACATCTTTTTGGTCCCAATATTTTATACATACTTGTGACTAATATTGGGACCATTAGATCATATTTGTCTTTCTTTGACAGTTAATTAATTTGACATATTGTAAGTGAATGAACAAATTGACAAACGATATTATTTTTTTATCACATCACGTATTGAACAAATTACATTACATCTCAATTAATTTGAGTAGAGGAGGTGGACAAATTAACATTCTGACTGCCTCATTGCATCCGTGAAGAACAAAATTGTAGTTTCTAAATGACTTCGAGTCTTTTTTACCATCTCTTTTGTTATTGACAATGTCCAATTTCCACTCCAATTGTAAATATCACAAGAATTACTCAAGATTTTTCTACTCATGGAATCAACTCACTCATATTGTTCTCACTTATTTCTCTTCATCGAAAATATTCCAAGGATTAACCCTGGCCATGACTTATCTGAAGACAGGACATACACTATAGGACCGAGCGGACATTACAAGACAATTTACGTAGACAAAGTATACAGCATGCAAAACCGACAGAGATTAGCCCTCGGTTCTCGCAAGCCCTTGTATAGATACCGTGAGACGCCTAGACACCATGTAAGCCCTTGTACCCCAATATTTACTCTCACTCAGTATAACTGACTTGGGTGTCGAGTAGTACTTCTTGTTCGATGGCCATGTCAATATTTGCTCTGAGACCATCTAGAAGGAAAAGGAAAAGATATTGATTCACCTAACCCGTACTAGTGCATTGCTCGGGTTACGCCTAACTCGAACCAGTGCATTTGATAACTCTAATTTATATAGAGTTATTCATCCATTTAAACTTAGGTTATTGTTTATTTTCAAGTACATTAATATATAAAAATAACTTATTTATTAAGAAACAACATTTTAAGGATTCAAATGTATTAGGACAATAATTTAGGCAAAATGCACATATCTTGTTAGATTTGATGTTTTTGTTCGGTCTGGCTACTACTGAGTGGAAACACTGCCAACACTAGGAGTGGAAACACTGCCTACACCAAGAGTGGAAACACTGCCTACACTTGTTAAAAACCAGCAGTTTGTACCAAAACATCCAAGGACCAATTTGATGCTTCCACACTTGATTTGTGACGTCATGCCTAGTCACCTGGAGCAGAGCCACTTGCAGAAGTCGGCGATAAACATAAAAATCAAGTTGCAAGGCTCACTTATCTAAAAAGACATGTGGCACTTCTCCATTGGACCTCCCCATGTGTTTTACATGCAAGAGGTGACCAAACCTGAGCTACTTGCTTCATTGGTTGTCTGAAATTAATCTTGGTTGGTCCCCTCAGTTGATCTTTCGCACCAAAGAAAATCCCTCAAGAGAGGAAAGCTTTCGTGCCTATAAATAGAGGTCATATCTTCACTTGCAAATTAATCATCCTTCATCCAAGCTTTGATAGGATCACTTCTTTTCTTTATATTTGTAGCATAGGTTTAGTTTTTATTTTAGTTCTGAATTGTAAGAAGGTGAGGAAGAACTTGACGCCTTCTTCCTTCACTTCTACTTGAAGGAAACTTATGCAAGGAATTGGTACAATACTTCAACTTGGAATCTCATGCAAAAGATCTACCATTTGAGTAATCTCTATCCTTTTTAGTTCTTCTGTAGTATTACTCATTCTATCATGTTCCTTACAGCTTCTCTCTATTATATAATGAGTAATATGAGCTAAATTCCATTAGTTGAGATGTTCTAACCTTATAATGATCTTTTAAGTAAGTTATTGTGTTTATATGTGATGTTTGCATTTTAGTTCTTATATGATAACTCTATCATATTCATCTTTAGAATTGGCCAACTAAAAGTGAAAGCAAATCATAAATACAGACATGGTTTATGATCAGAACTCAAGAACTAATAGGGATGAGTGTTTAATAAAGGAAACTTTGTTAATTACATGCTAAAACCTAGACATAGGATAACATAGTCCTTAGGATGATGCAAATACAAGAGTGAACTTATTTAGCAACTTGGATCATTGTTAGGAGGCAAGAGAGGAATTGACTACTCTTTTCTTTACTGTAAAATGCAAAGATCATAAGAGCTTGTAATGAAACTCTAAAGAAAGTGACCGAAAGGCACATACTGATGCAGCTGCATCCAGTGTACCTACACCGCATACACCACTAAAACTCTTAAAAGTGACTTATTTGGTGAAGACATCTCAACTATCATTCTCCACTGATTCCTTACATCTTTTTATTGTTTATTTACATTCTGTTTGCTTATCAAAACCACCAATTTGTGAGTAGGATAGTGGTTACCTTTCACTATAGTAAACTATTGATTCTAAACTTGTAAATTAATCAAATCCTCGTGGGAACGATACTCTACTTTCACTTTATTACTTGATATGATTGTGTATACTTGCACATTTGTGTGTATATCAAACGCACCATCATTTTGGCACTCCATGTGAAACCTCCTCTTCCTTCACTTTCCCTCACTCCTCCTTCAGCTAGTTTCTCCATATGAATTTGTTAGTGGTGGAGGAAGATATATGAAAAGAGAAGACGATTTCTATTACTTTGTCACACAAAATATATGAGTATGGTCCTCTATTTATACTACAGCTAGAGCAACCCTTTGTCTATTTCTCATAATTGCTCTACTTATAATTTAGTGTGATACTCAATGGTTAGTAAGGATGTCCATCAACCAATCCAATCCAATCCAATGCAAATTACAATAACGGAGCCAAAAAAACCGAAAACTAAAAAAATGAAAACCGACCAAAACTGAATTTTTGGACTCAATTGGTTCAATTTTTGGTATCATTACATCAATCCGATTCAAACCGAACCAAATCGATGTTTTGTTATATAACATACTTTTATACTCATAACTACCTTAGTACCTACGGTTAAAATACTTTTTTGAGAGTTGCTCTCTCCCTTTAATTCAACTACTATATGACTCTATTTATTGGAAGTTCTTGGTTTACATAATGGAGAGAATGAGTTTTAGTCCAAAGTGGATTAGATGGATGAAGATATTTATTTTTTCTAGTTCTATGTCGGTGTTGTCAATGGCAGTCCTACTAACGAATTTCAAGTCCTACTAAGGATTATAGAATCCAGATTTTTCTTGTTGTAAAATATAACCAACCGCCATAGTGTGGCGGTGAACTGATGCCTATATATAGGCTTCCCACTTTGTGATCAATTATTGAGCAAGAAAGCCACTATCAATTGTACTAAGTATTGAGAAATAGAAGAATTGTTTCTATCCTCCCACGGCCATCATTCTCTTTAACTACTAGTTTTCAATTTTCAAAACTATTTTCACTATTTTGTTCTAAAAATACTAAGATTGGCACCAGAGTTATGTTCGATCATATATTGGGTGTAGATAAATTATCCAACTACTTTCTAAAAAATCACTACTGACATTCTACACTACTTCCATAATTTTCTTAGTCTATGACTAACAACACCAAATCATCATCTATTGAAGTCCCTATTTTTTATGGTGAATACTATGATTTTTGGAGCAATAAAATGATGACATTATTTTGCTCTCAAGATCTATGGGATGTTGTAGAAGAATGATTTACTACCCCCGTAGATGCTTCGACTCTTACCACAAAGCTCAGAAGAAAGAGTTGAAGGAAAATATGCAGAAAGATTAAAAAGAACTATATTTCTTGCAATAAGCTGTGGGCGATTCTATTTTCCCGAGGATAATGAGAGATATTAGTGCCAAAGATTCCTCGAGTACACTACAGGGAGTGTTCCAAGAAAGCGTCAAGGTGCGTGCCATCAAACTCAAAAGTCTAAGGCGTAAATTTGAATTATTAAATATGAAGGAGTCTGAGACCATACTATAATACAAAGATAAAAGAAATTGTTTCTAAAATGAGAGCCTACGGGGAAAATATTCTAGACAACAAAATTGTTGAGAAAATTTTAATTTCTATTCACCGTAATTATGACCCAATTGTAACGACAATTGAGCAATCAAAAAATCTGTCAAATCTATCTGTGGCAGAACTAATGGGCTCTCTTGAAGCTTACGAGAAAAGATTGAGTAGGCATGACGATGACTACGTAGAAAATGTCTTTCAATCGAAGCTCGAATTACGATCTCAGAATAAAGGATACAGAGGAAACAAGAGTAGTGGAGAAAGTTCTTGAAACAAAGAGAATTCTAGAAGTTTCTCAAAGAAAAATCAAGATGAGTATCCTCCATGTGGCATATGGAAAAGGACATATCATGCCAAGAAAGACTGTCGCTGGCGAGGAAAGCCACAATGTCGACACTGTAAGAAATTTGGGCACGTGTTGAAGATTTGCAACAGCAAAAATAAGCATCAAGCAAATTTCGTCAAAGAACATGAGAAGTACCAGAATAAGCATGACAGGGAAGAACATATTTTCTATGCTACGCAAGACTCCAATGATGACAAGGAAGGAACCTGAAACTTGGATATAACATTAAATATGCACCAAAATCAGATTTGATAAAGGATATAATATGACTTAGATTAAATGATCAACATGAGGCTTTGTCATTTTTCCTTCTCAAGATATTAAGTTAATCACATTTCAGTTTTGAGAAAATAACTCCTTACTTTAAAAGATTTTCATAGGAACATGTTTTTAGAAGCACAATATCGAATTTGACAATAATATGATTAGTGCACATTTGAAAACTTGCTTTGAAAGATGTTAATTTTATACTGATGATCTGAAAACTTTCTCACCCATTTTATACACCAAAAGAAATTTCATGATAAACAATAGGTGCATCTTTGTAAGACATGATTTACATGGGACTCAACAATGCATCAAATGGTCTAACACTTTGAAAGATTCAATTCACATTGACTATTGAAACGTTTTTAACAGGCCTACAACTCAATGAAGCTACTTAAGACAACAAACCATATATCCAAAAAGGTTGATGAAAGTTATAGCAATATGGAATGTTTAGAATCAAAGGTTGTGGAACAAGATTCTTTCAATCATTGAATTATTCATAAGAGTTATTAGAACATTTGTTATTTTAAACATGATGGGGATCAATTTGCACTTCATAGATATTAACACTTTTAGCACCACATCATAGATATTAATATAGTATGTGAGTCTATATTTCTGCAAAGAATGACACTTGACATTGCAACATCTTATCTAACACTTTTTAAAGAACACTTCATTTTAAATAGGTTTTTAACATGTGTTCATAAAGCTTAAAGCATCATGCAATAATATCAATTATCAACTGAATTGCAAATTTGATTATGATCACTATATTAGTATGAGACACTTAGAACTAGAGATGTGCAAACATATTTTATGTAGAACGAGGCACATGCACATTCAAGTTCAAAGTAAATGATGATGCATACAATTAAGCTTTTAAGATCATATATTGCATTAATCATTTTAGCATGCATTCATAGGAACAAACAATCAATCTTATCATATCATATATTCACACATAATTCATATATATCAAAATAAAATTATGATGAGATTGAGTATACCTCCTTTAATGACTTTCCTTCAAGAGTGAATTCTTATGATAAGAACATCCTCAAAGACTTTGTAGTATCATCAATTCATGCTCATTCATATATCATCATAGTACTTTGTGAAAAATTGGTGATGGATGAAGATGGTTGTTCCGATTATTTTCTCATTGATCTTGATATGGCTTGTGTTTATCTCTCAATATCTTTCATCTATTTCAGCTTCCAATCACTTGTATGTTAGATGGACTTTGAATTTCTTTCTTTGAAATCTCTTTTAGAGCAAACTTTTCATCTTTGAGAAGCTTGGATCAAGCTTCTTCAAATCTGCAGGCTTCTTCAATTCTACGAAGCTTATCAATATCCGCAGAAGGTTGAGGGATAATGAAATCCGGTTTTGGCACACTACAATCCCTCTCCCTTTTGAGATGATTCCAAGTTTCTTTATGAATTTTCTCTGCTTCTTGGATCCTCTCATATTGAAGCCCAAGGAAGGATTTCAGTCCTTCCAACACGATTTTATCAGATTCATCATTCACCATCTCATAATGTGTGTACTATCATGAAGTTTCAAATTAAACTTCTGAGCATCTTTTGAGTTGTATGAGTTGGTCTTTATCTCCTTATTATCAACTCCCAAGAGGCATTTTCTTCTCCTTTTATCATCCAATGAGTATTCCTACATCAGAAAACAAAAATGATTTTGGTACCCATTCCTTTTGGGTCCTTATAGGTTAGTGTACCTTCTCTAGCCATTTTTGCTCACATGGTAACATAATAAGGTCTCAACCAAGATATTACAGTTTGAACATACATCATTGACAAATAATTGTGAAACATACTGTAGAAAAATATGTGTACATTTTCTCCTTTTGTCTAAGCACTTATCACCCATTATAACCACTTTGAACATTTTTATGCATAAAGATTGTTTGTCAAAAACTTCCAAGTTAATACTCAACTCAATTTCTTGTTTTCCCAAAATTCAATTTCCTTTTTAAAAGAATGAGTTAGTATCTTAGAAAGCACAATTTTTCAGATAACATTATGCATGAGTGTAAAGAGAATATTTCTTATGAAAGAGCCATTTTTCAAGAACATGTGCATATCAATATCCAATTTTTTTATTTTAAATGATGTACAGAGATATTAATGCATCATGAACTTTAGTTCATATGAAAGTCATTTTAATCATGTAAGAAATAAGCACAAGACTTGTTGCTTTGTAACAAGAGATAAATGTGGTTTAGCCAATAAGTTTTTACCAAGTTTAAAAAAGAAGGATGATACATATGAATGATATTTTTCCGCTTGCATTAGTTTGGGGGCATATTCTAGCCCTTATACATTCATGATGTTTTCTGGCATATGAATAAAACATGTAAAAGCCAGCCAATGAGTAAGATAATAGACAATTAAAATTTCATGTAAAATTCTAATGCTCTTACCTCACTAACTATCATGTTGTCATGAAACTTACCACATTTTTGCAACCTCATGGAGCTTGGCAAGCATTGTAATGATCATTCTTAGTAGAGTGCGAGCTTTCCAAGATTTTGAGTTCATTGGTTCTAACTTTGTCACATGACTCGATCCATGTGGCTCCTTCATGAATTTTCATTTTGTAAAGCAGAACTTTATTGATCTGTCATGAAGGTTACCTTGACATCTCTCTTGTATGATGCATTTGCATCATTTGTATGATGCTTTGTGTGGTCTCTTTTCAATATGTTCTTGTTGGCTTGTCTTGAAGAACTATGCTCAGAGTTATGAATGAATGACAGAAATTTTGGAAGCCAAAGAGAAAAGATTTTCTTGAAGGCACAATATGTTAAGCTTCACCAAATTTCAAAACTCTCACTGGTTTTCATTCTCAAACATTTTTCTTATGTTTGCCAATATAATGCAAGATTTTTGATTCTTGCAAAGCACAACTCTCATCCACTTTTTATCATAATGGGTTGCTTTTAGAAAAACTCAAAAAGAACAAGGATTTAAATTCCCATTCCTTTTAGTACACTATGTAAGGATCAAGAAAGCAACACAATATAAGTTGGAAGAATTTATACAAGTGGGATGTTATTCACTTTAGATTTTCTCCACATTTACTTTTTGACTAGCATGCAACAAATACCTACTAGTACTTTATCAATATGTAAAGCATGTGGTTCATCCATTTGTATGTTAGAACAAGCAAGACAACATATCATTTTGACTTTCACATTTCTCTTTTAAATTGTCAAAGATGGGTATTGTGAGATTTTGAAAAGTAGCTTATAAAATAGTACCTTGTGGCAATTTTTGTTTTGCTTTGAGAGTAAAAAGGATTTATGATGACTTTTCAAGTTAGTAGCTAAAAACCCTTTTATCTTTCCTATGTTTTGCTATTTAGAGAAAACTCATCTCTGATAGCTTCCCATTCTAATGGCTTATAGAGTATTCAAAGAAAGATTAAAACAGGCTTACTTGTTGATCATGGCATATTCATTTTCCATCTATCTCACCTTGTCAACTTCTTCCTCATCAATATTGTTTTCTGCATATCACACATCTCTTTGTAATTCAACCTTCTGAGACATGTTCTTTATCTCCAATGTTGCTCATCACTTCTTCCGAATCTTCATCTCTCCACACGGTTAAGTGTGTGTTCAACCTAAGAGCACGTGTGCTCGATACCAATTGAAGTGGCATATAGAGTCACAAGAAGGGGGGTTGAATTGTGGCCCTTTGAAAATTTATAACCTGCAACTTAGAAAATGTCCTCTCAAGTTGATACTTGGAGATGAGATAGTTAGCTTAAAACAATTTCACAAGACATACTCTTCTTGAGTAGGTTCCATGCATTGTGTAACACCCCCTTTCTAAACAACTATTATTTAATATATTTTATCGAGTTTTCAAATTTTAAATCATTGAAAGAAAGTGTCACATTTCACCGCTTATAAAAACAACCAACTCATAACTAAGTGACATGAAGTCAACAAATAATAGCACGATACATAGCACGATAGTTTAGGGACGGGCCCACAACACCTGTTTTAGTTTACAGCACCAAAATAAAATAGTAACCCCGTCTCCAACACAGCGGAAAATCATTAAGTCTAGAATCATACTTAGTACATCGCAATAAATAATGGTCTAAACATCAATTAATAATAATTATATTACTACGCCCCTCCCGGTGCTACATATAGTGAGCCGACTCGACACTACTAGCGAGAAGGTACTCACGTCACCTTTGATCCATCACACTGCTGCAGCGTTGCCACATAAGAGCAACATTCCAAGCGAGAAAGGGTGAGTCTCTTTATACAAATAATAATAATTAAGATAAGCATTATATTTTGGCAAGGCAACAAATACAACTAGTTCACCACATGATCAACACATCATCAATAATTTCATTAACAAATCAGATGAGTGTATGCATGTATGCAACATGCATGAGGATCCTTCATCATCACTATTTGCCTTGAGGGCACCCATCGCTTTGGACCGGAGTCCCACGTCGCTTTGGCCGAAGCCTACACATCGCTTTATGCATATGCATCATGAGGCTCTATGCCAATGCACCACAAACACAACACATATGCCACAATATTTATTAGGCTCACCACTTCAATTATTTTCTCAACTCAGCCTCACCAACAATCTAAGCTGGAGGCACCCATCGCTTTGGACCGAGTCCCACGCCGCTTTTAACATCTCCACACAATTATAATTCAACTTGTATCCTTGATTAGTAATTTAACTCAACACTTAACTCACCTCGCAATTATTGGACCAAACAGCACCTACACACTCTCTCATTCCCAACAACATAATTATCCTCACATCCCCTCAATTGATCCATACCAAAATCAAACACCTGTCATTATTTTGTTCCTCATATACTTTACATTCATCTCTCTAGTAATTATCTAATCAATTATAAAATCATTATTTCAACTAACAACGACTCACTATTCCATTGGAGCTATCTAGACAAAGACTACCACGCATTATGCACCACATAATTTTTCTTCAGGATATCTATAATAGTTGTATTAAAGCAGATTACTATTATAATAGTTAATTACTCCAATTCAAAAAGACAAGAGAAGTGATCTAAGAAAGAACATATAGTCACTGAGTATAATATCATGCGTCCCTGTTAATGGTGAAAGATTCACAGGCAAGGCAATATCACAACAATACACAATTCACTCCAATGACATTCCTTTAACACAACACTTCAACAAACAATTCAAACAAGGTTTCCCCAACACCACAATTCAGCAATTCCCCCAATTCCATCACTACAACCTAGCCTACACATAACACTAATCTTAAGAATTATTATAGGCATAAAGAAGAGTCCCCTTACCTCGAATAAACCGAAAACGGGGCTCTCTCTACGGAGTCACCAACTCTTGAGCGTGCTCTAAATTTAACGGCAGAAGGTTTGACTCGTGCACATACAATCCAATACGAGAACAATCAATTTACAACCCAATCACAATTTAATAGAATTACGTAATCGTTCGTTTAACAAATTAACTAATGTTTGGAAAAGGAGTACCTATCGGAAAGTACCCGAACGAGATTCGAAGTCGGAAACCGAAGGATTCAAATCCAGATCTGAACAAGCTTCCAATGGAACATGACCGTGAGATTCTGAACGAGACATGCATCTACCCAGGTTGAGCGTTTCGGCCTAGAAGAGAAAACGAAGAGAAAACGCAGCAATACCGCGAGCTCTCCATTGCTACGCGTGCGTGAGTGAAGAGAGACTAGAAACGAGACCACAATTGAAGAAACTGACTCCATATTCCTGCTCAGCAGCCATTTTCGAGTGGGACTGCGAAGTTTCGAGTCTAGCCGTGGCTTGAGGAGGAAGAACGAAATTCATGAAGAAAGGGTTGCCGTTTTCTGCGTGAGCTGCAGCGTGAGGAAGAAGAGAGGTAGCCGGGTCGGGTTCTGGCCATTTTGTGGGCTGGGTCACACGTTCATGGGCTGGGAGGTGCGTTGGGCTTAAGTGAGTTGCAGTGGGGTGCGTCCAAAGAGCGGGGGTGTATATGCGAGTAAAGCGACCCAAAACTCATTTTAAATATTTTTAGAGCCCAATATCACTATAACTATTATTTTAACACCTCAATAGCCCACAATAATTTCTAAAGAGATAATATCTCAAACACTAATATGTAATAGAAATAAAATAAACATATAATATTATTAGTCATATATCACCAATAGCATATAAAAATACCATATTTTTATTTCTAATATTTTTCCACAATTTAATCCCCAATAATTTATTAAATAAATATCCAATAATCTTTGGGGCGTTACAACTCTCCCTCACTTAGAATGTTTCGTCCTCGAAACTTACCGACCAACTAAACAACCTCCCACTGACAAACTACCGCCCTCTAGCCAACTAATGCTATCTGTTCTGCTGATTATCATTTCATTGATTACCGGCGGTGAGTGATTGGGCGGCCGTCCCTCCTACTTCTTCAGCCAGGTAACTCAAGAAATAATAACCAGACTCAGTCATACAAACCCAACTCAAGAGACGACTAAGCCATCCTCATCGGACTCAACAGGCTATAAACAACAACATTCACATCAAAGTTCACAAGCTCAACTAATCATTCACAACCACATAACACGTAACACAAATCGGGGTCACCGGGTACTCCAACGAGGGATCACTCTTAGTAGTCAAGACAATGAAACATCTTAACACCAGTAGCGAGGTTAGTCTACACGGCACTCAACATACGGCGTTAATGCGAAATCAAGAACATGCTCCTGTAACAATTCATATTATGCTTTATACTACGCTTTCACTAACTCATAAAGTCAAAGTAATAGTGTTGAATTAACCACATGACAAATTCATGCGAGCCTCCAACTATAAACTAATCCAGCAAAACTCACAAAACAAGCAAAAATATCGGTCACAAAAGTTCATGTCTTAAAAAAGTTAACATGTAGGCATCATGGTCACTTTCATTAAACTAGCGTGTACTTCCAAATAATTACAATGTTATTTCACTAAGCTTTTCTGAAAAGAATTAGAACATATAATTTTATCAACTCATGTGATATTTGCATTCTCTTATTTATAAAATTCGTCTTGTCCTACTTTAATTTAATTTTCCTTCTCTCATCTATAAAATTTATCTCGCTTCTATTTAATCCAATCTCGCTATCTTAAAAACCAAACATTACTGACTCTGTAACTAACAAAAATTCAGCTTACGCATTCACACTAAATGACTAAGGTCAATTTCAAATGATCTCTTCAATAACTAAGTTCCACTGTACAAGGTCGCGCAAAATACTACAATTAATTGCAAATGCAAACAAACTGACTTCCTAAAAATGTATCTTTCTACTATTCAACCTTAAGCCCTACACCCTACTCCATTTAGGTATCGCTCAAATGTTTGACCAAATCATTATACTCACACTTACCACTCCTGCTATTATGTGTGACTATACTAGCAGATCCCAACTAGGGTTAATATACCCCTACAGCCTTTACATGGATTTTCAAAATTGGGGAAAACATGGTACTAACTCCTCCCCTAGTCTTTCTTGTTAACCGTAGTTTGTTTTGGATTACTTTTCAACCTCCTCACTATATTGGGGTGGTTTTCTTGCAGACCAAAATTATTCTACTCTTTTGGCAAATCCATAATCTATAATTTCAAATATAATTCACTTTTACAATACTCGATTCTACTCAAAATAAGACAACTACAATTATAAATTATCTACTTATTATATTTGCACCTAAACCTCTATTTCACATTATTTTCCAATCTCAAGGTATTCATAAATCATAAACCTTAAATGCAATATAGCAATCAATTAAAATACATCAAATCAATTCAATTTAATACAATACACTCAGTTAGATCACTTACACTCAATAGATATTACACATAAATCAAACAATATATAATTTCATAGTCAAATTCACCATCATGGAGCACCCAAAGTTTCATAGTCAAATATACCTATTCTAATTTAATCCCAAAACAATCCACGAATTGGCACGAATACACTTAAACTAAGATTAATGTCACAAACTTTGCTTCCCCCAATTGAAGAAATAACACTGCCTATTATTTATGAAGTCATTAGACATTTACATCGTCTTATTTATAGTTTCACCTCACTATAGTTTTTATTTAATTGAACCTCATACTTTTAAAACCAATTATTACAACTCCTCACTCCTTAATACTTAGCTCAACTCATTTACATTAATTAACCATAATCAATTTTACTTCTGTCTAAAATAACCAACCATTACCAAGATTTGTATGCCAACCCAATCAACTAGTAATTATCACAAAAATATAATTTTCTTCTATGTTGCAATCATCCATAAGACCTCCTTTTATTTTATGTCACTTAATTGCTACTAAAGTTACTGCACATATCCTTGTGTTAATAACTAGCATACCTCTATAAAGGCCATCACCTTTTATATAAAAAAATACAGACAACCGCATTTAAATGAAAAAAAAACAAAGAAAAAAAAAAAAAACAGCAGCTTAACAACATGAAAACAGTGTGGATAAACAGTAGGAAATGGCGCCTCATTTGTTGTGAAACAGCAATATTTTTATTAAGAGAAAACAGCAAGACAACAAAAACAAACAATTGATCACCCCTCACCACATCCCTCATCAAATCACCCAATCACTCACAACAACTTTTTTTTTTTTTTTTTTTAATATGACAACATCTGATTTGCCCTTTATATATATTCGTGGGTTATAAAATAGTAAACTATTTGACTATGGGATTTCTCAGATATCTGGTACTGCTCACAACAGAACATTTGTGAGGCTCTCAGAGATGTCCTTGAAAATACACCAGTAAACTGGCCTGAACAAAGGCTAGCCATAGTCAAAAAGTACACTAGTAGTATAACACTTAGAGTGAAATTCTTTGAATTAATGTCCATATATGTATCACAGTTAATATATGATAAAACATTTTCGCATACCAAAACCTATAATACCCGAACCCCACATACAAGTCCCTCATATATCTAGTGGATTAATTAACCAAATTCAATCACTTCATTAACTACAATTACTCAAATAATTGCAACACGTTGGTAAGACTATCACCTAACATTTAAAATATCACAACACATGGTAAGGAGTAGTAGCTAAAGTCAAAATACTAGCTAACATAGTAGCTACACAAGGTACTCAGAGCAAACACACACATAGCAGCAATAAGACAATAAGCAGCACCAGTATCAACAATAGCAATTCTACCGTCTCGGCAATTCAAATTTAATCAACGCAACACAAATCATGGCTAGAACGAGTACTAAGACTCGAGGGATAACTAGACTCGACACTGGACAACTTGGCCGGACAGACCAAACTTCAGCTCTGATACCACTAATGTAACACCCCCTTTCTAAACAACTATTATTTAATATATTTTATCAGAGTTTTCAAATTTTAAATCATTGAAAGAAAGTGTCACATTTCACCGCTTATAAAAACAACCAACTCATAACTAAGTGACATGAAGTCAACAAATAATAGCACGATACATAGCACGATAGTTTAGGGACGGGCCCACAACACCTGTTTTAGTTTACAGCACCAAAATAAAATAGTAACCCCGTCTCCAACACAGCGGAAAATCATTAAGTCTAGAATCATACTTAGTACATCAGCAATAACAGTCTAAACATCAATTAATAATAATTATATTACTACGCCCCTCCCCTGGTGCTACATATCAGAGCTGACTCGACACTACTAGCAGAAGGTACTCACGTCACCTTCAGTCACTGTCACCTGCAGCGTTGCCACATAAGAGCAACATTCCAAGCAGAAAGGGTGAGTCTCTTTATACAAATAATAATAATTAAGATAAGCATTATATTTTGGCAAGGCAACAAATACAACTAGTTCACCACATGATCAACACATCATCAATAATTTCATTAACAACCGTATGAGTGTATGCATGTATGCAACATGCATGAGGATCCTTCATCATCACTATTTGCCTTGAGGGCACCCATCGCTTTGGGACCGAGAGTCCACGTCGCTTTGGCGAAGCCTACACATCGCTTTATGCATATGCATCATGAGGCTCTATGCCAATGCACCACAAACACAACACATATGCCACAATATTTATTAGGCTCACCACTTCAATTATTTTCTCAACTCGGCCTCACCAACAATCTAAGCACGGAGGCACCCATCGCTTTGGACCGAGTCCCACGTCGCTTTTAACATCTCCACACAATTATAATTCAACTTGTATCCTTGATTAGTAATTTAACTCAACACTTAACTCACCTCGCAATTATTGGACCAAAGCGGCACCTACACACTCTCTCATTCCCAACAACATAATTATCCTCACATCCCCTCAATTGATCCATACCAAAATCAAACACTGTCATTATTTTGTTCCTCATATACTTTACATTCATCTCTCTAGTAATTATCTAATCAATTATAAAATCATTATTTCAACTAACAACAACTCACTATTCCATTGGAGCTATCTAGACAAAGACTACCACGCTTATGCACCACATAATTTTTCTTGGGATATCTATAATAGTTGTATTAAAACAGTTACTATTATAATAGTTAATTACTCCAATTCAAAAGACAAGAGAAGTGATCTAAGAAAGAACATATAGTCACCGAGTATAATATCATGCGTCCTGTTAATGGTGAAAGATTCACACAGCAAGGCAATATCACAACAATACACAATTCACTCCAATGACATTCCTTTAACACAACACTTCAACAAACAATTCAAACAAGGTTTCCCCAACACCACAATTCAGCAATTCCCAATTCCATCACTACAACCTAGCCTACACATAACACTAATCTTAAGAATTATTATAGGCATAAAGAAGAGTCCCCTTACCTCGAATAAACCGAAAACGGGGCTCTCTCTACGGAGTCACCAACTCTTGAGCGTGCTCTAAATTTAACAATGAAGGTTTGACTCGTGCACATACAATCCAATACGAGAACAATCAATTTACAACCCAATCACAATTTAATAGAATTACGTAATCGTTCGTTTAACAAATTAACTAATGTTTGGAAAAGGAGTACCTATCGGAAAGTACCCGAACGAGATTCGAAGTCGGAAACCGAAGGATTCAAATCCAGATCTGAACAAGCTTCCAATGGAACATGACCGTGAGATTTCGAGCGAGACATGCATCTACCGAGTTGAGCGTTTCGGCTAGAAGAGAAAACGAAGAGAAAACGCAGCAATACCGCGAGCTCTCCATTGCTACGCGTGCGTGAGTGAAGAGAGACTAGAAACGAGACCACAATTGAAGAAACTGACTCCATATTCCTGCTCAGCAGCCATTTTCGAGTGGGACTGCGAAGTTTCGAGTCTAGCCGTGGCTTGAGGAGGAAGAACGAAATTCATGAAGAAAGGGTTGTCGTTTTCTGCGTGAGCTGCAGCGTGAGGAAGAAGAGAGGTAGCCGGGTCGGGTTCTGGCCATTTTGTGGGCTGGGTCACACGTTCATGGGCTGGGAGGTGCGTTGGGCTTAAGTGAGTTGCAGTGGGGTGCGTCCAGCAGGCAGCAGGGGGTGTATGCGAGTAAAACAGCCCAAAAACTCATTTTAAATATTTTTAGAGCCCAATATCACTATAACTATTATTTTAACACCTCAATAGCCCACAATAATTTCTAAAGAGATAATATCTCAAACACTAATATGTAATAGAAATAAAATAAACATATAATATTATTAGTCATATATCACCAATAGCATATAAAAATACCATATTTTTATTTCTAATATTTTTCCACAATTTAATCCCCAATAATTTATTAAATAAATATCCAATAATCTTTGGGGCGTTACACATTGAACCTTCTTTTTGTTAAGTAGGTTCCACATGATGAACCTTCTCTAGTTAAGTAAGTTCAATTCTTAATGAGTCTTGTGTTGTATTTATGCATAGAAACATTTTGTACATCATATGAATTTTATCCTTTTGTTGAACATGGTAATTTAGTGTTTGATAACTTGAGGAACATATTACCAAGAAATATATATGTGAAGGATAAACTCTTTAATGTAGAGAAGCTTATGAGGATGAGAACATTTCAGATTGAAGCTTCTATAAATGCTTTTAAAACAGTATATGTTTTATGCATAAAATAATTGAGTAGGTTAGTAACAATAGATGATCAATATAAAACACTAACTACTCAATGAAGAAGGTTAGTAACAATAGATAATCAATATAGGATACTAACTTCTTAATGATGAGGGATAGACATGAATAATAGCTTGTAAGAGATATGTTGGTTTTAACTTTGAGATTAAATCATAGATTATAAGTTCTTAGTTAAAAACCGTTTTCAGAAGGTTGAATAAATCAACCTTCTCATAGTTTGGACAGTGGTGAATATGTTATAGCATGTTAGAAGATAGTAAGGAAAGCTAGTAAATAACACAGTAGAGTTATAGAGGTTCACCCAAACCTGGCTACTCCTCTCCCCACGTCCACGTGAGTATTTCCACTATTTTCCAAATAGTCATTACACTTGCTTTTGATCAACACACAAAAGACTTCACCACCACTAGCTTTGATCACACACAATGACCCTAGTGCACTCTTACACAACTACGCCTAGTCAATTGTTTCCACTCTCTTAGAAACTCTCCACTAGTTTCCTAAGGATCACCTTATCAAGTATAATCACCACCAACACTCACCTATCCTAGGTAGCTTAATAGAACAACACACACATTGTAGTTTCTCATCAACACTCACCTACTCCTTAGGTAGCTTGATAGAACACTACACATGTTGTATTTTCTCATTAACACTCACCTTTCTTTCTAGGTAGTTTGGTGAGATATTTACAAGATAATGTTTACAATAAGGGTTTTGGGGTTTTGGGATGTTTAAGAGCTTGAGAATAAATTACACAAAGTGTATACAATGATGCTCATCAAGCTAACACACACTCACTAAAAGAATCCCAGAATTTTACATTAGAAGCTTGGAGTGTGGGATGAGAAGGTTGGTTGTTTCTTTGAGAAGCTTGAATGATGAGAGGTTCCAACCCAAACTCATGCCTTGAATCTTCAAATTCCAGCATTTAAATAGCCATGGGGACTGAATATAGCTGTTACAAATTGAATTTGAGTTGAAGAGAGCCGTTGGAAAGTTGTTGTAGGTTTGTAGATAGGATATGATGACTTTGTGCTTTAGTTGTAGCCTATCAACCTTACAAGCAACCTTTGTGCTTTCTCTTGTGTTGATGACACTTTATGTCCGCACCATACTTCCTTTTCTTCTTTTCTCGTCGGTTCACAAGACTCCCTAGTAGTCTACTCAATACCTATGCTTCATTTATGTAAATTGGATGACTTGGAATTAATTTGAATCAACCTTCTGAAGCTTCCTAGCATGATTAAACACCTCAAATGTGCCATATGAATAATCATTCATTACCTCCTTTTATATTCAAACTTTCAGCACATTTTATGACTTGGAATCTTCATTTAATTCACCTTAAGATCATTCAAGAAGAGTTAATGTGTTTGGGATAATTTTGATATGGTTTCAATGAACCTTACGAACATTGTTTCTTCCTTCACTTTAACCTTCTTAACATTGAACTTATACTTCCAAGGTGTTTTGTTAGTCAAACTTCTTTTGACTTCAGTCAAACTTTCTGTTGACTTTTGGTCAACCTTCGTTGACTTTCGGTCAACCTTACATTTGACTTTCATCAACCTACGTAGAAAGTTACTTTTTCTTTTAAGCTTCTTCAATCAACCTTCGTACCTCTTTTATGGAATAGGTCAACCTTCTATTGACTTCAATCAAACTTTTCGTTGACTATTGATCAACCTTGTGTTGACTTTTAGTCAACCTTCTATTTGACTTTCGATCAACTATACGTAGAAACGGTCAAACCTTCGTTGACTTTATTTTTAAGCTTCTCATGAGTTAACCTTCTCAAGGCTTTTCTACCTTTATAATATACCAATATTGTAGACCATGGTAGAGCCTTAGTTTGCTAAGTCTTGGCTTGGTTAAACCTTCTCAAATGATTATTCCTCAAATAATTGAACTTTGATGCTCTTTAGGAAGAATCATTTATTACCTTCTCTTTTTCTAATACCTTCTCTTGACTTTGTCAAACCTTCTGTTGACTTAGTCAAACTTACTCAAATGATTATTCCTCAACCCAATAAACTTTGATGCTTTTAGGAAAAATCATTGAGTACCTCTTCTTCAGTTCATCAATGAGAGTGATTGTTCTTTAGTTGTTGAAGTTTCCTAGAGTAGGTTGCTTATTTGAACCTTCTTATCTTTGAACCTTCTCCAACTATTTTATCCTTCTTTAACTATTGAACCTTCTCATATGTGAACCTTCTTATGTTTATTTCTACCCTTGACTTTTTGCATGTTTTAGTCTTGCTCTTTGATATGCTTCTTGATAAGCTTTTGAACCTTTGAGTAAGAGAGCATTGGTAGAATATAACCTGATTAATGACTATGAGAATCTCCTTTGTAGAGACTTGTAGAAACCTTTGATCCATCTAGTCATTAGGTTATTAGGACTCTCTTGATAGGAATTCACTTAGATGATTTGCATTTACTTTGATTGCCTAATGTCTTCTCTTTTCTCTTTGTGAATTTCCTAGTCCCACACATTGTAATAGTAAAGATAATATGTCTTCATGAAGCTTGCATTACTATTCTTGTAACTTTGTTGGTGCTACTCTGATTCTTCAATTTGTTGAGAATGGCATGCAATGGATTGATCTAATTTGCTTCTAGCATGTCCACTTGAAAGAAACCTGTTCTTTTCAACAAACTCAAGACACCCATTAGTAGAGCACCATTCAGAATACTTAAGCTATAGTTCATAAGGTTTGTTATCATTAAAACCATATATCAAAAAGGATTTTATCTCAACACTATTGAAGTCTCGAGTGGGCAGAAAGCTTCTTCTAGACATTTAAAGGTATTTGGATCCATTTGCTATATTCATGTCCTAGACCAAAAGGCTACCGAGTCTACAACTTACAATCAAAGAAACTCATTATTAGTTGAGATGTTAAAGTTGATAAAGCTGCCGCTTGGAATTGGGATAAAGAAAAAACTGAGAGAAACAACATTTCCCTTCCAATACAACAACCTCAAGAAGAATTTGAAGAAGTAACAGAAGTTTCAGGTATGCCTGCTTCTCCTTCTCTTCAACAAGATTCTTCACTAGAATCTACTTCGAGACGAGTAAGATCTCTGGTGGATATATATGAAATTTACAATTTGGCCATACTTAAGCCTGAAAACTACTCCCTCCGGTCCATAATATAAGAGAAAAAATGTGTGTTTTGGTGGTCAACAATATAAGAAATAAGCATTCACTACAACAGAAATCTTAAAAAAGATCGCACCCATTGGTAGCGCTTTTGACATAAGCGCCCCTTATTGAGAACACGGAACAACCATTAGGAGCGCTTGGGGGACGAGCGCTCCTTATTGCCAAACACATAATGATCATAGGGAGCGCTTAGGAGATGAGCGCTCCTTATTACTAAACACGGAGTGATCATAGGGAGCGCTTAGGGGTTGAGCGCTCCTTATTATTAAACACGGAACGAACATAGGGAGCGCTTAGGGGACGAGCGCTCCTTATGGTTTTACCAATTTTTTAATTAATTATGAATTTCAATCTCTCTCTCTCTCTCACGAACCCAATCTCACACATCTTTTCTATCTTCGCGACCTTCTATCTCTCACACATCTTCTATCTTCGCGACCTTCTATCTTCGAGAACGACGTATGCCGCCACACCACCACGACCCACACCGCCTCCTCTGTCTCTTCTTTTCTTCTCCCGGTTTCATGGTGGTAAGCCCTAATTTCTTTCAATTTTGTTTTCGTTTTCGTTGTCTTTTTTGTTTTCGATTCCGGTCTTGAGATCGAAATATTCTTTCTTTTCGTTTTCGTTTTCTATTTTGAGATACCAGATGTCCCAGATCTGATGCTTTAGATTTCTTCATTTGTAAATCTACAGACCTCAGATGCCTCAAATCCAAGCCCTAGAGTGTCGTTTTTGATTTGATTCACGATCTCAGTCTCTCACACATCTTTTCTATGACTTTGATACTTTTCTATGTCTGTTTCGATTTGATTCGCGATCTCAGTCTCTGTTTCACGATTCTTCTTTGTGTTTGCGATTCTTCTTTGTTTCGATTCTTCAAACACGATTCCTCTGTCTCAAATGAAAAGCTATGAAGATTAGGAAAAATACCTTATGTGTTTTAGTTCTATTCAGGTCGAATTAAAGTTGAGCAGCTTGAATAATTTTTTATTTTTTTTGAATGTGCTTGAATAACTATTATGCTAATCATGTTTGATCGGTTTTAGCTAAGTGAATTGCAGTCACCAGAAAAATAATTATTATGCTAATCATGTTGCTCGATTTTAGATAAGTGAATTGAAGTTGCCGGAAAAATTAGTTAGATTAATTGAGCATGAAAATCGCTAGTTTGTTTGGTTTTGGATTTTTAGCATGATGATTTGGTGAACATGCAAGTGGCTAGGAGTTTTAATATGATTACAATAGCTGTATGGTATTCACAATGAATATTTAATGAATCATCTTTGTTCAGAGATAAAATTTGGATGACTCGAAATTTTTTTTTCTCCGGTAACAACGTTCCGCCGAGGTCTCGTGGATTGCCTGAGAGCCATGTCCTTAAAAGTTTCTTAACAGATAAACAGAGAGCAAACAATGTTTCTAAGATCAAAGTTGTGGTATGCTTCTTGCTGCTTGTTTCTTGTTTCCTTTTCATGTGTCGTTTATATTTCTATATTGATAGACTAGGGCCTTTAGTTCCTTTGACAAATTGCCTTGTTTTTAGTGAGGCTAACGCATCTACTGCTTGAGTTGGAAGAGACCACTAAATAAGAAGGAAATAGCAAAGAAAGAGGAAGATATTATTACCATAGATTCAAATTTTATCATAGTTCATGAAAGAAAATTCAAGGCAAGTGGTAGGTAGGTTATATTAACATCTTTCATGATGTATATGTTCTCAAATAAAATCAATCAAATCAAGGCTTTTTCGCTAAGTTTTCATTCATGAAGGTTTAAGCCTCTCTGTTTTTGTATTTATATTTCACTATTTACAGTCTTTGATAACTACATGGTTATGTTTTAAGTTTCAGTGTGATTTATGTGTTCACTGATGTTCTGTTGTTACTCCAGGATTTCAGTTTGGTTATGTCTTTGATTGGACCATTTTGAAATATCAGAAATCTCAAATTGCCACACCTCCTGCACGTGCCATTGCAAGTGATGGTGTGCTACTTGGTGGCATTATTTTTTTGGTTGTTCAGATTATCTTACCTTACTGAAAGTGACATTTGTAGGGTTCTAGTGTCGGACCGAATTCTGGCATACCACTAACTGTTGTCAATGCTGATAGACAGACAGGTATAAGTATCTTTCCTTTCACTATTATGAACCTGATATTCGATGTAGATGATTTTTTTGTTTCTAATTTCTCATATATATCAGCTTTTCCTTTTTTTATTGGTATGTTACTCATATTTTTGGTTTTTAACGTGGATATTTATTTCGCATAGGGCGGGAATATGCTAGGCGCGTGCGGTTTGTCTTCATCGGATCTTGCTCGTAGAAGAAACTCTGGACCTATTGCAAATGATGGAATCTTACCTAGGCATAAAGCCCCAGTTTTAAGTGACTTAACTGGATCTAAAGATGTTATGGTGAGTATTATGGGACCACTTATGACTCAGTTATTTCTTGTTGAATGCTGAAGGATGATGTTATATTTATTCATAATATTAAGCATACTACCTTGCTCATTATTTTTTGTTTAACCAAATGAACACTCAGCCTTCTTGGTATATTATTCACATTTACATTCATTTATATTGGTTTTCAATGATATACATGAAATAACATTGGTTTGTTAATCATGTGAAGGAGGACACAACATTGGAAAAATTCGGGTGTTATTTCTATTGCTCGCCTTTATTTTTGCGTTTCTCTTTGCCTTTGTTTAGTAATTCATCTCTCCAGTTGAATGGTTTTCTGTTTAGTTGTTCATCTTCTTATTGAAGTTATAGTTAGGGTTTGGTTGGAAGATTGAGTCTTTCTTTCTATTGTGTTGTCTCCTCTTTCCTTTCTTTAGGGGTTTCATTTGAAAAATCTGAAAAGCTAAGTAGAAGTACTCTAGCTATATATGAGAAGAAAACCTTGCTTTTGAATATAATAAAAGAATGAAAATTGTGGAGAGAAAGAAGATATAAAGAGTTTCGGCATGGCTGTGAAGAGTTTCTAAACATTAACCTATCACATATATGTTTCGTTCCTTTCTTGACATTTGAAGTGTTTCTATTTTACATATATGTGTTGCATTTTACATTATAAGAGTAAGCATCTAAATTATAAAAATAAAATAAAGGTGATTCTCATTTGTTGAATTCCTTTGCATCTTGAATGGGTTCTTGAATTACTAAATGTAGTCTATGCATCCCTGCAACAAGAAAACACTTTTGCAACTATTTTCCCAACAAGAGTATCTTAAGTATGAGATATGGTGCTATCTTAGGCCTGCACATAATTTAGTTTTTACCTAACAATGAATCTCCCATATTGACTTCCTTACTATTGTTTATATTTGCTTTCTGTAATTTTAAGGATTTAAAAGTTGTACTAATATGAGGTTGTGTCGTGATTTTTCTGTGCAGACCGAGAAAACCAAGAAGTTCGGTATTGTCGACAAATACGGTATGTGCTATGTGCTGTTATTACTTTTGAATAGTTTTTTGTGTGTGTATTTTTTACTTTTCTAGATAGATTTTGTGTTTTTTGAAAATGTTAGAAAGCTTGATTGTAGTTGTGTGTTAGTTTACTCTGCAGCTAACCTCTCCTTATCTTGTGTACACATTTTTTATGCCCATATTGATACCCACTATAGGAGAGGAAAATGAAGATAATGATGGTGAAATATACTTGAAGTTGTGTATAGATGCATCATGCATGTGAGGCCTCTTCACTAGTTCACTCCTTCATTTATGTTTAGTTTTGGAGGCAACGAGCATTAGCAAACATGTAGTAATCCGTTGAGGTTTCCCAACTCGTAAATCTGACTCCATGGCCAAATGGATAAGGCGCTGGTCTACGGAACCAGAGATTCTGGGTTCGATCCCCAGTGGAGTCGTTTTTATTCACATTAAGAAAAATGTACTGCTTTTAAGAAATTAGTTGTATATGTTGACATTCATCTTTTGGTGTATGATGATTTATGTAATTTTGGTGGATTTATAAATTAGTTGGAATTTGATTTGAAATAGGGGATTTTGATTTGGAATTTGTTGTTGGTTTGCTAGTTGTTGGTTTGCTGGTGTTGTTGGTTGATGATTATGAGCAGGGAGCTAGGAAATGGAATAATAAAATTAAAAAAAAATAGGCATAGGTAGCGCTTTGTTTAAAAGGCGCTACTAATAGTACTAGCGCATATTGGGATAAGGAGCGCTTGTGCCCAGAAGCGCTACTCTTGAGTGTAGGAATAAGGAGCGTTTTGTACAACAGGTGCTCCCTTTGGTCTAAGCGCATCTCAAAATAAGGAGCGCTCAGTCTAAAAAGCGCTACTCTTTCCTGTTCATTGGTAGCGCTTTTGGAGCGCTACCTTTGGCTGATTGGCAATAGGAGCGCACGATTTAGGAGCGCTCATGAGCGCTACCAAAGGGCCAAAAAAAGCGCTACCTATTGTCTTTTCTGTTGTAGTGATTGTTTTTAGGTTGTATTAAATGTCTATTTCGAACTCTACCCTCGTTTAGTGTCTCCACTTTCCCATGTGGTTTAACTTTATTACTTAAAAAGAATGCTTTAGAGAATAAATTTAAATTTTATAAAAAGGGTAGTTTTGGAAAGAAAATTTGATTTCAACTTTATTAATTGAAAATAACAAGTTTCAATGTTATTCCTTGGTATGAGAGATGTTTGGTTTTTTCTCTTATATTGTGGACCGGATGGAGTATGAAGTAGCATTAAGGCAAGAAGTATGGGTCAATGCAATGGAGGAGGAGATTAAATCAATTGAAAAAAATATCACATGGGAGTTAGTAGACTACCCAAAAGATAAAGATATCATAGGAGTCAAATGAGTTGACAAAGCTTAACCCTGATGGTTCAATACAAAAGCACAAGGTTAGGCTTGTATCAAAGGGCTACTCGCAGCAACCTTGAGTTGACTACAACGAGAAATTTGCTGCGGTTGAATGTCTAGATACAATAAGAGCTTTAATAGCTCTTGCAGCACAAAAAGAGTGGAGCATTTATCAACTAGATGTCAAGCCAGCCTTTCAAAATGAAGTACTAGAAGAGGAGATATATGTTGAGCAACCACAAGGCTTCATCATCAAAGGAAATGAATACAGAGTATTGAGACTGAAAAAAGCATTATATGGTCTCAAGGAAGCTCCTCGAGTATCCTCATCGATCAAGGATTCAGGAAAAGCAAGTGTGATCCAACACTATATGTAAAGACCCAAGGTCAACATGATACTCTCATTGTCTTCTTCTATGTAGATGATCTAATCTACACAGGAAACAACACAAAGATGGTGACTAAATTCAAAGAAGACATGATGAAGAGGTATAAAACAACAAAGAGAAGGGATATTTATCTGTCAGAAGAAATACACTGAAGCATTATTGAAGAAGTCAAACATGAACGATTGCAAGCCAGTAGCTACTCCGCTCATGACAACTAAGAAGTTACAAAAGTAAGACACAGCGCCAGAAGTTGAAGTGTCGCGATATTGAAGTTTGATTGGGACCCTACTATATCTTACTGCTACACGCCCAAACATCATGTGCCACAAGTCTTCTATCAAGATTCATGCAGAAGCCAAGTCAAATTCACTATGGAGCTGGAAAAAGAATTCTAAGATACTTGCAAGGCACAAAGGATTTTGGTATATGGTACAGAACCACGACCAACTCAAGATTGCTTGGCTACACCGACAATGAGTGGGAAGGTTCTATTGATGACATGAAAAGTACACCAAGTCACGCCTTCTCACTAGTATCAGGATTATCTTGTGGGCATCATAAGCAAACCACAGTTGCACAGTCAACGATAGAGACTGAGTACATTGCAGCAGCTGAAGCAACAATTCAAGCTATATGGATTCAGAGAATACTTGGAGATATGGCTAGACAACAAGAATGTCCTTCCACAATCTAATACCACAACAAATCAGTTATAGCAATGGCAAAGAACACTAAAAAAAACGTGATTTAGCGACGCATGATTCCCTCGCTAAAGCACCAAAATCCCTCGCTAACGGACTTTAGCGAGGGAATTAGCGAGGATCCAAATCCCTCGCTAAAATGCTCCTCGCTAAATTTAGCGAGGGAATTAGCGAGGGAATTAGCGAGGGAATTGTAGCGAGGGAATTAGCGAGGGAAATTAGCGAGAGAATTAGCGAGGGAAAATTAGCGAGGGAATTAGCGAGGAATTTGTTTTTGTTATGAGCGAGGGATTTTTGTGGCATTAGCGAGGGATTTTCTGAGTTTTTTTTTTAAATTCCAGCTTTTTTAAAATGAACTAAATGCAACTTCATATTTGTAAAATAGTCAAATAAAACCCATAATCAAATCTGAAATGTACATAATCTAAATAATCCAAACGAAAAGCAACAACATAATCCAAACTGAAAGCAACAACATAATCCAAATAATCCAAATGGACAGCAATAACATAATGCAAATCAATAGGGGGAAGAGGGACGATCAGGATGATCAGACTCTGTTTGATCAGACGACGACTCATGTGGCCTCAATCTGTTAAAGAGAGCGAACAACCTCTCCTTCTCACGTTGCATCCTCAACTGGTTTGCTTGCATCTCTGCAATAGTCTGATCCTTCCTCTGCTGCTCAGCCATCAAATGCTCTACCTGCTGCTTGAGCTGCTATGTCTCTGCTGATGAAACATGGGAACTACTAGACCTGGTGTCATAGTGATCAGCAAATCTCACAAGTCTCGCCAAGGGCCCCGCACCATACAGTCGATTTTTATTTGACTTGCCTACTGCCTTCTTCCAATTTTTTCTCGCCAAGAGCCACCCTTTTCTGATGCCCTATTCTGCTTGGCTTTTACAGCTTTCCCTTCCATGTGTCTTTTTCCAAGCATCCTTGTATTGTTTCCAGACATTCTCACTCATAAACTTTGGGCTTACATCTTTGGCTCTCAATTTGTAACACCAATCTGATAATTGCTTGGACATTCTAATCCAAAAAACCCTCTTGACCTCCTCCTCATCTTCAGGTTTCCAAGCCACTATGGTCTATATTAAACAAAATCAAAACACGTATTAGTAAATAAATTAGCCATTAAACAATACATTAAAATTAACAACATAAGAAATGACATAATTAATACTTACCGAGAACACTCTCAAACACTCTTTCTCCTCATCCTCAGAGATGGATGTCAACTTTTCACATATTGAAATTGTTGCAAAATTAACAAGCATATATATGCATCAAACCATGGACTTAAATTAAGTAAAAGGAAAAACAATACTTACACATCGCCACAGGGCCTGATGAATTTGCGACATCGTTTACTAACAGGGTCGACAACAACCTCTTCCTCTGATGATGCGTCGTCAATATCACCACCATCAGGGTCAGCATCATGATCATCGTGGTCGCGATCATGATGATCATCGAGTCGCGATCATCATCACATGCGGCCGAGGATGCACCTCAGGTGTAGGCATTGATAGGCCAACATGTGAACTCATATACCCAGGATGTTGCATAGGTGGGCCCATAGGAGAGCCCATTGGTGGGCCCATAGGATGTTTATGTGGGCCCACATATCCAGGAAGTGTGGCCATGGGATGCTGATGTGGGCCCACATATCCAGGTGGTGTGGCCATAGGATGCTGATGCGGGCTGGATAATACCCGTAGGGATTTGATGTTTGGCTATATGCAGATGATGTGCTAGATGAAGAGATAGGATACCAATTAGCTCCGGTGGGAGAATCACCACGCGGTGGCCCAACTGGAGCGGAATGAGAAGTCCCAGATCCTCCAGCAGTAGTGGTGGTATGAGGCAGCATCGAATAATTCTCACTAGGCATCTCTCGGGTTGGGCGATGCTTCCTGCTCCGTGGTTTGTTCTTCCCCTTATCTCTCTGTGGGTCAGAACATCCTCCTGGATCCATATCTATGGAAAACAAAACACATAATGGTATATATCTTTAAAATTACATGAACAAGCAACTAGATCTAGGGATTTAAAGATGAAACACATATATAAATTTAAAGAACCATTGAATTAATACTATTCAAACTAATAACAATAACAATAGATCCATGGAGTTAATACTATTCAAACTAATCAAATTCTTCATCTTCTTCTTCTTGTTCCTCTTCTTCATCTTGTTCATTTTCTTCATATTCTCTAATTTCTTCTTCTAATACCGGTTCAACTTCTACTATTTAAACCCAACTCAGAAATATTGCTCATGGACTTGAGAGCTAAAAGCTTCACACACATAGATAATTTTGACTCTGGCGAGCCTTCAAACAACGGTGTGTTTGCCTCTTTTAACACACAATAAAATCTTTGTGCTTCTTCATTTGGAGCTTCATCATGATCGTCATATTGAGGCTCATCAAATGGTACATTAACCCCAAGACATCATCACAAATCATGTTTTCCATCAATTGAAATTGCTCATTAGTTTGGAGCACGAAAACTAGAAGTACTACTTGAAGCCCCTAAGTCAAAATTTGGAAGTCGTTCTCCATGGTCCTCCCAAATAAAATAATTTGGCTTAAACCCATTACAATACAAGTGCTCCCTAATTTCAGCATCAGTACTAATAGGTACACCGTTGCAATTAAGGCATGGACATCTAACCCCTCCTTCATTTTTAGTCTTCTCATGTCGCCACGCTACCCATAAAAACTCTTCAAGCCCTTTAACAAAAGTTTCTTTCAAAAAAGATCTTCCCGGATATAACCTATCATACACCCAACCACGATTTAATTAATTCCAATTCATCTACACGCATTTAAAAAACGAGTTTGATTCCCAAAAAAATTCCCAACATATAACATATCAAGTTAGTGGCATCGATATTATCTCGGTGGAAATGATTTCGAGCCGAATATGGGGGTCAAGGACAACACAAAACCCTTTTCCATCCAAGTAGTGAAGGAAGTTATTTCGAACTCCCAACCTTACCGTTGTTAGAATTGTCTCGCAATTATCTCAATGGAGATGATTTCGAGCAAAATATGACGGTGAGGGACACAACCTCACCCTTTTCCATCAACAACACACAATAAAAACATCTATAGTCATCTAACCTAGGGTTCATCAAACATCAAAACAACTAACAAACATACACTTTACAACAATTATCAATTCCAATTTAACAAACATACACTTCTCATTTAACATCTCCAACAACATACACTTATCATACATTATTATTCAAAATAATAACAATCCTAAACACTAATATCAATAATTTATAAAGAAAAATAATATTTCAATCAACTTCAAATCAAATTTCACTCAAATTCCTAAACACTATTATTACTTTCTAAATAAAAATCATTCCTAAACACTATTATTACTAATAATATCAATTTCTAAACATCTCAAAAATCATACCTAAACACAAATGTCAATGTCAATATTAATCCTAAATACACTAAAATCAAATCAAGTTGTAAAAACCAATCCTACCCACTAAAATCAAAAATAAAGAAAAACTAACTGTTTTGAGTCAAGAATCGAACGGTCTTTTGGAGTTTCGATGACGATGTGCACTCCGGTGCAATTAATGGTGAGAAACAAAACGTGGTTGTAGGTGAGGAAAAAAAGAAAAACCATTAGAGAGAAATAGAGAGGAATTTCGGAGAATAGAGAAAGAGAGAGAGAGAGAGAGAGAGAGAGAGAGAAGAGTGAGAAAAAACAAACCTTAGTGATGGTGGTGGTGGCGTGGACGGTGGTGGTGGTGGAGGAGAAAATAAGGAGATATGGGGCGTAGAGGAGGAAGAGGAGAGAAATAGGTGAAACAAGAGAAATGAGAGGGAAGAGGAAGAAAAACATCGGTTACATAAAAAAATTAGCGAGGGAATCTGTGCATCGAGTTGTGGTGTCGAAACGATCAGTTAGTGACGAGAAAACATGATTTAGCGGCGAATTTAAAAAAGCGATTGTGGGTTCACGGTGTCATTGATTTAGCGATGAAATTAAATGATTTAGCGACGGAATTTAAAAAAAAATAAAAAATTCAGTGCCTCTTTAGCGACGGGCATATCTGTCGCTAATTCCCTCGCTAATTGATTTTTAGCGACCCACCTAAATTCCCTCGCTAATACAATTTTTTTTTGTAGTGGAATCCAGTTCATCATCACCAAACAAAGTATATAGCAATCAAATATCACTTTATTAGAGAAGCGGAGATAACTAAGCAGATTTAGCATGAGTATTGCACAACAAAAGATCAAGTTCCAAACATATTTACAAAGGCTTTACCTAGAGCCAAGTTTGAGGAACTAAGGAGTAAGGACAACACTCGGAGTTTCCAAAATTTGTATCAAGGAGGAGAATTGAAGTTTGATACAAATTAACTCTAGAAAGTTTAGGGTAATTTTCATGTGGTGGGGTGCTCATCCGTCTCTTGTTTATTCTGGGCGAGTGTTGGGGTCATATTTGCATATGGTGTTTTCTGGTTTGGCACTTTAGGGTTTGGCACTTTAGGGTAATTTTCTCATGTAACTATAAATTATTTTCTGGTTTGGCACTTTTGTCCCTCTTCTCATGTAACTTTTGCACAGTATTAGGGAAAATCCCAAGTCCCACATTGACTAGTGATAAGGTCTCTAGAGGGTTTATAATGAAGAGGCAACCCTCACCTTACAAGCCGGTTTTGTGGGGTTGAGTTAGGCCTAAAACCACATTCTAAGATGATATCAGAGCCTATCATAGATCTATCGGGCCACCTACCATTAAAAAAAATTAGGGAAAATCCCAAGTCCCACATTGACTAGTGATAAGATCTCTAGAGGGTTTATAATGAAGAGGCAACCCTCACCTTACAAGCCGGTTTTGTGGGGTTGAGTTAGGCCCAAACCACATTCTAAGATGGTATCAGAGTCTATCCTAGATCTATCGGGCCACCTACCATTAAAAAAAAACACGCTACAAGCCCAAAAATAAAAAATAAAAAGGTGCTGCGTGTGAGGGGGTGTATTAGGGAAAATCTCAAGTCCCACATTGACTAGTGATAAGGTCTCTAGAGGGTTTATAATGAAGAGGCAGCCCTCACCTTACAAGCCGGTTTTGTGGGGTTGAGTTAGGTCTAAAACCACATTCTAAGATAGAGGGTTTATAATGAAGAGGCAATCCTCACCTTACAAGTCGGTTTTGTGGAGTTGAGTTAGGCCTAAACCACATTCTAAGACACAGGATATATGGAGTGGTTTTTTTTTTTACAACAGGATGGAGTGGGGTTTTATCATACTAATCAAAGCCTTTAAAAATTTTAGTCACATAACACATATGTGGTCTAGAAGACATCTAGAAGGCCTTTAGACAAATTAATCTTATCCGTTGATTTTAAAATTGAAACGTGAGCATCTGGTTTACTAGTACTTACTACCAACTTTCGAATAAAAACTTTATTGATTATTCCCAGCTCGATTATACTTTTATAAGTCTTTATACCTAGCTCGATGAATAATGTTAAAACCCTAAAAAAACGAATAATGTTAAATAAACGTCATGCAAAAAATACTTTTTTAAATTTAAAGTGCGTTTGTTGCAATTTAGTTGATGATAAAATGAGTGAAAAACAATTTCATATTCTGAACCATTCAAGTACGTACGTACTATATCAAACCATGGTATTTATTTATTAGCCCTAATCATGCATGTCATGAAAATGATATCTAAGTTCTAAAGTATTCACCATCTTATTCCAATAGCCATGATAAACGTCAATGTGCCATCCTTCATATGAATTCTAATGATTGAACATATATATGTCAATTCATTCATTGAAAACGATATTTGCTATTGGAATTACGTGTTATTATCCTTTGAAAACTTTGCGTAATGAAGTCTTCGTTTGTTATATAAATATATCTTTCACTATCAAAATATTAAAAACTCTACAAAATTTAAGATTGGAATTTACCATAATTCAATGTATCCTCAACATTTCCTGTTTGATATATTTGTTTGTTTCTTAATTCAGATACTTTTTATCCTTGAAGAAAGTTATAATAGGAAAAGTTAGAAGTAAGGACAAGTTAAGACTGATAAACTACTTTTCTTTGAGTGAAAGGGAAGCAACTTAATTAAGCTTGTGAATATGAATTGTGATAGAAAAAATCGCTGAAATTTTTTTTAACTTAAGTTTGAATTTCAATTTAATATTGTAAGTTTTTTTTTCAAAAGTAGGTCATTTACGTCTCAAAACATGTCAGTGTTGCCCTTTTGAGTTTCTTTTTAATTCGGTTGAAAAAAAGTCAACGTGGCTGTTATGACGTAGAATCTTTATTATTGTATAATGTGCCAAATCTAAATAGACGTTCAATTAAGTTAAATGACCTCAAAAGCAATTTTGGCATTACGATATCATGCTATGAAAGGAATTAAATATAAACATTTTTTTTTGATGAAAATTGAACGTTTTTCTAATCAATATAATTTGTCTCTTATCCAATATATACTTGCTACAATTAAAGTGTTGCTTGTTCTCGAAGCACCTGTCGTAAGGGCGAAAGTTGGTGACTAGTGTTCTTTTGAGCTTTTTAGGCGTCCGTCGAAAAAACCGCCAGATTGGAGGAGTTGTTAAATCTTAGGCAAAATGGAGTTTGATTTTTGTAATGTATGAATAACAATTAGGTCAGGAGCATCTAACGTGTTTACGCTGTTAATTTCGAGATTGCAATAATCTTGTACGTTACCCCCAATAATAGATCGTTAAGTTACACTTGATGTAATTTTTTGTGGCTTTCTCCACTCATAAATGAAGGAATAAAATGTTGGCAAAGAAAACATTTTTTTTTTGTCAAAAGAAAATATATATTTTAATTTCCTTTATTTTTTAGGTAATAATAATGGGCGGAGGCTTGCAGCTGCCAGCATTATTTGGGTTACATGTATTAGTGTGACAAAAGAAAGCAAAATACAATTATATTTTGGAGATAAAAACAATTAACCATGCATAGTTAGGTGGCAAAAACCAAATTTGATAATGACATTAATGCACAGTATGCATACTGCATGCACTTTGTTTAATAACATAATATCATTGACTCACTATCAATAATTATTAGGTGTTAGTTAAAGAATTGAACTTTGAACCAATATTAATAAAGTTTCTGTTTCTTAGAAGCTGCTATGCCTGCAAGATTAGTTAAAAACCACTCTTTTCTTTATTTCTATTCAGAATATCTTTAATTGACTTTGAAACTACAAAGGCATATGTTTTCTTAAATTTTGTTCAATTATAGCACCACTGATCTCATTCACACAACAAAAATTAAGTCCCCAACTAATCTTGACTTACAGAATTTTTTTTTATTTTTTTTTTTTTTGCGATTTATGTCACATAGTACTTTTTTACATATCTTGCACAATGCATACCTACCACAATATCTCTTACCAAGATATGAATAATTTTCCTTGTGAGAGAAGTTGTGTATGGTTCAATTAAAGCTGGATTGAAATTTGCTGAATTGGGACCATGCCTCTACCTTGCAACCCGATCAATAGGGGATTTCAATTTATGTCTGAAATATTATTTATGATATCACCAATAATGTAGCGACAGTTTATTCTATAGCTTGATGTAAGAGGTGTTGTTGCGTAAGGAACTCAGCCTAGTGGCTAAAAAAACTGAATCCATATGATGATGCTTATAACAACCGTGAATAAGAAATGCCCTGCTTTGAAACATTCATTTTGGATAAGATATAGAAATTTGTCTTCTTCTTGTTTGTTAATAGATCAAATTTGAAAAAGAAATATGAGTTAAATTTAAGATAATTTTCTAAATCAACGGTAATAGTTGCTCTCTCACCATCCTGGGACGCTTGAACCCTAGCCTCTAGATATGGGTGAAGTTGCTTGACCACTTGTCGACTACTTTGCTGTCGACTCTTCGTCACTTTTTACATATGTGTCTTTTGATTGCTCCCATCTTTGCTCGTGCTATGAGTCACTACTCGAGAGCTCTATTTGCTCGCGGTCTAATCAAGCCCTCTCGCTTGCGTCGTGCTACTTGCCGATGAGCATCACATACGTGTCTATTGTTTGCGCCTTTATTTGCTCATGCTCGACCACTAGAGCTCTATTTGCTCGTGATCTCGATCTTTGCTAGAGCCCCTGCTATCATATTATTGTCTGCTCGAGTTTGCCTCTTTTCCTTTGAGTAGGCGTGACAAAAAGAGATTTTAGAGGCAAAGTGGAGCTTGAATCGACCGTCTTTTTAATGAATAATTGGGGCTACGGTCTGCTAGGATTTCTCATGGATAGTTCCAAGGTAGTTTCCCTTGGCCTTGCCTCACTCACTATTTCTCTCTCGACAATGTGTCCACGCATGCAGAAAAAGCAATCCTGGTTACCGCTTTGCCAAAGAGTGATCAAGATCACCTTTACTAAATTAAAAATTTGCGAGCAAAACTTCTCGATTTTGGAAACTCTCTAAAGACCGGTCCATGATTTCATTTTGTATAGGACTCTTTGAACTATGTTTCTCAACTGTAGAGAGGATTTCAAATGCATACGGGTACACGGTTCGTGCCACTCGAACCCTGGTGTGCTTTGCATATCGACATGGACGCTGAATTTTTATCAGTATTTAATGAAGCAAGGAAACTCTCAGTGTTGGATTTGATTTTGTGGCCTCTCTAGAGAATAATCGAGACTAAAGATCTAGTTTGAAATAAGTGGTAGTATTGGCGTCCACATTACCTTGGATGAAGCAACTTTGAAGCGTTCTTTTGGGAACTTCACAAAAGTCCTGGTTGAAAGTGAACAATTTTCTTTTCTTACTGGTGTCGCATATGAAAAAACACCTCCATTTTGCAAATCTTGTCAAGCTTTAGGACATTCAGCAGAGTTGTAAAAAAGTCAACTGAGGGGTGACTCTATTCGCAAATATCTACCAATAGAGGTCATTTCACCATCCATTAATATTATGGCACATACTTCCTATCTAAAGTGAGTTAATTTAATATATATTTTTCATTTGGAGTATTAGTTTTGAAAAAGAGCAACGATGTAGAGACTAGAAGCAGATTGGCTTTCCTTGGTGTAATTGTTGGTAGATGATGTGATATGTTTAGTTATCACTTTTCTTCTTTTTTTGACAACTAGTTATCACTTATCTTAAATGACTCACAATCCATACATCATAATCCGAACCACAAAACATTGGAGCATTTCGCTTTCACGGTGGGATTTCATATCTTGCTTATATCCCTAACTAACCATCATTATCTCCATAATGGTAAACATTCTTAATGAAGTTTTTTTTTTCCTTCACAATCAGTACGGATATAATTTTTTTGGTATAAACCGGGTATCTTCTGCGTGCAACTGAAAGACTAATCCCTTGAGTCGGGTAGGACCACAATGGACGACAAAGCTTTCCCTCAAGAGATTTAACACTGCTGCATGCCCAAGACTGGATTCGATCACAGGACCTTGGTTAAGCTGGAAGAGACCCTTACCATGGCTTATATCAATTGATAACTTTATATAAAATGTGAAATTTATCGATCAAACCGTTACGTAATTAACACAATATTATTCTTGTGGTCGTGTATATCAAATTTCAAAAATTTTGGATACTTATTAGTCATTGAAATAAGGTAGTGCGACGGATCGTCAACTAATTTTTGATTTGTATATGAAATTTGATATATATGATTTCAAAGATAAGATTATGTTATTTAACAGTCGGATTGATAAATTTTATTTTATATGCGAAGTTATTAATTGGTGATGTCAATATATCCCGACCTTTTTGGAGTTTATGATGTACCCCAAGGAAGAAAAATAAAATCAATGGGAAAAAATTATTTGTATACAAACATCGTCCATTAGGTTTAACATGACCTCTACTAGTTCTCTCTTTCTTCTATTTTCCGATTCTTTTAAACCCCCACCTTCTTCCTCTGAAACTCCCTCAAAATTTGGTTCTAACTCATTTCCTCCATCTTTTTCCTTCGCAACCCCCTCTAAATCTGGTTCTACACTCCTTCAATTTTAGTGTCTCCATTTGTTTCATGTTCAACTCTCTCAAAAATCATAGTATCTTCTGCTCTTTCCAAGTCATGGTTTGATTCATCTTCTTCCTCAACAACTTTCTCAAACTATAGAGAATCTGCAACTCTTTTCGATTCAGTTTCCTCCTCTTCGTCTCTCTCAAAATTCAGAGTCTTCTACTCTTTCCAAGTCATGGTTTAATTCATGATCTTCCTTGATCTGTTTTATTTTGGTCTATCAATGGTATTTTGTGTCCAATAAGTTAATAGACACCACACTGACAGTTAACTGCTGACATGACATCTTAAATGTCCAGTTTGACTGTCATTCATTTATGACGTGACATGTAACTATTTTATTTAACATTGCCCAAATCTACATAGAATTGAAACACAACTTACACAGAATTGAAACACAGCTTACACAAATCAATGGATTTTGAATTAAATAAAACAATTATTTGCCACACATTAAATGAATGACACATCAGAATGTGAACTTAAGACGTCACGTCAGCAGTTAACTGCCAACGTGGCGTCTGTTAACTTATTTGACGGGAAATACCATTGAGGGACAAAAATGAAACAAAAATGAAAAGAGACCAAAACAGGACAAAAAAAAAGATAAATGACCAAAATAAAATTTTTAGCAAAGATAAAAGACTAAAAGTGATATTTAGCCCTCAAAATAATCAAGTTCCCTTAGATGTCCTAACAAAAAAGCCACGTCCATAAGATAAACTTATCTTCTCTGTATCGTTTCAATTTTATCGAATGTCCGGAAGGGACGTATAAACTTAGTTTAGTCCACAGCCTCCAATATAAAGAGGTTTAACTTGAAAACTTACACCATTGGTCCTTAGTAGAAGATGATTTCAGATTGCTAGTTAGGAGTGTAGTTGGGTCACTTCTAAGACTATGTTTCTTTTTAATTATTTTTCAAATGCCATATATAGGGATAACAGTAACACGAAAGTTTGTTAACGATATGCCAATTGACATAAGTGGTTAGAGATTCAATCTTAAGTTTTATCTCTTTTTTTTGACAGAATGGTGGATGGGACAATGAATATTAGGTTATCGATTCAATATTCAATTAGGGCCAAGAGAGTAGTAATATAACATAACATCCTACCTCTGTCAACCATATATGTCAATTCATCAGTGGTTGCCCCACACTAGTATAGTCAACAAAATAATGCACCATATCCACTTGCAATAACATATCTAAATTGTTACAAGGCTTTTCTGTTTAGGATAGCTATGGATTATTTGATTGGCATTTGTGACATAATATATACTTCGTGTAAAATGTGAGTAGACGATCCTTTTTTATTTGGTCAAGTGAATAGACGATCCTTTAAAAACAAAAAAAAAAATCTTCGCGGAGAACATTGGGCCAAAGATTTAATTTTGGGTTCGCATTTCTAAATTGGCAATTGTTTTTCCCACTCCCCCTCCGACTCATCGCACACCACAAACAAATCTATACTAGATTTATACATATTAACCACCTTTGAAAATGCCTATAGGGACATTTGGTAACATTGACACTTGGATTTATTAGGGACTATATTGTCCAATTTAATTGACTCACTTCCAAATGTAAACTTTATCACTTCTTTTTCTTCTTTCACGTCTCTCTCTCTCTCTCTCTCACGCTACTCTCTCTTCTTTCTCTTCTCACTGTTCCCTCTCTGCAACATCATGTCTTCCATCATTTCTCTCACTCTCCAAAATCTCTGTTCCTTCCTTCTGATCATTTTTCTTCTCCATTCACATTCACAAAATTGAGAATCCATTCTCCAAACCCTAAAACACTCACTCTCTGAAGCATTTTCAATCTCATCTCATCTCTTCATCTTTCTTCACAAAATTGTTCTACAAGCCCATCATCTTCAAATCGAAACCCCATCATCTTCAAATCGAACAAACCCTAACTTGAGGTAATTTTTAAACATGTGATTCGCTTTCTTCTCTTAGTTTTTGGTGTTCTTATGCTTTTTGTATTTTTTTAGGTTTTGTGCTTTCCCCTATCTTCAGATTTTGCTACTCTAACAAGTTAATGTTTTTGTTTCATGTTTGTTTGATGTCTGGGGTTGGGGGATTTTGATTCAAAAAATATACATTTTACAGTTTTGAAGTTATGTTAACTTTGTGTAGTTATGAGGAAACCAAGAATCAATAAACGATATTATAGCCTTTCTATGTGTACACTCATAAGAGCTGCGAATAGAGATGAAGGAGATAAAGACCTTCAAAAGAATAACAAGGATACATTCATCCCTTCGCTCAGGAGCACTTCAGCAAGGTAAAACTTCTATAATTTCGTTTGTTTCTTCTCCCTCAATTTGAATGCATTTCTTTCTAATCCCTTCTTTCTTCCTTCATTTTCATTTCCAGCATTTTCTTTTACCCGTTTTCAAGAAGCATTTTTGAATCATTTGGTTTCCATCATTTCGTTAGGGTTTCTGAATTTTGGGGTTTTTCAATTGTTTTTTCATTTTCCTTTTCTAATCATAAGTTATTAACCCACCTTTTTTTATGAAACTCAGAAGTGCATTTGGTTGATTCATCTTGGACAAGGTAAGGGATTTTTCACATTTCGCTTTTTCTATCTTACTAGCGATAATCTATTGCTTTGGTGATAATCTCATGCGTTTCCCTTTGTTCTGTTTTAATACCTAATTTAAGAAGTTTGACCAAATTACACGACACTATAATTTTTAAGATCGCTTTTGTTAACCTTTATTTGCATATCTGTTTGCATTTGTAGTGAAGCTCTTATATTTGAATATTTTTTTATAGAGTAAAGGTAAGCTTTTGTTAGGTCTGTTATTATTAGAGTTTCTTTATGAAAATTTGATTTTAGAGTCTTCAATTTGGTTATGTAAGTGACATTGTGAGTTTGCAAATAGTTTTCAAAACTAACTGCGGTAATAGAGAATACTAATTAGTACTTGAATGGTGCAACACATATGTAAAGAGGGATGCATATGGAGTTTTCCATTTCAAATGTTAATCTTGGGTTTTTCTGAGTAACAGTTTGATGGATTTGCATGTTGTCATGATTTAGAAGTGTGGACTCATAAGGTGTTTGTCAAAATGTCTCAGAACCAGAAGGTGATACCAAATATTTCTTGTTTTTGTTTTTGGGTACTCATGTTTTCTTTGATTTTTAATATAATGTGTCGTTTTTGTTTTATGCTATCAGATTTTTTACAAGTTTAGTGCATGGAGGATGTGTGGGAAGACCGTGTCTTCAACAAAATGTATTTCAGCCTCCAACTCTTCTTCATAATAATATCTTATAGTTTTAGCATTTTTTGCATTGTTCTCTTCTATCTTCCTAAGCCTAATTCACATTTCTGATGTGAAGTTTGAGTTGTTTACTGGTTGCAACCTAAGACATTGCTTTTATCATGGGAATACGTGTAGCAAAAAGAATTATTAATTTTATTGTCTAATTAATTATTTTTGTGACATGCTAAACGATAGTTTGTGCACTCTGCTTGCCCTTCCTTTCGATTACACAAGTTACGATGGTCTTGAAATATTTACAGCAAAACATGGTTTAACTAGAGGGATCACTATTGATACCAGAACAATCTTGGCCTACCTTTCAGAAGAGGCTTGTGATCCCTTTATCATGTGGTGCAGCCTATAAAATACCAAAGGTGTGTGTGGATCACTCTTATCTTCGAAATCCATGAAGCATACGAAGCCTTGCCATGCATTATAGTGATCATAAACAACATATTGCTATGGATAAACAGCTTGAGTTCACTGCTGTCTCACACAGGCTATCTGCTATATACTCTTTACTATTTGATTTGATTGTCAATGTTTAATGAATAATATTAGTTGACTCTATTCAAATTTAATTTGACTTGCACATGTTATATAGAAGATTATATGATATTATATGATGGATTTTTTTTCTTACAGCCTATAACTTATTATTATAATTATCTCTTCCCCTCTTGATCCACCTACTCTGCTTTTTATTTAGATTCAAGGCTTCTAACTTCTGTTCTGTACCTTTATGTTCTATGGGACAAAGATGCTTTTGGTCTTTATTAAAAAAATGATATTTGGTTTCATCACTTACTTTTTGCAATGCTTTAATTTTGGGTAGACATCATCAAAAAATGTTATAATTCAGTTGAATAATGAAGCTAAAACTTTGTTATTATTACCCATATTTGTATTTGATTTTCCAATAAAACAAATGTTCTAAATTTCAAAACGATTTATTTATTCTTCAAATAGTTATATCTTATATGCTCATCCTTGAGTAGAGACACATGACACTAAACTCTGAGGCATTTATGTTCTGCATAAAAGATTTTGGAGTGCCACTTAAACCTGTGGACTTATTTGATGATGGGTTAGAAAAGGGGCATTGAAAGTGGCATTCATATAGTGATTGGGCAACTACCAACTGCATGCTCTTCTGGCCTCTTGCCTCTGTTGCATCAACTTCAAATGATAAGAAAGTTGCTTGCAGCTGCATCAATCTACTTCGAATAGTCAAATAAACTCACATTTGGCTTAGGCTCTTCTAGGGATCTGTGGAAAAAACCCTCCCCATTATTATCTCCCTAAATGCAGGTTGTTCTAACTATCATTCATGACTTCTTTGTTTGTTTGTTTTCTTCATAATTTATGTTTTGTTGTTGCGCATTTTGCAGGCTTGGTTAAGACATGGAAGTGGGAGTTAGAGTGCGATGATGGGTGTGCTTAACATTTGTTGGATCCTACTATTTGGAAATGGAGGGTGGCGTGTAAATTGTATGAGTATTATGCTTAACCAATTTTAAGTGTATTTATTGTACATCGACTAAAAAACATGTAACAACTTAGTATAGAAAAGCCTATGTAAATATATAGATATAGTATATTGCCTCTGTATTTTATGTCCAAATATCATATACAATAATATATGACAATCATTGTATTCAAATATTTACTAGATCAAAAGTCATTTTAATTAATTATATTCAATTTTATAGTATCCAAAAAAAAAACTTATTCAATTTTATATTTACAAATATATCTATTGACAATGAGATATGTGTAAATATATGTTCTTTCAGAGAACATTAATGGTCATCAAATAAGTAGAGTGTAACTTTGTTTGATATCTTTGTATTTTAAGTAGTTTTTCATTTCAATTTAATAATATTCAAAGCATTTCTTTATTTGTTATCAAATTTAAAAGGGGAAAAGGTTGCGATGGATTCAACAACACTTCAAAGATACAAACTTATATCTATTCTTTTAGTAATAGGGATTTTTTACTGTCAACCACTTTCTTGGAGCATCCAAATGAATGTTGCTCTTCACTGTCATACATGCCTACTGCAACTTTTCCCCTAAATAATTGGAAGTAGAAGGCATTAATGAGTGCATTAGTTCCATAGAACCTTATGAGCATAATGCCATTGTTTTCGCATGGAGACTCTATTTTGCTTCTCCCAATCTATGTTCTTCTGCTTCTTCTCAAATCTGGATTTGAGGGATGAACTCATATTACTTTCGGAAAGGTGTTCTCAACGTGCTTTGATACTTATTTTTGTGCATTAGTCTGCTATCCAAGAGCAAAAATAACCTATTAAGGTCATCCTATTAGTTTAAATTGTTTTCAAAATGGTGATCATTTATACCGGTCCATTTAATATCAGTCAATAATGTTCTCTGAAATATTGCATTCAAGTGCTGACTTTTCATTTTAATCTCTTAAAATGATTCAACAAGGTACTATATATATACACTTTTGGAAAGGACCATCAGGCATATGAGTTGCTAAGTGTAATGAAGATGAAGTGATTCTAACCCCAACATATAGCATTTTCAGAATTAGATTATACTTTTTTTTTTTTTGAAATCCGGATATCATTCATTAAATGAAACGTGGAAAATAGCCAACCACTGGCATTACAAAGAATCAGAATAGTTAACTGGTGGAGGACCAAACCAGTGTTTACAACCTATTTGCTTTGCTAATCCAACTAAATTGTGAGCTATTACATTCCTATTGCGCCTAATATGTTGCACCGAAACCATAGGGCAGCCAATAAGGAGATCATGACAATCTATTGTGCTTACTGAGTTGCTCTTGATTGCTATTGTGCTCACTGATTTGTGCTTATTGACTTGCTGAATTGGCTTACTACTTCTTTTGAGTGCCTTGAGTAATTTCTTGAGTGTTTTTTGGGATTTTCGAACTAGAATATGATATCAATCAATATTGGTTCATTACCATTTATAAATTGTAACTGCTATTATGTTTTAGTATAGCATTTCAGATCATGGTTACCATTGACCCCAAAAAAAAGATCATGGTTACTAAATCGCGTTTGACTTGATTGTTTCACTTTCACCACTTGCTTGAGAAAAGTCTACTATTTTTTATTACTTCGATTTGCTCAAAGCTTTCCTTAATTATAATTAAATGTTGTTCTTAATCTCAAAAAAAATGTTGTTCTACTAATTGCCATATGGACATGTAATTTGTTAAAAGAAAATTGCGTATGCCCTCTTTATGTACAAAAATAAGTTGCTTACGTTTTTGAAATCAAAGACACAATGTGAAATTAAAGACATCATCATACTGTTAATAAAATTACTTAAATCTTATCATTAATGTCTCCTACTCATATTGTCATATGCCATCCGTCTTATTTGCAATCTTCATTTTGCTTATATTCATTTGCTTCCATTTTTATAACACTAAGCTTTCAAAATTAGAATTTCTGTTTGAGCACTAATCATACTACGTAATGCGATCGTCCCGTGCGGATGCACGGGTAATGTACTAGTTTTATTCCAAAAATAACCTCGCGTGGAACACTTTTGCAGGACGTGATTAGTGAAAGTTCGAATGACCTTGTTCGAACATGTTCGAATGCATGCCTCCGTGTTAAGGAATATTGGTGAATGTGGTGTGAGAGTCCATTATTGTTGCCTCAGTTAACATCATGCGAACGAAATAAAATAGGGTGTTCAAATACGCCTATGTGAACCAGTGCGATTGATGCCATTTGAACCTATTAAATTTCACACAAGAGATTGTGTGTGTCAATATTTAACACACTTGGATGAGTCTGTTCGAACAGGTTCAAATGCCCGTGTTCGAACCGGTGATTTTTTTTGAAAAAAAAAAGATGCTTTGACATTTCATTAATGACCTTTTGGTCTTTTCCCACCCTCATGGGGTGTGTTTTGAGTAGGAGGGGGAGTGGGAAAAGCAATGCCCTCCAAATTTAAGGACAATTGCAAAATGACCCGTACTTCTTACACATCCCCTACTCACTAAATACTCTAAAACCTCAAATATTCTAAAATTATTGTCACGTGAAACACACTTTCAACCTCTCCCATGCTGCATTTTGGACTAGTACGGTACCAAAATACCGAGCTTGATTTTTTTAACAATGAAAGTGCAATCACTGATAAAAGGTAGGGGTACGGTATTATAGTGCCTATTGTGATTTTAAAAGGCACGACATTATGGTGTTGAATCGATACGGCATTATAGTGTCGTACATGTAAAAAATCATGTAGTGGGGGTGTTTGGCAAGACATAAGCCACAACTTCATCATATTGTACCGCTTCAATGCCAAGATGATGTACCCGTTGAATCCCAGAATAAAAGGGGACGCACTGGGAATTTTTTCTTTCATTGATGATATTTTGGTCATTTTGTAGGTTCTGGTGGTGTGTAATGGGGGCGGGTGAGGTTGTAAGAAGTATTGGCCTTGCAAAATTTCTTATTAAAAAAAGACTCATTCTTTTCTCGCTCCCACTACTGCTCACAAACACCCCAAATTTTAAAAAAATCCAAAACTCCTCCTCTTCACCTTCACACTCCCACCTTCTCCCTCTCACCACCACCACCATCTCTTTTCCCCTCTCACCACCACCACCATCTCTCTCTCTCCCAATCACCACCTCCCTTTAACCCACCACCACCACCAAGCCTGTGCTGTTTTAGAATTAACATGCACGGTATCTTGGTATTGAACTGATTTGGCATCTTAGTACCATACTTGGAGTGTGCAAAAAACTGTAGACACAGTATCGGTGTACCATACCTGTGTTTCAGAATTCACAAGTGCGGAAAGGTATCGTACCGGTTTAGTACTAGACTTGTTAATTTTGAAATAACACAAGTACAATACCAAGGTAAAGTACCTGGTTTGGTACTATTGTACCATACCCGTATGAACCCAAAAAAGGGACCACGTTGGAATTTTTTTTCATTAAGTGTATTTTTATCTTTTCATAGGGTCAGGGGTGTTAAGTGAATAAGAGGAGTTGGGGGAAAAAATAGCCAAAAATAAAAAGACAATTGCATAATGGCACCCATTGCTTACGGACTCCCACCTTCCATTGAGTCTTACAAATGGTATATAGACCTCACTTTTTCCATAAAACACACACCCTCCCTCACCCTTCCCAAATGTTGAAAATGGGTATTGCACTAACTTAAAACATAGAATTTTGAAAATTTTTAATATAATTAAAAGCATAAATAAAGACATGGAGAAACACATTATTAGTTTATTACAAATTACAATTTATATAGCTCTTTAAGAAGAAAACTCTATTAAGTTTGTGAATATTGTTTCTACAAAGATCACATTGTTTCCCTCTATAGCTGTGTGCTTTCTCCAAACTTGACATTTCCCTTCACATGCATCACTCGCCACCATTAGTTGTTTGAAGGTCTTTTCGTCATCGCTGGTTGGGTTTGAACAATTTTCTTTTCGTACTTTGTCTGCTACTTCTACCACCTCCATTCTATCTTTGAAGGTTTGTTTGCATGCCACGACCACTACTGTCTTTGGTCGTTAGAGTTATATTATCTATTAGGACTTTGTCCATAATTACGACTTCATTTTTGGTATCATTCTCTGTACTCATTATTACAATGAAATTCTTTAGTAATGTATGACTTGAAAAGTGAAATTCTTTAGTAATGTACATTGCCTCTAAAAATGTTTCCTATAATTAGTATTCAAAACATACACAGGCTGTTGTTTTTTAAAAAAACAAACACACATCTTCAAAGTATGAATAATTAATCAGGAACAGATTCCTTCTCTTTCCAGCCATAAGAATGCTTGTGATAAGTTATCCTCAAATTACAACAATGTCGAAGAAATTCAATAACATTGCTGTACTAATTATAATTTTACTGACAAGCACAAATTTATTTTATCTTTCGCACAAGTCCTTAGTGGATCACGTGACTAGATTTGTGATATACCGCTTAATCAAGTCGTTTCGCACAAGCCCTTAGCTATATCCATTCCGGAGGAAGAGTATGTTGCAAGATTTAAGAGATGTAAGACACACCTTCATGGTAGGATTTTACTTTCAATTTCAAAAGAGGAAACTCCGATCAAGATTGAGGCTATAAAATCCAGACTTCAGGAGCTTTGGCAACCATCGGGTAAGTGGGGTCTAATCTCTTTAGAGAAAGGATATTATGAATTTTCTTTTTCCTCTTTTGATGATTTACGGAGAATTCAGTCGCAAACTTCTTGGCAATGTAATCCAGTGTTGCTTCAGTTGTTCACCTGACAGTCTGATTTTAATCCTTTAAATATAAACATACAAATGTGCAATGTTGGACTAGGCTTACATGTCTACCTTAAAAATTTTGGCGTCCCAAAATTCTTTTTGCGATTGTTTGCAGTGTTGGAATAAAAGTAAAAGCTCATTTGAAAGATCTTTTGGGCATTTTGCACGCATTCTGGTTGATAAAGACCTGAAATTAGAGGTTAGGAATCAAATCCTAATTGTAAGGCCAGGGTATCCTTTCTAAGTGGGTATTGAGTATGAAAAGCTACCTTTTGTTTTGTACCTTGCAGTCGTCCGGGACTGCAGCTAGTAGGTCTCATGTCGTCCAAGTGAGTGATCGCGGGTGGGGTACTTGCGACGCCACTCTGACGCTCAAGTCAGTATTGAGAATTGTAGAGTGTAGTAGAGAATGAGAATGTACATCTTTTTGGATAGGTGAGTCTATATATATATATATATATATATATATATATATATATATATATATATATATATATATGTATTTATAGGGATTTGTGCCAGCTCTGTGCTATTTGATCGATCGGGTGAGTCTGAGCCGTTGAGGCATGATAGTCATAAGTGGGATGAATTGTTGTGGATATGGATCCTAACTATTTTGCCGATCCAAGTCCAATTTTTGGAGTGGGCCTCATGATCTAGTCCAGAAAAGTTGCCCCCAAGCTGAGATTACTCCAGAGGATGGTCTTGGCTTGAAGTCTTCGTTGGAATCGCACCTGTTGGCTAGCTTTCCATGGTAGGTCATCGCGGGTCGTCCTGGCGGACCAGACGGTTACAGCCGAGACCGTCATTGCCCCCATGAAAACCTAGTAATTTGTTGTAATGACACATCTCTTTACTTCCTGGTAACCTCCGCAAAATCTAAACCACCCCACAACATAGAGAGAGGCGAGATCGATGTAGGGAGAAGGAGGATATGGCGAAGATCGAGACCAAGACACATCCCGCCCGACTCTCACATCAACGGTTGAGACCGAGACCACCCATGGGTCTCGCCCGGCTTCGCGATCGCACGCTCGTGACCGAGACCACCGGGGTCCCTCCCCGCGTCTCACCAAAAGACCGAGACAGAGATTGTCGGATCCTATCTGGCGTTCCGCTAAAAGGCCGAGACTGCGATCCAAAAATTAAGAGGGGGGGCGAGACCGACACCCCTGTTTTTTTCCCGTGCCCGCGCCGTAGATTGAGACCAAGATACCCTTGGGGGATTCGAGGGTCGAGACCAAGATACCCTTGGAGAGATTCGAGGACCGAGACCGAGATACCATTTGGGAGACTGAAATTGCGATTTATTTTGAGACCACCCCTCGCTTGAGCGTCCTCCCGTCTACAAAGGTACTCATTCGCACATCTCCATCAGCTTATTTTTGTATGCTACATTGTGTTTAGTATTTGGACTTGGGATTTTCTAGATATAGAGTTACAAGGTAGGAAATTAACCATCTTGTCTTGTATCTTTTAAGTTGTGTACTTTGATTTTTCTGAACTTGAGTGAAATCCTTAGGCAGTCGACTTCAGGTAGACGACCTTGAGCAGATGACCCTTAGGTAGATAAGTTGTGTTTTGTTTGAACTTGGGATGATCCTTTTGGGTAGGTAGGTTGTGAAAAGGTCTTGTTCTTCCTTAATTTCCACCAGACGATCTCAGGAGGGGGGTTTGTCAACAAGTTATCCCTTCTCTACATAGCATTTGTCCTGACTGGATGCCCCCTTTCTTGTAGGTTTAATCTGGCAAGGACCAAGCATATGTCTTCAAGAGCGCCCTTACATAAATACGGCGCTTGTATCCCGAGCGTGTGTTAGACTAAAGGATTTTTACTTGTTGATCACGAGATTTAGGGTGGTAAGATTTGTTCGGCCTCACGCCCCAACTTGGCCTTTGACATCGTTGCCCATGCTTTTCCTTGATTAGTTCATTATTTACACTTCTGTCACGCCTTTTATGTTTTGACGTTTTGCGATTCATGTATTTGAGGACTTGGCCCACTCCAGGATGACTCTTAATTTTCGTCGCTTGTTTATCTGTATGTTGATGTTTGTTGGTTGTTTTTTGCTTGACGATGGAATACTCCCTTGGACAGTTTTCCAGGACTCATCCTGGACAGAACTCGTCCATAAGGGGTTGTGACACCAAGGCCAGCTTGTAAAGAATTACACCCTTGGCACAGTTTACCGGGACTCGACCCTGATAGAAATCAGTGACCCGGATAGAACTCGTCCTAAAGGGTTGTGACCACAAAGGTCAGCTTATGATGGCCCTTGGCACATTTTACCGGGACTCGACCCTGATAGAAATCAGTGACCACCATGGTCAGCTTATAATAAAGAACACCTTTGGCACAATTTACTGGGACTCGACCCGAATAGAACTCGTTCGAAGGGGTTGTGAATTCATTAAAGTCGCTAAGTGGAGGAAGTCATGTGACTCCTGAAAAACACAACTAATCGTAGAGCCGACCTCATGTCGCCCTTTTTACTGACATGCTTTATTTGTTTCGGCACGACATGTCACACTTAATTCCTTTACTAGGATTCAAGGTACACGTTAGCGTCGACCTATTTCGTGCGAACATGCCTTCAAGAGATGTATTCGCAAAACCATCATCTCGGAAGGATGGACTTGGCTTGAAGCCGTTGCTGAGGTTCCACATTCAGGCTACGTCGCCCACGCAGGCTAGGTAGTCCTTCCCGCAAGCTATGTCGCCCCTGCAGGCCAAACAATCCCTCTCTATAGCTATGTCGCCCCAACAGGCCAGAACGGGTCTCAAACTCGCCTCACTCTATGCCTCATTATGGAGTTGGACTCTTTCACTTTCTTATTCTTAAGGAATTTTTGGAACAAGTGCCAACAATGAACTAATGCAACAGACTATAATTGTAAAATGAATTTCAGTTAGTCATTCATATTGATTTTTTGTATTCTTCATGTATGTTCATAATATGAATTTTAGGTCAAGTTCTAGGTTCGGGTCCTGGTGATAGGCTCCCTACTGGTGTGGAAAATAGTATGCAAATTTACATAGTCACACAAGTAATATAATGATAAGAAAAGGTCGAACCCACAGGATTATGTAAAGCTTTGTAAAGTTTAGAGTGTACACTTAGTGTGTCTACACTATTCACAGTTGGTTGGAGTGTACAATGTGAATAATAACAATATAAACAATAAATGTGTGTAAGGAATCAGTGAGATAAAGTAGTTGAGATGTTTTCACCAAGCAAATCACTTCTAAGTGTTTTAGTGGAGTATGCAGTGTAGGTACACTGGATGCAGCTGCAATAGTATGTGCCTTTCAGTCACTTTCTTCAGAGTTTCATTACAAGCTTTCTATGTCTAGGCATGCTAAATAGGTTCACTCCTGTCTCTTAAGCTCCCACTGTATCACCCTAAGAACTATGGTATCCTATGTCTAGGACTTAACACGGTTTTAACAAGAAATTCCTTATTAAAACTAGTTTAATAAAGATGTTGTTACAAACACTCATTCTTATTAACTCTTGATTTCTTAAATGTAACCCATGTCTCCTGCTACAAGTCTACCTATTCTAAAGTGATCAATTCCAGAATAAGCTTTGAAAGAAGTATTACACAAGAGTTAAAATGCATACACTACATAAACCACATTTACTTACTTAGTAGTTCATTACAAGGCTACAACATCTCAACTAAAGGAATTTAGCTCATATTACTCATAATATAATAGAAATAATCTGCAAAGAGCATAATCAAATGAGTAATATAACAAAAGAACTCAAAAGGATAGAGATTACACAAATAGGAGATCTTTTGCATGAGTTTCCCAAGTTGAAGTACAAGATGATTTCCTTACACAAGTTTCCTCCAAGTAGAAGTGAAGGGAGTGGTTGTCAAACACCTCCTTACCTTACTTCTCTTCAGAAACATAAATAAAAACTAAACCTAAGCTATGAATACAAATAAACTAAGTGATCCTTTAAGAATTGGATGAAGGATGCTTTGCAAGTGAAGAGATGGCTTCTATTTATAGGCAAGTGAGCTTTCCTCCCTTGGAGGGTTTCCTTTGGCGCGAAATATCAACTGAGATCAGTAACCACGGTTAATTGCAGGCCTCCTATCAAGAAAGTTGCTCAAGTTGGTCGTTTGCATGAAGTTCACATGGGGTGGTCCAATAAAGAAGTGCCACATGTCCTTGAGTAAGCGAGCTTCTCAACTTGTCTTTGATAGTGGTCGTCGATTTCTGCAAGTGGATCTGCTCCAGATGACTAGGCATGACGTCACATATCAAGTGTTGAAGCATCAAATTGGTCCTTGGATGTTTTGGTGCAAAGTGCTGGTTCCTCAATGTCGCCCCTTAGAGTGTTTCATTTGTTGGTGTCGTGCCCATAACTTCTATGATAACGACATTATATATTAGAGGTTCGACCTTCCCTTTGCACAACAGGTTTGGGTCGTTTGATATTCTGAAATTTCATGGCAGCGCATTCAGCGAGGATCTCCGCCTGAGATGTATTCAACAAGGTGTGCTCCGTGAAATAGTCTAGTCGAGGTTGGGACTCACAAGGTGTTCCCTTAGCTTGGGCTCGCTCCTGCCATGGTTTTCTCAGCTCAGGCTTCCTTTCCACCCCTGGCTTGGCAATGGCCCTACAAGCCATCTCGTCCTTTTCGTAGTCCATGTGTTTTTGGAATATTCGAAGGAATTCTCCCAAGTTGTGGGGCTTGTTGACCCCAATTTCTATTTGGAATAAGCTTCCTTTACGGAGGCCGTCCTTCAACCAAAAAATCCTCCTCATATCTTCAAGGTTCCTAACATGTGCAACATCTTTGTTGAACCTCTCCAAATATTCCCTAAGTGTTTCTTTTTCTCCCTGCCTGGTCGCCCTAAGAACCTCCTTGGACTTGGGCTTCCCCCAGGTGAACATTTATGCTAGCTTTCCCCAGGTTGAGGTAGAGTTTGACTTAAATTCTTGGAATCAAGCTAGTGCGGATTCTTCGAGGGGTGAGTGGGAATATCTTACAGTGCACGGGCTCCCTCACTCCCCGATAGTGCATCATAAGACTGAAGTAAGCCAAATGGCTGTCAGAATCTCTAGTTCTATCGTACATGTTGAAGATTGGAGGCTTCTCCAAGTCCTTGGGTATTGGATAATCATCAATCTTCCTAGTGAAAGGTCCATCATGGGAGGTCCCTAGATAGTAGCAAGGTGACTTGTCCCTGGGATCTCAGTCTCGACGGTCTCGTCGGCCCGAGGATCTCCTAAATCTGGATCTCTGGCGGCGCCTCTTGTGGGACTTGGCTCGACTTTGAGACCTCTGGCGCAAATTAGAGGATACGAGTGAAGAGCATCAAGGAGGAGAGCCCAACCTTTGGTGTCTACCGCGTTGAAGGGTAGACCGACGACTGTGTCCCTGTTGAGGCGGGGACCGATGGTTGAGCTGTCGTTGAGGTGGGGACCTGTGGCACCTTGAATTCACTGTCCTTGGGGGAGGAGTGTCCCATAGGGGACGAGGCTTTTCAAGCATGGTACTTGGGTGAGACGTGCTTGCTGCACCATAGCTTGGGTGCTGGTGTTCGGGAGGTCCAGGATCTACCAAATAGTTGCAGTATCCTCTTGGCGGAGAGGGTCTTGAGTCGGCTGTGGATCCAGGACCTGGATGGTGTAATCTGGCACATAAACATCAACACCTTCTAAAGTGTCTTAGGGTTGAGGTTGCGACACGACGATGCTTCAGACTCGGGGTCTGCCTCTAGGTGCCATTGGAATGCAGGAGAAAGTTCAAAGAGTAGAGGTGAGGTGGAAGATAGATAGCTCCCACGTTGGTTGCCAATGTTCTGTACCTTGTAGTCGTCCGAGACTGCAGCTAGAAGGTCTCCTGCCGTCCAAGTCGAGTTCAGAGTGATCCTGAGAGAGGTACCTGCGAAGCAACTCCGACGCTCAAGTCAGTATTGAAAATTGTAGAGTGTAGCAGGGAATGAGAATGTCCGTTTTTTGGATAGGTGAGTCAATATTTACAAGGATCCGTGCCAGCTCTGTGCCGTTGGATCGATCGGGTGAATTTGAGCCGTTGAGGCATGATAGTCTTTAGTGGGCTGAATTATTGTGGATATGGCTCCTAGCTATTGGGCTGATCTAGATCCAATTGCTCGAGTGGGCCTCATGGTCTAGTCCAGAACACATTCCTTCTGCATGAATTGCAAGACTATTGGTCATACCACTAGTGCTTTCAATGGAATGATGCACTTTGGTGGGAAAATAATAAGGAGCTACAGATTCCATAATATGTTGCTAAGGAAAAGCATATTTATGTCCCCAAGTCTCAAGCTACTAATAATGTGAATTACAAGCAAAAAGTTTCCCAACATCTATAAAGGTACAATAGCAGCAAGGGGTATCTTCACCTAAGGAGATTTGAGAAGAGGTCATGCAATCTAACAAAGAATCGGATGTCCATTACTCTATTGCTTCGGATGATGGTAAGCAAACACTACAAGAAAATCGGTGATTTGCGACGGCAATTTCCGTGGCAAACGTATAGATTCCCGTCGCAAAATAGCATTTGCCACGGATTTGCGACGGACAAAAAATGGTGGCAAAAACGCTCGTCGCAAATCGTTTGCCACGGAATTTTCCGTGGCAAATTTTTCCGTCGCAAATCCATCGCAAATTTTCGTCGCAAAGTCGTGGCAAACTCTGACACCTTCCGTCGCAAATTTTTTAAAAAATTTAAAAAAAATTAAATCCAGCAATTTGTTATTAGGTAACTTATGCACAAACATTTGAGAAAGTAGTTTAATGAACAAAACAATAAAAATAGAAACCTTTAATCCAGCCAAATTCACCAAATGTATTAATGAAATTAAATGGAAAAATAAAAGCAAAGGGCATTCTCAAAGTTCTGGATGGGAAAAGAATAACTCAAATTGTCATTGTATAAGAATACATGAAACATGACATTCAATACCATATAACAGACTGATATAAACTTCATTAAAAAATAGTTACAGATATAAATATTTAGATCACTGATAACTCATTCACAGAAATTATTGATTAATCTATTATAAGTTCATACAAACCCCCAAGTACTAAATCATATTTTCAAATTAAATGTAAATAAAAACAAGTACTAACTCCTACCACTTGAATGAAATGTATATACATAATCTAGTTTGCATGGAAGGCCCCTTTTAGTATTGAACTTCAAGACAGCCCCTGCAACAACCATTCAAACTAATACATAGAAACCCCCATGTACTAAATCATACTTTCAAATTAGACAGATCCCAAACAACATAAATACACACCAATTAGATCTTCACGTTAACGACTATATAGTTTACTATATATGGAGATGCTAGTCTAAGACACGCTAACATGAGTTAATTGCATAACTTTGACATGGTTATACATACATTTCCCTGTCCTTGAATAATTTTTGTAACTCCACTCAATCTCAAATGCTTTTCCTGCTGCCCTGAGCACCAAATCAAGTTTCTCTCATCCTAGATAGAACAAGGGAGAAACAAGACATATATTTGAAACTTCAATATTATTCAAACAATGTACTAAGAAAATGTGTTCCATAGGAATGTTTCATAATTCATAATCAAGAGAAGATGTTAGTTAGAAAGAAGTGCTTGAACACAAATGCAAACCAATTTTTCAGTCATGAAGAAGCAAAACCAGTTAGTTCTGTAAAATAAGATTGCAAACAAAATGAAACCATCATTTACCTGCTTCAACACTAACACCAGATTATGTTTTCAAAAGTTGTAACTTGTCTTCAACTTCCTTTTTTCTTTTCTCTACACTGGCATCAACCTAGCATGAAAACAACACAACTAATCAACGGTGCAAGGCACAAGAACATAATGCAAGAACCAAAAACATACTAACTATGAGACCAAGTTTTGTCAAAAAAGAAGAACCAAGAGACCAAGTCAAACAATAATGAATCTTTGTAAAAAGTATGAGTATACTAACATTGAGACAAATTGAAATAGGAACAACAAAATGAATATACTATGAGACCAGTATGAGTAAAGAGTAAAGAATCACTGTAATGCGATTAGAATAGAAATGATATATGAGACGACCATGAGACATATTTAACAATTAAGTAGTAAAAGTTAGATGAAAAGAAATAGTATAGGATAAAGGGGAAAGTATTTGGCACTTACGTATAGTTATAAGTTGTGAAATACTTCTTTGAATACAACATGTGTAGTTGTCAACAAAGGCTTTTTCTCTCTGTCTTGAATTAAAATCTTCAACCCTTTTCTAGTTTTTACCCTTGAGATAGCGACGTACAATTGGCCATGACTGAATACATCCTTTGAATACATCCTTTATATGACTATTTCATCACTAAGAAACAATTAGTATTATTACAAAAGGCTAGACATAGTTATATCAAAGTTAAAATCCTCCAACAAATGCAAATTGAACTAATGTCAACAAAGATACATTGAAGGGGTCTGCATTAAGTGCTGAACTAATAGAGCTGAGCAACTATGCAGATTTTTTGCACGGAACTGATGATTATGCTGCTCCTATTTAGCAGACCTTGGCTACTCATATTTGAAAGCTTGTGCTGCATTATGTGTTATCAAGAATATTGCAGCACTTTCCATATGAACCTTTTTAGCAGACCTCGACTGACGGCTACTCAATCTGTGGTTATATGGAACAGGTGTCTAAAAATAAGCATGTGGTTGGGTGTCTAATAAACATCACTTAGGTTAAAATAAGTCTGCAATATTGTTCTATATAATCACAGATTGTTCTTTTCTCGGTGCAAAGAAGCATATTAAAAAGCACAAATCCTCTAAACATAGAACCTACTGATTAATAATCTTGTCATCAATAATGCTGTCCATTGATCTTGCCATTTGAACAGGATACCGACACTGGTTTTTACCAAATTACACAAATGATTATCAAATTGTTGAATATATAAAGTAAGAAACACAAAGACAACCACTGAAAAATGCAAGAAATAAATGAAAAAATAGACAATCACCCAACCCCAATCCCCTGTAATCAACTTTTGTCATGAAAGTAGAAATCAAATCCATTAAAGTATTAACTGAAAAGAAGCTGTTGAAAGGCATGTTTCTCAATTGTCTTTCAAAACTTTGGTTAGAAAAAGAAGTGTGAGACACGCATCAAGCAATTAGCACCAACAATTAGCTTTTAAATAACCATCATAGGAATAACAAGGAAGATATAACTAATAACATTGTGGTGAAACAGCAAGGACCATGTAACTTCAAACAATAACAGGATCAAATAATAAAAGTAGTGAACAATGTTATATCAGCATGGGAAATTTCAATTTTATTGTGATAAATGAGCAAGTAGTCATTTGTGTATGTAGCAAATCATTATCTGATAAGGAGTCATTTGTGTATGCAAAATTCATGTTACCTCATCAGCCTAAGGAATGAAGCCTTCTTGCATCAACTCGTTAGCACATTCCCTACATATTGTCTATCCATATTGAGAATCTTAAAATACCCCTTGAAGAAAAGGCAAACACCAATTGAGTAAATAAATAGTCAATTAATTGTCAAATGCTAAATATCAATAAAATGGCCGCAAGAATTAAAGAATCATACTAAAGAACACAATATTGATTCTTCAATGAACGCAAACATGATCATCATCTAATAATAAAGTAGAGTAAAACGGAAATAGAGTAAAACCAAAGTAAGGAAATGCAGAGGTAGTAAGTTACACAAACATTTACTTTATAAACTATGAAACTATATAAGTTAAACCAACTTCAACAAAATTTGACTCCACCTTCAAAATAAAGTTCCTCAATGACTATATCATTACCTGACTTGAACTTAAAGCTGAAATTGCTTGCAACCAAATTGCAACCAATGATGACACGATAGTCAACACCTTTTATATCAATACCTCGATGAAGCTTGAACCTCTCATGGGAGGGAGATATAATATAGTGTAACTAACCTTTCAAAAAATGAGAGAACAAACTATAAATTATTATTTCATAGATTCTTGTTTGCATATATCACAGAGGCAATGTAGTTATTAAATCAAGAACACAACCTAAAAGGGTTCATGTCAATGAAAACTAAAAGCCTATAATTTGAAAGAAAGTGTGTAACTGCAAAGTACTAAGTTATTATTGTTTAATCACTCAATCAAACCACATTAAGATCAAACAACATGCAAGTCATTCAAATCAAAGAATACAACTCCTGTTACCAAATTTCAGCAACTCAACATCAAGTACAACTCTAATTTCAGTTCAAATTTCATAACAAGGTTCAAACACAAATTATGTGAAGAACTCACCTTAGTTTTCAGTTACAAAATCAACAACAAGAAAAAAGTAGAAACATTATTCTTTGAAACAATATTGAATCCCTCATTGAAATAATATTCAATCAAAACTGTATATGACCCAAAAACTCACGTTCAATGAGGGATTCACTTCGTTTTTTAATCAGAACATGATTAGGGTTTTGTTCAAAAAACATTGGGACATTAATTAGGGTTTTTTTAATCAGTGAAATTAGGGATAAATTAAAAAAGATAATAGAAATTACCTACAAGTGGGGAAGAGAAGCAGCGGCGGCGAAATGGTGGAGGTCGGAGGAGAAACGGTGGCGAAATAGTGGAGAAACGGTCGGAGGTGAGGCGCAAAGGAGATGGAGAGTGGAAGAGGGAGAACGTGTTTCTCGGTGGCCGTAGAGCTCGCACTAGTGCAAAAAAGACTTTAGACAGCACCATTTAGCATCGGTTGTTTAAACAACCGATGCTAAATGTAGGCGCGGTGGCAATTTTGAAATTAAATTGAAGTTTTCATTTTTCACGCTTACATTTAGTATCGGTTGTTTAAACAACCGATACTAAATGTGTGTCTCTAACACATTTAGTATCGAGTTTTTAAACAAGCGATACTAAATGTAGCGCTTAAAACACATTTAGTATCGGTGGTTGAAGCAAGTGATACTAAAGTTCCTCTTTTTTTCTATTTTTCAATTCCAAAAACAACTCTCTCGTGTTTCACATCTCTCACTCTCTCTGAAACTCTTGCGCTCTCAACCCTCTCACTCACAAGCAAAGACCACGTCTTCTTCCTCTTCCTCCGCTCATCACCACCATTTCCAGTTCACGATATATGCCTTCGTTTTCCACGGTCAAGAAATTTTCCTATAACTAACACTAACTCTCTCGCTCTCAACCTCTTGTTCTCTCGAACTCTCTCAAATCGAAACCCTAGAAATACCAAAACCCTTGCAATGTTTCCTCTTCCTCAAACCCCGGAAATACCAAAACCCTGACCTTTTTAGCATAAAACGCAAAAAGCAAATCGAACACGCCGCTATATCGTCGTTCCTCTGGTCGCCGTCGCCTTGCTCACCGCTATCTAGGGTTTTGTTTTCAATCATTTTAGATTTTCGTTTTGATGTTACGTTTGTTATTTGATAATGATACATTGAGGATGGTGATTTTGAAGTTTATTTTTATATATGTTGTTTGGATTTCACAGAGAGGTGTTCGTGATAAAAAGAGAGAGAGAGGAATCACACACAGAGAGATAGGAGAGAAGAAAGAGTGATCGATAGGAGAGAAAGAGAGGAAAGGAGGGAGAAAGAGAAGGTGAGGACCGAGAGAGAAGAGAGATTTGTTTTTGGCCGAGAGAGGGGCGGAAGATCATTTGTCATGGGAGAGGGTAGACTCGCGTGGTGGATGAGAGTTTGTGGTGTCATTGCTCATAATTTCTTGCTCAATTCCTCTAATCTAATTTTATTATTCAATTTTTTTCTCTAGTACATTTTACTACTACTTACTTTTTCTCTAATCTGAATCTGTTATCCCCTTTTTAGCATGTTATGAGCTTGGCTCTTGTTTTGTGAATCGTGATCTGAATATTACTAGCCATGTGAACGACAGTGCCTACTAACACATATTAGCTGCCAATGTTGATGCATCTGCTTCTCTAATATCAAGAAGGCATATTATATTAAGGTAATAAATTCCCTCATTTTTTCTGTTTTGTAATAGTAAATACTGATATTTTAGCATGTCACACCCAAATTCATCTTGCTGTAAGAGACATTGGTTGAGACATTGGTTAAAACATTTGGACAGAGGAGTAATGTGTGCTTGAAAGAGGGATCAATCAATATTCCTCTGTATGCTCCTCCACTGAAAATGCACGCCCACTTATAACTCCTAACAAGCCTTCAAGCACCTTTTTATGATACTACACCTTTTTATGCTTCTAATATATGTCAACATTGGCCTTTGTGAAGTATTCCTTTTGGAAGAGCTTTCTTCAATATATGTATCAACATAGGCATCATAGCAGAATAAGGAAAGGTGTTGTGTGTGTTGCGTGTAAGGGACAAGGAACGGATTGCAAGCCAATGAGATATCTATTTGGTGATTTCGGTGCAGTAGCAGAATTTTACTGCTGATAAGTTCTCCACCAAGAGGCTAATGAGAAAGCATATCTATGCAAATTTTGTTCACTTTGGTTGAAGGGGATAACTGGATGAACTACTGTATTTGTGAATAGTTTATGATTAATGATATATTGAGAAGTTGTCTTAATTGAATTCATTGAGCAAAAGCCTCTTTTGTGCGTTTATGTTTAAAGTACAGGGTTTTGTATCACTTTGTTCACCAACGAGCAATAAACCTTTGGCAATGATTTTTATTTTTATTCCAGCAGTTTTTGTTTTTGTATATTTTGAATCTTTTCGTTTTGCAGATTGATGTGGAAAATCCATGTGTAATTATGAGTCAAGACAAAAGCAGAGAGTTTTTGCATTCTGGGAATAACAAGATAAATATAAGGTCATCTCTTTGTGTTGTTGTTATTATTTTGAGATAAATCTTATTCAGAATCTTATCTCATTCTTTATTAACAGTTCTACTACGTACAAGGCCACTTGTTGTTATTATTTTGAGATAAATCTTATTCAGAAGCTTATCTGATTCTTCATTAACAGTTCTTTTACAAGGCCACACTACTTCAGCAAGTCAATGATCTTCTGAAAAGCATTTCCAGTGAAATAACCACTGCACATCAAACGGTTGAAGAACTAGAGACTGCAATACGGCCTATAGAGAAGGAGCTTAATGAGCTGCAGGTTAAAATTAAAACTATGGAACATGTTGAACAAATTTCCATACAGGTTCAGCAGTTAAAAAAGAAACTTGCATGGTCATGGGTACCTACCTGCCAATGGTTCACACAGATTCAATGTTCAATGGTTCAACCGTGGTTTTTACACTTCGATCTTTTTCCTTTTCTTGCTCAGTATCATCTGGCTTTTAGATGATAATCATTGTAAATCTTTACTAATGATTACTTAATTTTAGATGATATCATTATTTACCATTGTAAAGTTTAACATAGCATAATTTTCTCCTCTATGTTTCATTTAGTGTCTGTATTTGTATACTATATGTAAACTTGAATACCTGATTTTCTAAAAACTTGGAGCAGGCCCTTGATTTGATTCGTGATAGAAATCTTCAGATGCTAACAGATTCAATGTTGAAAAGACATTTAGCATCGGTTATTATGAATAACCGATACTAAAAGTGACATTTAGTATCGGTTATTTAAATAACCAATACTAAATGTCATTTTTTAGATAGCAAACACAATGTTGAAAAGACATTTAGTATCGGTTATTTAAATAACCGATACTAAATGTCATTTTTTAGACAGCAAACACAATGTTGAAAAGACATTTAGCATCGGTTATTTTGAATAACCGATACTAAAAGTGACATTTAGTATCGGTTATTTAAATAACCGATACTAAATGTCATTTTTTAGACAGCAAACACAATGTTGAAAGACATTTAGTATCGGTTATTTTGAATAACCGATGCTAAAAGTGACACTTAGTATCGGTTATTTAACCGATACTAAATGTCATACATTTAGTATCGGTCGAATTAGTATCGACAGATAACCGATACTAAATGTGCAAAATAACCGATACTAAATGTCTTTTTTGCATTAGTGTCGATTAGCGACGGAGGAGGGCGGAGGAGGCCGGACGAGTGTGGAGGGTGGAGGTCGGAGGAGGAGACTGAGGTGGTGGAGAGGAGAGAGCGTAGAGAGCGACGTTCTGATTTTAGGGAGATAGACGTTCTGATTTTAGGGATCGTGCTCGTTTTATTTTGATCAATACGTTGCCACGGCATCTCCGTCGCAAATTTTCGTCCTTTCACATGTTCGTGGCAAACCCATGGCAAACAACAGCGGGAAATTTCGCGCTCTTATTTTTTACGCATGTCGTCGCAAATCCGTGGCAAATTACTGACGAAATAAGCTGCATGGCAATTGCTGGTGGCTAAAACAAGCTTTTCTTGTAGTGAAATATCGATTGCGGTTATGCAGACGTATGAGGCATCATTGGACTTGATTGGGAAGTTGACTAAAACTTCTACCCCTAGCACACATGCAATGACTCAAAACAACACTATTCAGATCTCTCCCACTGTTGTATCTAGCTGGGGTGGTAGTGGTTTTATTGACTACTCATCCTCCACTCAACCTCCCACTACCAGACTAGATTCGCTAAATGCCTCAAAGTCTGATGTTAGTTCTAATCTAGTGGTATCATCTGGAATGAGAATTTCAGGGAAGCTCTGGGGTGATGTGTCAGATGACGCTGATGATCCTATGACCCAAGAAACAAATGCGGAGTAAGATAAGTTCGAATTAGCGGTGTCCAAGACCCAAAAGAAGAAATGTCAGCAAAAAAAAGAAATTGATCTAGAAAAGTGCAAGCTATAATACTCGTTCAAAGACAAATTCTTTTTCTGCCTCTTTTTGATCTGACTATTGTAAGTTAGTCCTAGAATTTTCACAAAAATAGAATTTGGCCAGAGAATTGTTGACTGTAATTCCTGTTCAAGGACATCTTCTGTCTTTGTCTCTTTTATCTAATTGTCGATAGTTAGAATTTTTATTTTACTATCTAGGTTGGAGTATTTTAGGGGGCTCCCTATTATTGTACGTTTTGACTTTATCTATTGCCAAGGTTATTGGTCTAGTCCCCATTGAGCTCTTGTCTGTCGTCTTTCTTTTTCTCTTTTTTAATAATAAATTCAAGACATGAAGTCTGTTTGATTAAAAATAAAGTATATGAATCTCATTTCCAAAGAAATTCTTAACGATATGCATAAGTCGTGATGTCCTCTGTGTTTTGAGCGGGAGGAATATATATATTAATCATTTATTTTTAAGTGCATGTACTCTTTAATAGTTTGGCTTGATATTTAAAATTGGTTGGACATTATGGTTATAGATAAACCGATTGGTATATTGCTCACTTCCGGGCTCATGGTTTGCATTTGGGACCACAAGAAGTCGTGCAAATTAAAGTATTTGTTTTAGATGACTATCATCTAGTGTATTTGGTTTCATTGAAACGATATTCGGTTTAAACGTCAAGTCTTTAATTCGTAAGTGGTAGTTAACCATGTAAAATATATATCATGAAGCTGGTTTATCAGCTTAGAAGGTCGTAATTATTCTCGTAGGATCTCTAATTGGTAGGGAATCCATCAGTATGTATGTTTGAACTCTATGTAATTGGCTCTCTGCATCACTCTTCTTAGGATACACTTTTTCCTCCTTAAGTCTTTCTTCCACGGGCCGGGTTTTGACTCAATATGGTTTTAACGAGAACTCTGGTATATATAAGAGTTGAAGTACCCCTTAATACTCCCATCAATATAATCTTTTGTATATAAAAAAACTCAATTTAAATCTCTCCCCATCGTTCCATTTTAAAAGTGTGTAGATTCTACGGATGGATTTTCAGTCAATTAATAATATTTGGCGCGGAAACTACTTGCCAAAAATTATATTTGGCGCCGAAAATATCACCCACAGGATTATTTTTGTGATTAAATATGTGACTACGTTATCTTTCTCATGTGTGGCTACAATCAAATTCTATCTCTTCCACCATTTCATCAATTTGCTAGGGTTAGAAATACTATATGCAAAATGTGGCGGTGTGCGCAAATAGTAGTAAAAATAGATAGATAAAAACCTACAATACAAATAGGGTTTTTGTCATATATACCTATGGGGTCAGCGTAGTAGTATTCCACACTCTCCTGAATAATTTTGTCTTTTTGATTTGTCGTTTCTTAATTCACGTGAATGTCTTATATTCATGTCTTTAGGCTGTAATATCTTTTAACCTTCTGCTTTTTGTTTCTTCTCTCTCATATCCCCCACAAACCCTTTTTTCAACCTTTATTACTGGACAAAAGGGTACAGCAACACTGATCCATTCGACACCCTTCTTTTTCTCTTGGTTTGTGTGCGTGTTCGTTTATTTGTATGAGTCCAATGATACCTACTTATCGTTATTCAATATCTTCTCCTATGCCTTTAGATCTTAATGAAGATCATCATAGTTACCATCATCACCTCTTCAATACAAACCAAGTTTCTTCATCTTCTTCTCTATCATATTCTACACTCTTCAACCCTGATCAAGATCAAGCAGGATCTTCATCTTATTATTGGGGATCAAACCACACACAAAGCAATGAAGAGGTAACAATCATATGTAGCATACTATATACTTTTTTTTGGTAACAAAAGATAATCAAACAAAAGCTTGTGAATGGTCACAAATTTAAGCAAAAAAAGTGTATATATTTGGTTCGATTAAATCAAACATATAGATTTTTTTGCTTATATTTTGTTACAGGAAAAGAGTAAGTCGAAGTCTCTTTATTTTTTATTTAATTAAGTTATTATATATATTTTTGTTTTGATAATTTGATTGATCATGTATGTGATATTTTTTTAATAGCAAAATAATATGTATGTGATTGTGATATTAATTTATATATATAAATATAGGTGGGTAAGTTTATACCTTATAGAGGATCATGGGATCATCAAGAAGTGGAAAAGGATGAACTGATCAAGGTGAAAGATTTGAAGAAAGAAGATGGGAATGAAAAATTTGAAGCTGAGGATATTTCAGTGAAATGTATGCCTCTAAAGATGAGAATCAAACGGAGAATGATGGTGGATCAAACGGTTTCAGAGAACAAGTTGGAAAAACAAAAGCTACCAATAATATCACCCCTAGAAAATGCTAATAGCATTAGCAGCAACAATTCTTCAAACAACAGCAATATCATTGTTAGGGTTTGTACTGATTGCCACACCACTAAGACCCCTCTCTGGAGAAGTGGTCCAACAGGTCCCAAGGTATATCTTCTTTCCTTCACAATTCTTTTCTTTTTTCATTATATAAATATAATTATAGCTCTACATTTTTCATTTACAATCCTCATGAGTATGCTATATATTAATTAAAAACTCAGGACTAAACAAATAATTAAGTAATTCAATGAAATTTTGTAGTTTTCTTGTCAACATGAGATGCATGTCATCAAACTTCCACAATGGTTGTTTAGGATTATCCTTTGGTTCAATTTGTGATGTATTGTGAGTTTCTGCTCCTCGTTTAGTTTATTTAGATAAAATTTACCCCACATCTATTTTCGTAGTTCTTTTTGACACCTATATATAGGCTGCTTGATTATTATAATAACAATTGAATTTCTTTTTTTTTTTTGAAATGTGAAAAATCGTATTAAGTGGAAGTACACGAGATACTTCAATCCGTTAAAAAGTTGAAAAATTGGTATTATTTTATTTTTTGTAATTTCAAATTTTGATTATGAGTACGGAGTTTATACATGAATTATATACCCCCAATGAAAGAAAATACATGAATTATATATATGTTCACAGTGAAGTTCTTTTATGGTTTAGGACTGATCATCAATCAGTAAAATTTTGACACTATACCAACGAAAATATTAGAATTTAAACAATTTAAATTATTTATTAATTTCATGTAAGTTAATGTTGATCATGAAAAAATAAATATATTTTGGTGTACCAGTCACTTTGCAATGCCTGTGGGATTCGACAAAGGAAAGCAAGACGTGCTCTTGCTGCTGCTGAATCAGGCAATGACACAATTCTTGTAAAGGAAAACAAGTTGCAAAGCAAAGGAAAGAGGTCCAAAACTGAGGTTACACCAGCACCATTGAAAAAGAAGCGTAAACATGGAGCCAAGGATTCTATAAGTAGAAACAATTTTAGTTTTGATGATTTGATAAAAAGCTTGAGTGAGAATTTGGGTCCCCAACAAGTATTCCCTCAGGATGAGAAAGAAGCTGCAATTCTACTCATGGCTTTGTCTTATGGCTTCCCTCAGATCATTACTTAGATTTATGAGATTATTTTGTTGTCAAATCATAATTGTATGAGGACAAGTTTTGGGACAAGAGGGTGAAAAACAAGTTGTTATAGTAAAATAGATAATAGTGCCAATAAATTATTGGGTGGACATTTTTCTTAATTAATTTTGTTTGGATTTGAGCAAGTAGACAAAAACACAAAATGTGTGTCTCTTGTTCATGCAACGAGTACATCTTGATCCTAGAATCCTATGATCTCAACAAATTCAATAAAATGTACTTTTTGTTTTAGGGGTAAATATGTTTTTATTCTTTACAATATTTGCGAATTACCCAAATTTTGTTCCCAATATTTTTTCCGTCACCATAATTAGTTCCTACTGTTAACTCCGTCCACACGTGTACATTTTTAGTGAGTTGGCATTGAGCATGGATTGCCATGTCATAAACGATTTGCCACGTAATTAAAAATACGAAATACCACCTCATAAATTCAACCTCGAACAACCATTGACTTTTTTCTTCGACAAAGGCTTGGCAGAATTAGCATAGACCTCCATCATTGATTTTGTGTAAGAAACTCTTTCAAGTACATAATCACTTCCATTAATATACATCTTCCCCACCATTGAAACACCTATCCCCACTGATAAGTACTATTCATTATACATAAATGGGTGTATTAAATTAGAGTACTTATTTAATTTACAACAATGCTTATATATATTTAGAAATGTGACAAAAATATTACAAATATCTTGATACGCATACATCGTATTCCCATAGAATTTTTTTATTATTTTTATCAGAAAGAAATTCTTCTTGATCGGCCCCACAATATATTTGTCAAAATTCTTGTAGTATTTTTTGTCAAAATAGCATTATTGTTTAACTTATTTTAGGAAAACAATATACTTTTTACCCTAAACTTAGCTATTTTTGCATACAGTGTAAAAGATAGAAAAAATATTTCACTCTGCCTTTCATCAGTGTTTTTAGCTGAAGAAATTATTCTAAAGGAATAGATCAGAGCCAAATGCAAGATGACCAAAAAAATTTACAAAGATAATATTTCTGTTGGAACTAGATAGATCCAGAAGTAATAACCCAGAATTGATTTTGAAAATAAAAAATAATATAGAGGGAGAACTTTACCCTAAGTTATCTATCTTATAAGTGCACATGATATTCCAAGATCTCCATCAACAAAAGATACGCCTTTATCTATGTAATGCTAAAGCATTTGATGCATGACGTCTTTTTGTGTGTTCATCAACTGGTCTACTGAAGACTGTGAATGGCACCAAGTTTTGACTATGCCCATGAAGCCGCCACAAGCATCGGATTAAAGAAGTATCATCTGATGAAGTTGTATCAACAAGCGTTTGTTCTACCATAAGACACGCTACTCCTATCAACAAGAGACTACATTGAAGAAGATTACATATGAGCACAAACACAAATGTCTAAAGCAAAGCGCTTATTTGAGGAAGCATCTGGTCAAAGTTATGTTGACTACAAAGATTAAGATTCTGGTGAAGCACTTAATAGCATTTATGGATGCATCTTCAAAGAGAAGAAGAACATTAATAGTACGAGAGGATTCTCCAATGATCAACAAGTTAATACACCAAGAAGAAAACGACAACGTTAAAAGCTAACCTCATATATAGGAATTGAAAAAGAATATTTTCCTACATAGTACATATTAGAGTTGAATCACTGAAAAATGACATCCCGCGCGTTTTAACGGAGCATGCAAAGCGCAAATAACCTTCAAGGAATGTCGCCAACTCATCAACGGATACATTTCATTGTACTATTCTTTCAGCGGTTTTATTTATTGCTCCCACTATAAATAGAGGAGCTTAACATCTCTTTTATCTACAAGTGTGAAGACACCAGAGTGTGCATAAAAGAAAGGAAGTCTCGATGCTCAAAAAAGAGAAAAGAAAAGAACCACTAGTGCAAAAATGACTTTAGACAGCACCATTTAGTATCGGTTGTTTAAACAACCGATACTAAATGTAAGCTGTGCGCATAATTTTGAAATTAAATTGAAGTTTTCAATTTTCACGCTACATTTAGTATCGGTTGTTTAAACAACCGATACTAAAAATGTGTGTCTCTAACACATTTAGTATCGGTTATTAGACAACCGATACTAAAGGTCATCTAATTTTCCAAACGCCTCACCACATTACACAACTCTCACTCACGAAGACAACACAAAGCAACGCAGAGTAACGCCCTCACGCTGAAATCTTCGTCTTCCTCACGCACGAAGCAAAGCTTCACTCACCGCCATTCTCGCTGCTCATCATCTCTCTTCTCTTCTCATGTCTCTTCTCTCGAACCTCATCTCTCTCTCTCTCTCTTCTCGAACCTCATCTCTCTTCTCTCGAACCGAAATCGAGAGAAGCAACAATCCAAGGTGAATCTGAGACCACGAAGCCTCGGCTTACGCCAAGCTCACGTTGTCCATTCCTCTCCGTCATTACAGAGCTCCTTTGGTTCATCTTCCTCATCTACAACTCGGGTATTTCCCCATTCAAACCCTAATAATGTATTTGTCCCCAAATTGATTTTCCTTGTGCTATGAATTGTCTCCCTATTCAAACCCTAATTTCAATCTTCTCGAAATTGAGGTTTTAATTTGTTGATTTGTTTGCCTTTATATCGCAAATATGGTCACGCTTTTGAGGTAATTGTGTTTTTTTGGGTACTCTTTATTGGTTTCGTGATTTTTGTAAACAGGGGCTCATACATGAAGTGTTCACCACCATATTACGTGGCTTGTCTGGGGGAAAAGTTACTAAGCCTGGAAAATTTAGGAGTTGTCAAGATGGTTATGCAGTGAAATCATCTTTGAAAACTGAAGATGGAATTCTGTATCCCCTGGAGAAGAGCTTCTTCTTTCTACCTAAACCTCCCACTCTTATTATTCATGAAGAGGTAATTCCAGTTGTAATTATTGATGATCATTTCTGTTACTGGTTTTATCAGGTATGACCAAGAGCATCTCTTCCGTAATATTCAGAGAAATGAATACCACAATTTATATGGTTTTATCAGGTATGGGAAATTTGGAAGCAATTAAGCAATTGCAGTCCTTGGTGGAATATGGTATGCTTAAAATGTTCAAAACTTAGCTTACATTCTTTTGTTCTTCTATGATCTCTGTTGAATACTGAAAAAAGGTTCTTTTTTTTTTTTTTTTTTTTTTGCTTCTTGTTGCAGTGGATGATCAGCAGAAGATCTCATTCCAGGTTTGGCTTTTACTATTCTTTGTTTTGCTTGATCTTGGTTGTTCAGAAATTAGAAAGATATTAGAAAAAAATAATTACAATTTACAAGTTTTATGATTCATGATCTGCAATCTGATTTAATAAAAAATCAACTTTTTAATCCCAGAGTATAATAATAAGTCCAAAAGTTTAAATTTTGATGCCAAATTGATCTGGATTTGAAATTTCTAGTACCTCCTTTGATACAAATCTTTTGATATTTGAAAAGTAGTTCTTATTTCTTAATGTAAATCATGCTTAGTTTAGTAATTATGAATTTATGCACTTGTATATGGATCTTTCAATATTTTTTCTCTCTCTTTTTTATTATTATTAAGCCTCTACATTTTTCTTGTGCTAGTGGTCTATCATTTTTTTTTTGTGTTTTGTTTTTGTGATTTTTGGCCTGAAAGTTTTTTCTTTATGTTTCAGAATATGCACCAAGGTTATCCTACTGAAACATTAGGAAGGTTTCTCAAAGCTAGAGACTGGAATGTTGCCAAAGCTCATAAAATGGTTTGTTAGATCTGCTATCTTTTACTTGAAATTTCAGCAAAATTGGTTTCTCTTAGCATTAGTTTTGATCTTTGGATGTATATACTTTGCTGACAATTTGAACTTTTACAGTTAATTGATTGTTTACATTGGAGAGTGGAAAATGAGATTGACAAAGTTTTAACTGTGAGTTCTTTCATTCTCCAAGTTTTTTGTCTTCTGAATTTATTTGTTTATCTGGTTACCTTTTCATGAAACTTTTAGCTGAATTCTTTCACTTTGCTATCCGATGATAATACGGAAGACCTAACCTAAAATCCTCTAAAACAAAACTAGGTAGTAAATCCTACAAATTCAAACCATGACTTATAAAGCCATAATTAGCTAGCTTATCCGCATGAGAATTTCCTTCTCGATAGTGTGAAATAAGGAAATTCATCCTATTGGTTGTAGTGATACTATTACGCCATCTATTTCTAAGTCTCCAGAGAACCAACCCAAATGACTTATAACCCGCCACTACAAGAGCGAGAATCACACACACTATCTAAAGCTTGCACCACCCTCTCTCACAAGAAACTTCAATCGATTTCATAACAACCACTATCTCGACTCAAGTCACGAAACAAACCACCACAAGTAGTAGGATCAGGATTACCACGTGAAGCCCCATCAGAGTTACAATATTTAGATGACATAGATGAAGAGCTTAATGCAAACATTTATGCATATAAAGATAAATGGTTGAAAATATCTGATGATTCTGGAACATTCTTAAGTGTGCAGTGCAACTTTTATTATTTATTATGGGGTCCTACTAACAAGTGCTGGAATGGAATGGAGCTTACTTAGGGATTTTAAAAAGAAAAATATTTAATGAAAATTACAATACTAAATAAATTGGAAACTTAGAAACTTAACTATACTTTAAAATTTTCCATATTCGAATCCGTTACAAGTGTTCTAAGCACAATCATTTGCAGTTGCTTTATTTAATAATTTTGAAGATACATGTAAACTACATGCAGCAATTTGTTGTATGCGAGTTTTGGTTAAAGCGCTCTCTACATATGAAACTTGTGTTCATCAGAACTTTTATCATATTGGTGTTGAATTGATTTTTCTTTCCTTTTTGTATAACAGAAGCCAATTGCAGCAGAATTGTACGGAGCTGTGCGAGATTCTCAACTCATAGGATTGTCTGGTTACTCAAAAGAGGTACTCAAGTTTTAGATAGATCTTATAAGAGCTATCACTGATATAAATTTATCTAGAGTAATACTTGAGTATACACTCAGGATGATAAATGAATTTGTAAATCAATGAATTATTGAATTGACGTGTCAGCGCCAACATTGTGTTTCGAATTTCATAGTGTAATAGTTTTAGATAGATCTTATGCTTCTATCTTTACATTATTTCTGATGACTTTAAGTTTTGGATGAATTATGGCAGGGCATACCAGTCATTGCCGTTGGCTGTGGTCTCAGTACATATGACAAAGCATCTGTAAGGATCTCATATCATTTATTTTTATCGCGTTTTTACAATATCGAGCTGTCTCAAATAATTTGTTGAAAGCCCTTACATGAATGCTCCAGTGTTCAATATAGGGACCAAACTCATTAGGATTATCTATTGGTATTAAATTGCTAGCTGTTTTTTACAGGACAAATACTATATCCAATCACATATCCAAATTAACGAATATAGGGACCGGGTGATCTTGGTGTGTACCTAATTGTTTAATTATTCTTATATAATTTCTCATGCACCACTTGCTTATTTGAAAATTTTATTTTAGCCAACAGCTACAAAGAAGCACGGACATTACATCGGCACGTGTGTGAAAGTCTTGGATATGACTGGTTTAAAATTTTCAGCACTTAACCAATTGAGGGTATGCTAGTAATTAAGAAAAAATGTTTCTTTTTCTTTCTTCCATCTGCTTTGATACTCTTATAGTTGACACTTTCTGTTTGACCACTTTTTGCAGCTATTGACTGCTATATCTACAATAGATGACTTGAACTACCCAGAAAAGACAGATACATATTATATTGTTATAATGCACCTTATGTGTTCTCAGCATGTTGGAAGGTTTGTGCTTATCTTCATGTTTTAAGAGTTTGAACTTGTTCACTTACCCCCTTAAATATAATTTGAAATCCGAAAATTCTATCGCTGAAATCGTTTTACTTTAATAACCATTGGATTTGTTGGATATCCTGGTTGATATTTAGTGTTCACTAAGCTTTTGCAAATCGAACCGACTATATAGTTTATAGTTTTAAGATATTAAAGTGTCTTAGACCTAAGCTTACCCGATATTCATCAAGTATGCGGAGCCTAAGATGATTATTAAATGATAGCTATCTTTTCAGGAAAGCATATGTCTTGATGCGACCTCCTTTGACCGCCTTCTTGGCTTCTAACGACTTGCATTTACGAGGCTCAAACGTGTATTGGCCTTTCAATAGAAAGAAGAGATAAATCAAATGATAAGTCACGAGAATCCAGAGGATTTTGCTATTCTTAAAGGTGACCTTAATTTAATAAAATGCTAGATAAAGTTCTAATTCTCTATAAGAATATTATGAGGTATGCTTTTACTAAACTGATATTGAGAAGGAGAGACAAACACAGGTAATCACACTTTAAGCGATGGATATTTCGTCCCGTGCAAGGATTGATCTCTCCTTGCTTTGTAGTTGTGATGTTCTTCTTTTTCTTTATTGAGTTTGGCATTGGAACTAATCTGTTATTAGGTGTTCTCAATTCTTATATTTTGGATTTTTATGGGAATATTTTTCGATTGGTGAGCTATGTTTCTTTGAGTTCTTAGTAAGAAATTATGTGATATTCTCGAATTTGGCTTAGGGTAATGTGATAACCGATAACATTGTCTTTATTTCTTCGTTGTTTTAATTTTGAAGAAACTTCCATCGTTGGAAAATGATTTCTTACAAATTTCACACTGTTGTTCCATTTTGTACTGCTTATTTGCAAAATGTGAGTTTGAATGAATGATTAATTGACTCATTTTATGAATTTCATGTTCAATTTTAGTTGTTTGATGTTAGTTTTGATTCTCAGATTCACATTTTACCACACACTACTATATGTAGTGTGTGTGGTAAATGTGAATCGAGAACCTTTTTTTAAGAAAATAGACTTTTAGTATCGGTTATTTAAATAACCGATGCTAAAGGTCCTTTTTGTGACATTTAGTATCGGTTATTTAAATAACCGATACTAAATGTCATTTTTAATATCGGTTATTTAAATAACCGATACTAAATGTCATTTCAACATTGTGTTTCTGTCTAAAAATGACATTTAGTATCGGTTTTTAAATAACCGACATTAAAAGTGACATTTAGTATCGGTTATTTAAATAACCGATACTAAATGTCATTTCAACATTGTGTTTCTGTCTAAAAATGACATTTAGTATCGGTTATTTAAATAACCGATATAAAAGTGACATTTAGTATCGGTTATTTAAATAACCGATACTAAATGTACGTTTTCAAGACATAAAAATCACCAAAAAACGTCATTTAGTATCGGTTTTTGAAAATCCGATACTTAAAAGTGACATTTAGTATCGGTTATTTAACCGATACTAAATGTCAGACATTTAGTATCGGTCGAATTAGTATCGACGGATAACCGATACTAAAAGTGCAAAACAACCGATACAAAAAGCCTTTTCTGCACTAGTGATTGAGAAAAAACAAGAGTATAATGAAAAGAAGAAATCTCTTATAGTGTCCAGAGAAGCAACTTCCAAACACTCATATTCTAAAGCACAACATGCAAGAGTATAAAAGAATATCATATCAAAAGTACTCTTTATGCATTCAATTTGGGGATGAAGATGATTTTTTTTAAAAAAATAGCCATGTCATTAGTCACTAGGCAACAGCACAAGTTAACGAACAACTCAACATTCGTTAACAGGTCTGGATGGAAAGTTAAAAAAAAGTCACCAACATACGAAACCCAAATGAGAAAAATATAAAGGACCAAACTGAAATTTTGGATAAAAAAAATGGCTATCGAAATAAACAAAATTTTGAAGAATGACGTGTATGCATGTAAATTGTGATTTTTATATCAATACCGGTTGATTCATGCAAAATCTGAATTTTTATATGGCTTAAATATGTTTTAGGTCCCTGCAAATATGAGGTGTTTTGGTTTTTAAGCCCCTGCAAAAAAAAGTTTATTTAAAAGCCCTTGCAAAATGACATGTTTTGTTTTGTTTTAAGCCCTTCTGTTAAAACTCTGTTAGTGGTTTGCTGAGTTGTCTAACAGAGTTGCCATTTGGCTTTGCCAAATCATTATTTTTAATTTTCTTTTATTTTAATAAATAGTGACATGGATAAAAAATATGAATCCCCAAATTAATTAGGTTTGTTCATCATGCTCTTCTTCCCATTTAAATTTCCATTTCCAGAAAACACAACCATCCATCTATTAATCTCCATCGCCATAGTTCTCGTCCCCATCACCACAGTTCCCTCTTTTTCTTCCATGGACAAAATCAATTCATTTTCTCAGTTTCTGAATCACACCTTTGCCCGAAATCAACCAAAAATCCCAACTTTTACTTTTCTCAGTTCCTGAATCGCTCAAAATCTGAGGCCAAAATCGATCGTCTTCTCTATTCGTTTTAGATATATATGAAATGTGAAATCACATCTTAGAAGTTGAAAAGTTAGGAACTTTAAATATGAAGGGTGTTGTTGAACTTTCCCAAGAAAAAGCTTTGATGAAAAGAACAGTGAGACGGAAGAAAAAGAGGAAAAGAAGGAGAAAATGAAGGGAAACCTAATCTCATCACCATCAAACACCACAATCACCATCTACTCTCTATTTCCTTTATTCCTCTTCCTTTGCGTAACAATGGTGAAGTGCCTAAGATACCAAATCTATTGTTTTTGACACTAAAAGGTTCAATCTCAAAAAGAAGGGGTGGGTTTATTTTGGGAGATGAAAGACATCCCTTGCAATGGAAGTGATTAAACCCTATGCTTCTTCTTCCTTCACATTCACAACCACTGTTCAACTTCCTTCGTTTTTCTTTAAAGTGTTCTGTTCGTTCTGGCTTGTCTTCGTTGAAGACTTACCTTTCATTATTTTTAATCTTTTTAATTTAAAATGTTTTTCACTTTTAATCTTTTTCCTTTTTTATTTTAACTCTATTAACTATTAAACAATTTTAACACACGTGGCAGCCTTAGTGTAAATTATTTAACATCACACTAACATTCCTCTAACAGAAGGACTTATTTCAAAACACTGATATTTGCAAGGACTTTTTACTAAAGAAAAATTTTGCAAGGGCATAAACCAGAACACACTATATTTGTAGGGGCCTAAATCATATTTAAGCCTTTTTATATCAATACCAGTTGATTCCCGTAAAATCTGAATAGTATCGCACCTTCAACAGTGCCTTCGTATGTTTCGTAGTTGGATTCTTCGTACCAAATAATGGTACTCTTTGGATAAACTTAATGGCCAAAAATCCATTTTTGCCACTAAATAATAATTGTGCTCTGCTCTTCTCATCCTTTTAGTAAAAAAAAATATCCTTTAGTATCCTATTCTTTTTCTAAAGGAAATTTCTCCCTATTCTTGAACACTTTATATTACATGTTACATAATTTAAATAGTTGAAGTAAAATAGGTAAGCGTTGGATGGTGGATCTCAAGCTAATTGTCGAGACATATTCCCTCCACTTTAACCCTTTCCTTCGTGTCTCGGATGTGATGGTGGTTGGAACCAAAACCTGAAATTATACTCCCGTAGATCGTTTGTTTGTTCCCTCAATTGCAGGTCAAATCTTGAAGACTCCTCTTTCAGTAATGCTGCTGAGGACCAACACATTTGGTGGTCAGAGCCTTCTAGGGTGTTAGATACGAGCTACTTACACGTGGAAGGTGCTTTGTGGAAATTGAAGATTCCTCCTAAGGCGAAACATTTCCTTTGGAGGGTATGTCATGATGTGTTCCCCACGTGCTCTAACCTGACCCGTAAACACGTTGATTTGGAAGATAGTTGTTCGGGTGTGAAGGTTTTTTTTTTGAATCCTTCTCAAATTTATTTATTTTCTACTCTAAGGCTGCCGCATGTTGGACGACTCTTGGCCTCCACGATGTGATCAACGAGAAAGTGCTTATGCACAACAGCTTTTCAGTAGTTTCTTCTCGATCGTTGTTGCTCTCAATGCAAGTGACAATGTGGCTTGGTGCATGATGTTGTGGAGTTTATGGCAAAGTCGAAATTGGAGAGTGTGGAAGAACAAGAATGTTGACACGACTACTATCATTTGGATGGGAAACATGTTTAGAGAGTAGACATAATTCTTGGGTTATGCCGCTGACAGGTTGGGTGAAGTGTAACGTTGACAAGTCCATTTTTTGGGTTGCGAATAAGGTTGACATTGGCATGTGCCTTCGGGACGATGGTGGAAATTTCTTTAGAGCTAAAACCCATCGGTACTCTCCTATTATGGATGTGCTTCTTGGTGAAACAATGAGCTTGTTCTTGGCTATCAATTGGGTCTATGAGATGGACCGTAAAGACGTCATCTTTGAGCTGGATGCGAAATATGTGGTTGATATGCTTTTAGTTTGAAAAATGTTTTAATTTCTGAGTTTGGGTCTGCTCAAAGTGTGTAGGACCCATTTTTCCTTTTTCAACTGTAACTCTCATATCTAGAGATTCTAAAATTTTTTTAAAAAAAAAAAACTATTTTTGTTGTTTCCTAATAGGGTAAATAGTTATTTTGGTCCCTGAAAGTGTAACTCGCTGTTAATTTGGTCCCTGAATCGAGTGAAAATGCATAATGGTCCCTGAAAGTGTAATTCGTTTGTCACGTTAGTCCCTCCCGTTAATGCGCGTTGTTAACTCCGTTAATCCATCTGTTACTGTCAGTTTAGTCCTTGAAAGATGTCACTTACTGTAAGTTTGGTTCCTGAAACATATGCGTGAATTCATTTTAATCCTTCGAATCTTAAATTACTTCCGCAAAATTTTAAACCAGAATTTACTAGCCTTGGCTCAATTTGTGCCTTGGCTTTGCTAGGCTAGTTAACATCTTGCAGCTGTATCATATTCTCTTTTACTTTGATTTGTTGCCATCATTAATCATTAGGAGTGTTTATTGATTCAATCCGAATCAAATCACTTCATGTTTTGAATATCCTAAAATCAATTTCTAATTTTAAAGTCTCTCCCTAATTTTTCAAAATTAAATATGATGTGGAGTTCTATTAACTTGTGTGGCAAGCCACGTTGGAATGCCACATAGTTGTTATATTTTAAAAATATTATTTTAATCTATGAAATAAACAAAATAAAATAAAATTCATTGTAAACAAAGAGGAATTAAAATTAATAACTGTAATTTATTAAGTTTTGCAGCAGTGGAAGCTTTCGAATTAAAATCAAAAATTACAATTGCTATCTAATTTCAATATAGATCAATGATTATACAAAGTTATGTTGATTGATTTTCTTAGAGCAAATAAGGTCACCATTAACCATTGATTTTCCATTTACAATAGATCTGTGTAGTCCATGAGTCTATTGGCGTCCTTAATCAGCCATTTTAAAATTTTGCTGAAGTAACTTAAGATTCGAGGGACTAAAACGAATTCACGTATATGTTTGAGGACCAAACCCGTGAAGAAGTGACATCTTTCGAGGACTAAAGCGACAAAGAACGAATGGATTAACAGAGTTAACAACACACATTGACGGGAGGGACTAACGTGACATACATATTACACTTTCAAGGACCATTTTGCATTTTTTTTTATTCAGAGACTAAATTGACAGCGAGTTACACTTGCAGAGATCAAAATGACTATTTACCCTTCCTAATATGCATACTCTCTGACCAATCTTCCATTACGTCTTTATCACAATTATTCCCTACAAAAGTCTTTTATTTTCTTGTTCGTAAATGGTATTGAAATGCAATTAGTGTAATTAAATCCAAACACTACATAGGTAAAAAAATGAATGAAAATTAGTAAGTTACACATAGTGATATGAATAGCAGAATCAGATTTGACATGTGGTTAGATTCTTAGGTTCAACTTGTTGCTCCTAGGTTCGACTCTATGTAGTAATAAACTCGGTGTTCGACAGTGTTAAATTTGCCTCTAAGCATGAGCGAGCATTTGTCGGTCATTGTCATTGAAAGGGTTGAGACACTCCCTAATTGGCAGGCATGTGGCTAATGCTATGTACTAGTTTTATTTGTGGCAAACTAGTGAGGTGAAGATATGAACGGTATCGGTTTTTATTCAGGGGGACCTGGATGCACAATCAAAGTGGTGTTTTGGGACGACTTGCTCCAGTTACTTTTACTCAAACAATTTATTTATCACCAATAACTGACAACAAATGAGACAAAATGTCAAATTTTCTATCAAGCTTTTATGGCTAATAAATGGATTGAAAGTTGCTAGGACCCACAAACCATATCCCTTCTTTCCATTCCCATCCAACTTTCCATCTTTCCATTATACTTTTCCAAATTAGTAAAACAACTCTTTGCTTTGCTTCAGTAATACCTCATTAAAAAAACATATTAACTGTTTATCTGCTTCCTCTCTTGTTTAGTCAACATTCAACTTCTTTTCTTTATTCAATTCTTCTTCCTGCAATGCCAGGAACAATCATGGTTTCAGGTACTAACTAACTGTCATGTACCATAATTCAATTTTCAAGCATTTCATCCTCCATGTAGTTTTTGTTACTTCTCTTTGTTCATTTTACAGTGCTGGAATTAATGGATCTTCCATTATCTTCATCAACATCCATAAAGGGTATGCAATTATAATTGATCTTGCTTTTAAATTTGTTCTTATTTCTCTCCTCCAACACTTTCAAATGCCAATTTATTATAATAAATGTTTTAGTGGTGAATGTATGCAGCTTCAATGGGAAAAATAGAGTACCAAATCAGTGACAAAGGAAACTTTACATTGTAAGATTAACTTAGAAAATTCTACCTTGATTTTTGTGACTTATGGTTATAATAACAATAACAATTATTTCTAGGTTGTGTTGTAATCTGTTTGTTCTGTTTTCTTGTGCAGTCCCTTAACTAGCCTCCGTGATGATTTGATTCTTAAAATTCAGGATAATGAGGGGAATGAAATATCACGTGCAGGTCATCTTTCATAAACTTAGTTTAAATTTTTAAAGTTATTAATCAAAGAGTAAATATCTCTAACATAATAAGATGCATTAAATAATTGGCAGGAATACATATCAGGTTGATATTAGAGAAAGGTGTTTGGGAAGACATGTTTCCCATTGGAGGAGGACACTTGCATTTGAAGCTTCAAGTCATACTTAGCGACGAAGCGCGCGACAGAATTCGTATCATGGTACTCATTTCTTATTGCATTTTATGCTTAAGTCTCAACATTCATAACATAAGTCTCAAATTTAGAAAAACTACCTTTTTTTTCCTTCTTGATGTTTTATCCCTAATGAAAAGTCTCGACTTCTGGTGACAGCGTTAGAAGTTGTGGTTTGTTAATGCCTTCAAACTAACTTTTCATCTTTGATTTGACAGAGACAATCTGCATTGAAGAAAAAACATGATGAGCTTCTTAGAAGTAGTCGAATCGATGCCAAAAGTGACAGTAGTATTATTACTGGAAATGCTGCATTACCCTTCCACACTAGCAATGAGGTCTCAGGTTTGCTCTTACTTTGCTAATTAAAGAAACAATGAACACTTAAAGAAGAAAAAATTAATAATCTACAGAATATGTATAGTTATGAATGCGGTCCTACATTTCCTCAAAGGCTTTTTCCTGATGTTTTAAGTGCTCCATCTTCTCAAGAATCACCAAAGCAACACCTTCAACTTGAAGCAGTTTCGCGATTACAAAGTTCGGCTGGTTTAAGCGATGAAAATGAAACTTCCACTAGAAATATTGTTGGGGATCAGCTTGAACAGCAACAGCTAAACCCAGTTAAGAATTAATTGATTGAGAAAAGACATTTGGACACCCAAGATTTCTCGACACCTGCGTGACACCTAGTTAAGGGAGTTCAAAAGCATGGTTAATTCAGTTTACTAGACAGTTAATAGGTGTGTAACCATAAACTAAACTGAATTAACCACGAACTTGAACGTTATTAACCACAATTTTCAAGTGTTCAACTACATGTAGACTTGATACCCGGAAAATCATGGTTAATCACATTCATATTTGTGTTTAATTCAGTTCAGTCGATGGTTTAATCACTTACCAACCTAGTAAATTGACATAACCATGATTTTAAACTACGTTAACCAGGTTTCACAAGTGTCAGAAACTTTAGGTGTCCAAACAACACAACTCTAATTGATTTGCAGAAGTCTCTTTTCATCTAAACAATAAGACATTGGAAAATGTACTATTGTTTGTCTAATGGTCATTTTATATGGTTTAGAAAATTGCAGAACAATATAAGGAAACCTCATCAACAAAACCTGTGTCACAACAAGTACCTAATCTCAATCAATTACAACACAAGGGTAAGGAGCCAGCCAATCATTCACCATCTGAGAAACATCCTCAGAGAGTTACTGGTTCAAAAGAAATGGTGATTTTCTTAGGCTCCAAAAAAAATAATGTTCTGACAAATAATCCTATAAAACATAATCAAGAGGGTGACGCTCTTGTAGTTTATGAGAAGAAGAGACCACCAAGGAGAACTCCCAGCAATGTAAGCAAAATGATAAGTGCTTTTGAAAGTGGTCTGGCTCAGGTATAATGAGTGTTGTGCACTTATGCTCTTATAGTATGATCAGCTTATTATTGCAAGGAATAAACACTCATTTTGGTCTCAGACATGTGTGAAGCGCTGTCATTATATTTTCTGAATATATCAAAATTGCAATCACATTCTCAAGTGTCTCTTTTTTAAGTCATTTTGGTTCTCAAATGTGTTGTTTATCAGTCAATTTAGTCCCTAAAATTACTAAAAAAAGAGACATGCAGGGACATGTTTGTAATTTCGGTACCCTTATTGCAAGGTTTTCAATAAATGGCTTTTTACATGGTAATTATCATCTTAAAACAGGATATGAGACCACCTCCTACACAATATCAAGCAAGTACAATTGAAATGAAAGATTCTTCTGAGACTCAGAAATTGGAGCAAGATAAGTCATGGAACATACTGAACAAACAAACAGATTCAAATGCCAGAAATACAGAGAAAAGTAACAAAGTAGCATATAATAGAGATCAAAAGGAAGAGAAAAATAACAAAGATTTTGAAAAAGTTACAGTTTCAGGAAAGATGCCTTTGGATTATTCAGTTGTGCAGTTAGATAACAACAACAAGTATTCTTCTTTTGAAAGTTCTGGGGCATGGACATTCCCAGAAGAATTCAGAAAGATTTGTTTAACTACTAGTGGTAAGAGTGTAATGGATTTAGTGGAAAGTCAGGGTACAAAGCAGTCAAGGCATCAAAGAAGTTTGGATTTGACACAAATAAAAAACATGGAAAAGGTATAAAAGTATTTTCATACACCTTTTCTTTCTTTTTTGTATTTTATTTTATTCTATTTATTTGTGACAGAATGCAGCAGATGTTGGAACTGAAACTGGGGGCAGCAAGTATGAAAAAATACAGGAAATTGAAGAACAAAAACCAACAGTTCTGATAACAATGGAGATGAAAATTCTGAAGGACCATTTAATCAGGTTATCATTTCTCTTCTCTTCTCTTCTCTTCTCTTTAGTAACATCCTGCTTTCAGCTATTTTTGAAGGATGCTTTATATATATGCCCTTTCTAACATCTTCACCTCGCTCCCAGGTAATAAAAGTTGCAACTATTATAGGGTTTGGATTACTTGTCCTCCTCACCAGACAAAGAAAAAAGAGGTATGAAGATTGGACTATTTCATTGTTACCTTTCTTTAATTCCATCCTGTATATTATTTATATATCATAATATGCATTGATGATCTTCTGAAGGAATTAAATATACTTGAAAATTGAAATAATGCAAATCTTGAATATACCAGAGTTAAGGACAATACTGGCTGAGAAATCAGGTCAACAAACGCGAATTTCTTCATCTTTTGAAGCACAAACCTCTGCTGGTGGTTGTCAACGGCTTTCAAGTTTCAGATGCTGAGCCAAATTTTAGTGCAGTCTTGTTCTGCATATTCAACATTTCTAGTTTCTAGAAGCTAAAACAATGGCATTGGAGTCGACCCAAAAAAAAAAAAGAAAACTATCACATTGCTGAGATGATTGCGGTTTTAGAAGCTAAATATGTCAAAAAAGAAGAAACACAATTCATATTCATTTACTATAGTTATAGTAAACTTAGTTCACGGTGGTGCTTCTGCTGAAGACAACCTTAGTGAGCTCAGTTCACTATAAATATAGTAAACTCAGTTTATGATGGTACTTTTGTTGAAAACTACTATAGTGAGTTCACTATAACGTTAGAAAACTCAGTTCACTATAGTTGTTGTAAACTTAGTTCATTGTAGTTGTTGTAAACTCAATTCACTATATATAGAGAGAAGAGGAAAGAAAGAATTTAGAATTAGATGTTAGTGGTGGGGGTATTTGTTTTTCATTAAAATTAATTTTTAAATAGAAGGGGGTGTGAGTAGCCAATGTGGGGTGTTGGTAGACTCATCCTAATTGTTAGAGGAGAGAGAAATGTTAGTTTCCGAACCTCAACCTCCGATGATGTTCCTTAGCTCGTCAAATGGTATATAACCTTTGTATCTGTCCATGTAAATACATCTGAATGAAGAGACAAATTCGTTCATGGAAGGCTAAGACAATTCACAATGAGTTGGACTCCATATAAGTGGAAATTCTCTTCACCTAATGGTAGAGAGCTTCATTGTATCTTTAATGAAATTCGTCGATTATCGTATTACATCCAATTTTGAGTGATTGGTGGAGGCAACTTGAGCCTAAAGCTTACTGTTTCACACGCAAATTTGAATCCTAAATTAGAATTTGAATATTCAAATATATTTTAGTATTTGAAAATTTTATTAAATGATTTTCCTTAAATAGGACTAATCAAAAAGAGCTAATTGAAGTGAAGGATTTACCTTTTATTTTTGTTCATGATTTTGGTAGAGAATAGATCGTATTAATTGAAAAAAGGGGCAAATATATTGAAGTTCTTCTGCAATTAATAATACCCCATGAAAATACAAAACACATGCACGCGCGCACACACACGCACACACACCACATAAGTCAACATTTTCTCATGAGTAATCTTTTTAAGGGAGGTCACTTTCTTGACATATATTACGTCAATTTGCTTACTAAAATTTAAAACTAACATTGTTTTTGTTTAATTTCGATTAACACACGTGATTCCTGATAAATTAACCTTGCATTGTTGCACCAAATACAATATGTTAGAAACTTAGGAGTCACCATTATTCTCGTCTTTTGCACGGGCGATCCCACTTCACCCAAATCAGTCTAAGGTGTGCGTGTTTGTTTTCACGTCCAAAGACTGGCAGGCATGTGTTTAGCTTGACTCTACAACGAGTAGCCTCACAGACGTGAGTTTACTTGTTGCTCGCCGCGGAAACAAACACACTAGCTGTCATAAATGATAAATGTGAACTTAATCAACAATACCAATAAAGTAGTAAAGTAGCCACTTATTTATAATAAATTTTAAAATATAACCTCTTTGGGTCCTATAGGAGAGTGTATTAAAAAAAAGAGGGGCGTGTCAATTTGTCCCATGTAGTTCCATGAATTCACAATCTATTTTAGATGTCTCAATTTTGAGCCCATTCACTCCTAAAAAAATCTCTTTAATCCGTCAAAATTACAAAACAAGCTAATATTTTCTAGGCTAAAAGGTACTTTTAGTCCCAGCAATTGTCAAAATAATCCAGTTTAGTCCCTGCAATTCCAAAATTTTTAAAATAGTCTCTGCAATTATTAAACGTTACAACTTTAGTCCATGCTGTTAGTTTAGTGTTAACACTGTTAAAAATTGATGACGTGACATCATTTGTAGGTGATGTGTTGCAGACACGTGTTTCATTATCCCCAAATCTGCAATTTCCCCATTATCCCCAATATTTCTTCTTCTTCAACAACAACAACACAATCTTCTTCAACAACTCTTTCCACGATGCTTCTTCTTCAACAACAACACAATCTTCTTCAACAACTCTTTCGTCTTGTTGATTTTTCATTATCCCCAAATCTCAAGCCCGCTATCCCCATTATCCCCAAATCTTAAAACCTAATCTGACTTTAAGATCTTTCCCACTATCCCCATTATCCCCTATTATTTCTGTTTTACAACCAGTGCGAACTTCTTTTAGATGTCTGTTTTTTTGTTTAAGATGTTAAATCGATTGGATGATTGCAATATTTGCATTTTCTGTGCGCAAAGGATTTTATGCTACATCGTGATTTTTGACCTTCAATTACTGCTTTTGTGATTTCTAGGAGATGCTGCGAGACAGGATGCATAAAATAATGATATGAGATTTGTGATTTTTGACCTTCAATTACTATATTTTGTTTAACCCTATCATCTTCAATAAAATCTTCAGATCTGAACCCAGAAACGATTTTTTGTTTAAAACAAAAGAAATCAATGTTTGACATGTTTTACTTAGAAATCAATGTATTGTAAAACAACAAATAGCGTTTCTGGGTAGATCGAGAAGATTGAAAAGGAAGAGTGAATATGGAAGAGCAAGAAAGAAAGATGGAAGAAGAAGAGAGAAGGTGGAATAGAGAACAACGTTTCTGGAAATAAGAACGAGATGGAAGAAGAAGAGATGAAGATGATATGGAACAAGCAGAAATGACTAAACTAATTGGTCGAGTAATCCTTGTTGGCATCCTAATTGCATTCGCCACATCATCAAAACATAATAAATGTTAATACTAAAGAATGTTATGACTAAACTAATAACGTTTGGTAGAATAATTGCAAGAACTTTTTAAAAATTTTGAAATTAAGCGACTAAACCTGATTATTTTGACATTCATAGTGACTAAAAGAGACTTTTTAAATTCTATTTTCTAAGATGTTTATATAGTCTCTAACCTTTTGAAGCAACATATATAATAGGAAAAAAATGGAACCGCAACAATCCACAAACTTTATTATTTCTCAAACAAATTTGTGTATGAATGAAAATAATATACAATTTCAGCATATATAATGCTACAAACCGCATGCACACATATTTTTTTTTCACACACAAACAATACAATGATGCACAATAAAACATAAAACAATCAACCTTATATGTTTTAAGTAATTTACACATTAAAAAAAAGAAAGAGACAGTTATCAACGTATATGCCAATATGTATATCAGAAGTGCTATCAACATTTTCTTTTGCTTGGTTTTCCTTTCACGCAATGCATTCAGGAGGGAAACCTTGTGGGAAACGTTTAGAATCAGTGCAATAATTATAAATCATGTAATTCTTTTGCACCCATTGAATTTTGGCCACACCAGTTGAATCAAGTGACTCTCCTAACCATGATGAAGGAGATTTGTTTGAAGAACAAGAGGATCCTGAAGAAGTGTAAACACAAGCTTGAGCATTGAATTTTCTATATGAAGCAGTAAATGGGCCTTGACTCCAATCTGTTTTCACAAGCCCACCTCTTGTGGCCCAATCATCAGCGTTCCAAAGACTTGAGTATATTCTCATTGCTTGGTTCTTTGGAAATGAAACTCCTTTTGATTCTAAATTCTTGAACACCCTTATTGGTGTTCCGTCCACAGAGAATCTATATTAATTAATCAAATAACAATATAAAAAAAGTTAGTTGTATGATTAATAAACAACTAATTAGGTAAATAAATAAATAAATAGGAATATATAATATGTACATGATGCTTTGGGGATTCCAAAGAATGGAATAAGTGTGGAAATCCTTGGTTGGGTCAAACCACAAATAGAATTGTTGCTCTCTATTTCCTTTGCCTTGTGTGAATACATTTGTGTGAAGAATATATGGATCACCACTCAAGTTTCCTAGAAATTCGAAGTCTATTTCGTCGTGAGTAGCCCCTAGAGAAGATAACTGCATCAATCACAAGTATATAATTAGCATATAATAATTAGTATTTGATTTAATTTTCATGTTATGTTCAAAAAATTATTTTAATTTATATACTATTCAAGTATGAAAAAAAACATGCAGGTCACCTTAAGAAGAAAAGTGCGATTACTATGTACATAGCTTTTTTAGTTTTGTGTTAGTAACCATAAGAATGAATGATATCTAGCAATACAATTATATACTACTAGAAAAATTTGAGATACTGGCGAAAATTAGAGATAGTAATTTTTAATTAAATTATATTTCGCTAACACTTAAAGACGAAATCAGAGATGATTTTTTATGATAGTTTATTCTCGTAGAGTAGTAAGTAGCTAATTAAAATTAGGGATGCTTACGTAATAGGCTGTGACGGTGCCAGCAGAGTTACCAGGAACGAGTTTGAGTTGCATGTCAATTTTTCCAAACAAATATTCATTTTTAGAACGAAATCCAGAGCCAGAGGCTTTGTCAAGGGAGAGAGTAAGAAGTTGCCCATTTTCAAGGATCTTGGCACGACTATCACCCCATGTTAATTCAAAGTCTTGGTTAAAATTACCACCAAATACCCCGACCACATAGGTGGCTACAAGGAAAAGAAATCCAATGAAAAACTCACTTTTCATTTCAATTTCAAACCAAAACAACCTTTGAATATTGGTTGCTAACTATTTGAATGTTATAGAGAGAGAAAGAGAAGGACAAGAGATGAGTGATGTAATGCATGCAAACTATATATGTTTTGAAGGTATTTATAGAGTGTAGGTTGGGGGTGTAAATATGAAGGTAAGGGGGTGTAAATATAAATATAAAGGTTAAAAAGATTAGATTTTCAAGGTGGGGGAAGTGGTTGGGGAAAAATTACAAACACGTAGAGTGCAAGGAGGGGGGGAGAGGGATGATATTGGTTGACTTGGCTAATTTTGTGTGGGGACCTTTGACAGCTAATAATGAGGGATAATATCCAAGTGTTCTAGAATTAATCATTTTGTTGGGTACTAAAATTTTAACAATTTTTCCTATTTGGCTTTTTTTTTTTTTTTAATAGTCAAAGTAGTTAAGAATTAGTGTGTTTGTTGTTACAAGAGAGGGGGGAGCGGGGTTCGAACCCCGTACGCCTACGTTTTTTCCACCAACGATATCTCTTTCACTCAACCATGTGTGTAAGCTACTCTCTTTCTGGGACTCCTATTTGGCTCTATGTATGCTTGTAAATATTGGCTTTCAATTTTCAAACATTAAATCAAATTGGCTGTTGTCTATTCTTGTGGTTATAATACTATTCTCCAAAATTTATTGTTGCATGAATCAACACATAGAAGGTCCTTTTCTGGTTATAGATAAACATCAAATTTGTTTATTTATAGTGTAAGGTTGGTTGTTAAGCTTGTTTATAGTGTGAGACTAATAAATAATTATATCCTATTAATTTAATGAATCTAACAGTAATTAATACATATCCTGAAACTGTATACAACTTTTGAATAAATACAAAGAAATAAAACAACCAAAACTGGTGTTTAGATGAGATTGATTTGAGAATCTTCCAATTTAACTAATATCTTAAGATCGAATCCACTGCCAAAAAAATATCAAAATCCAATCTTGGAAATGCATCAACCAAATGGCTTAACCTACATTGGTCCGAGGGGATCACTTGAATCCCCTAAAAAAAACCTACTTATCCCTCTATATGATTTTTTTACCCCTCTGAAACTTTAAATTTGTTGTAATATTCCTAAATTTACACCTAATTTTTAATAAATCAATTTTAATATTAGTCTTCGAAATGAAGATTTTGTAGGTGTCTAGAAGCGCCGACCAAAGGCCTCTAAAGACCGACGAGAGCCTGAGAACGAGGAGGCCCCCTCTAACAGTCGAAAAGAGAACCCGAGGAGTACAAAAGGATAGCCCAAATAGTACTATAGGAAGCATTCGTACCGTCTGCGCCGCCAGTCGAACCTCGAACCACCAAGACGCATTCGACTTGAAGACAAACGAGGAAGACGTGGCAGCCACTGTTGGCTCGTACTAAGGGTAATGGCCATCACACTACTATGGTGGTAGAGAGCGGACATTGTTACTCTGCAGTTAAGAGCACTGTACCCCTATATTAGTATAAATAGCGCATGTTACTGTTGTATCAATGATCTCTAGTTCCACATACTTGTGAGCTCTCTCTTAATATGACTGTCTCCTTAAGGATTGTACCAACCCCATTTTATATATGAGAATGAATTTCATTTTTGAAAATATAGTTTGGCTTAATTAAAGTTTTCATCTCCCTATTTTCATGTAAAATGGATAAGCATCATGTATGAAATTTTAAAAATTGGAGGACTAAAATTCATGAATTGGTGAAAATAGGGGATGAAAACTATGATAAAGCTCAAATAATTGAAGGGTTGTTTTTTCTGTACCCCCACCCAATCTCCATATACTCCCACCAAAATTGAAAACCCAAAAATGCCCTTTGCAATCTATTTTCTTTTTTTAAAAAAGCTCATCGTATATATGTCATTTTGGACATATATACGATGCTCAATTTTAACACATCGTATATATGTCCTTAAGAAGTATATACAATTTGCCGTGTAAGATTCAATCGTATATACCTCTTAAGGACATATATACGATGTGTTAAAATTGAGCATCATATATATGTCCAAAATGACATATATACGCTGGGTTTGAACTTTTTTTTTTTGCTGTCAATTTTTTTTCAACGGTCATAATTTCACTTTCAAAGTTGATCAACGGCGTGGATTGCACGACAAAATCAACGGTTGATAATCTTTTACCTTAAGAAGTATATACAATTTGCCGTGTAAGATTCAAACGTATATACCTCTTAAGGACATATATACGATGTGTTAAAATTGAGCATCGTATATATGTCCAAAATGACATATATACGCTGGGTTTGAACTTTTTTTTTTGCTGTAAATTTTTTTCAACGGTCATAATTTCACTTTCAAAGTTGATCAACGGTGTGGATTGCACGACAAAATCAACGGTTGATAATCTTTTACCTCAACTATAAATACCCACTCCCACCATCACTATTTTCACACAAAAAATTCAACTTCCTCCTTCTCTCACACAACACAAGTGAAGATGATGCAGGCTTCGCTAATGTCATACTACGAGCCTTCTTCCCTTACTCTCGTTCATTCTAATATGGGGTTTGCTGACCATCAGGGCATCATCTTGCAAGATGATGGTATAGGTTTTGATGGGAGAGATGTTTTATTGTGTAGGTTGAAACATTGCATATCATTTGCTGCTCTTAAGCAAAAACTACTACGGATGGTTCAACCAGAGAACGACGAGCATGAGATAATTCGTATCGTTTATCAGAAACCGTAAACGACTGATGGAGGTATTTACTGGTCTACTATGGATGTCAAGTGTAACGCCCCAAAAATGATTAAGTGAATAATTAGATAATTTTATTAAGTGATAATTTAGTTGGCCTTATTTAAAATAAATATAAGGTAATTAATTAATTTAAGGAGTGGGGTGTAGTGAATAAAAGGGGAGTATTTTAACTAAATGGGGAGGATGTGAGAAAGTAAATAGGAGGTGCAATTAGGGCCCATTGGAGTTAAGTGGCCCAAACCCAATTAATAAAAACATTAGGGTCTTAGGAGAAACCCTCATTAGAAGCAAAAGATCAAAAATTAGAAAGGAGAGGAGAGGAGAGAAGAGCATGACTGATAGGCTTCGAGAGAGAGGAGAGATTTCGTGAAGAATCAAGAAGGAAGAAGAAAGGCGTGGATTGTTGGGGTTTTGGAGGGTCTTCTTGATTGTTGGTGTCATCTTCTTCAATTCTAAAAGGTATGGGGGCTCTCTATCATAGCTAATAGTTCATAAACCTTGAAATCATAGGATTAGGTGATAGGAGAAATTTGTTTGGTTGATTTTATAATGTATATAAATGATTTGTGAGTATAAGATTTATTGTCATGATGATATGGTGTTGTAGTACATGTAAATATGTTTCTTGATGAATCTTGAATGGCTTGGTGTATGTCAATTGTAATATGGTGATTAATTGTTAATTTAACATAATTAAATAGGAGAAAGTATGTGCCTATTAGGTGTTAGAAGTATTTGTGTTATTTGATTCATGGAGTATTCAATTGATTGGGTGATTGGTTGACTTTATGCATGATTGAATTGAATTGCCATATGAATATTGATTTGATAAGTTCTTGATTGTGGTGTTATAGTGTTGTTGTAGCGTAATTTGAATATATAAACACTAGGAGTAATTTCTTGGTTGAGTTATAAGGTGAATTGCATGAGTTAAATGTAATATGGAGTATGATAGGTGTTAATGGTTATGAAGATGATTAGTTGTAGTTGAGTTTTATAATTAAGGTGTTGTGAATAGTGTTAGGGGCGCCAATTCCATGGGAATTTGGCGCTGTGGCTACCGCTTGGAGTGGGTGGGGTGTGTCTTTGAGGGGGCGCCAATTCTGCATGAATTTGGCGCTGTGTTTCTGTTGTTGTTGCTTGCAGGAGTGCAGCAGCAGGGGCGCGATTTGCTACAAACTTGGCGCCCGTGTGTGTGTGCTAGTGTGACTGGGTGGGCGTGAACAGGAGCAGGGGCGCCAAAGTGCAGGGAATTTGGCGCTGTGTATACGCAGCAGTCTTCGCTGGTCGGGCGTGCAGGAGCAGTGGACGGGCGCCATTTTGTCGCCTCAACGCGCCCGTGGCGCTATGTGTGCAGTGTGTGCGTGGGTGTTGTGATGTGCAAGGGCGCCATTTTGTCGCCCCAAGGCGCCCGTGGTGCGCTGGTGTTCAGTGATGGGCGCCATTTTGTGACCAAGGCGCGCAACTTCGCGCGTGTGTCAGTGTGGTCAAAAACACCATAGGTGTCGAATGGTCCCCGAGGTGTCAAAATAGTCCCTAGGTGTCAGAATGGTCCCCGAGGTGTCAAAATAGTCCCTAGGTGTCAGAATGGTCCTTATGGTGTTAGATTGGTCCTTAGGTGTTAAAATGGTCCTAATGGTGGAATAGGTCCCTATGAGGTGTTTGGTCCCTAGGTGTGGGTTTAGTCCCGGGCGTTGACTTTAGTCCTTAGGGTGACTTTAGTCCTTTGGTGTGGAAATACTTAGTGGTGTTCTTTTAGTCCCCGTAGGAGTATTAATTATGGTGTTATAAAGCGATGGTGTGTAGTAGTGATGAGAGGTCTATGACTCTCCTTGGTGATTTGGTGAACATACATATAATTATTGGTGAGAATGTTATTGCTTTATTTTGGTGTATTGGTGTTTTTGGTGCATAGTCATGGTGTCGCATAATCATATGCATTTTTGGTGAATGGGCCTCGGCCTCTGAAAATATTTTGGTGTTTTGGTGAATGCCCTCAAGGCAATTTTTGGTGATGGATCCACATGCATATGCCCAAAGTGGAGTTTTGGGTTGCATTTCATACATTGCATACATGTTTCGTGATTGATCGTGGTTTCATGAATTCTTGGTGAACTGTAATTTTCGTGAACTGTAAATTCCGTGTGGTCAGATTGGTAGTATATTTGAACCGATCAGATCTTTGGTGTGCCTGGTTCACTATGTTTCCTGTTTTATTTACTATTATCTATGCATTGAGACTCACCCTACTGCGCCGTGTTGCCTCGTATGTCGACAACCTGCAGGTGACGGTGACTGAAGGTGACTAGAGATCCTTCTTCGTGTTTGGTCGAGTCGCTCTGATACGTAGCACCGGGGGGATATTTAGTTGTTATTCTTTTTACTTTTCGAACTATTGTTTAAGTTGTTATTTTTCCACGGCTGTAATAATTTTCCCAGATATTATTTGGTGCTATGTATTCTGTCTTTTGGAGTTTTATTTCAATTAAATGTTTTGGAGTTTTGTTTAAGGCGTTTTGTTTAAATGTGGCACCTCGTGGTCAGACCGAAAATTTTATGCACTCTGATTTTTCAAAATAATTCAAATAGTAGTTATGGTAGAAGGGGGTGTTACATCAACAACGAGGATGACGCCCGAGACATGATGTCCATTCATATTACGCTTAAATGGAAGAGTTACATTCATCCGCACGTCGAAACCAAAAGGACCGCCGCTAAGATCCTTCGCCGATTAACTCCACCAACTCGTGAGTTTCTATTGTTTTTTTATCTGTCTATGTTTATGTTTTATCGCCTTGTGTAACTTTGTTTTATCGAATCAATTAAATCGAAAATTTATGGAAACTCGTAAAATATAACAACCAAAAAAACTAATAATAAAGTGCCAACATCAAAGTACTATGAGTACAAATACATCAAAGAACAAATACAAAATCCCTAACGCCGTGGCCCTCGCCTCGCCCCCGCTGCCTAAGTGCTCGCAGGCAATGTCATCCGGATGTGCCATTCCCACCACCTATGGAGTGTCCGTCCGATACGATGATCGCCACACGGCCGACCGGATGTGCAATGCCATGGTACTCAGGAGGCAGCCTCCCCCGATACCAATCCTCGTGGCCGACTTCATCAGAAGAAATCTTCAAAGATCCCGACATCGAAATGGCCGATGATGGTGCTCACCGGCGCGCACATCATACCGTGGTGGGACTATCGACACTCACGGTGGCCACCGTCTGTCTCCTATCCCGTCTCTTCGCCAAAGCATGGAGTTGATTATGCCTCCGAAGTTCTCGTGACTTGGAGCGAAGAGATGTCTCTCTCTCGAAAGGAGATACCTCCCATCTCCTCTCGCGATGCCTACCGGCACCGCAAGCAAATAAATAAAAACAATCGAAAAAATAATAAAATGCGCTTCAGATATACATGAGAAGTGGGGTATATACGATGCTTACTTGTCAAAGCGCCGATATATGTTGTCTTTGGCCGACGTAAATGCGAGTGGTCGATATGAGGTGTAATCGATATACACCTTAATAAGGTATATACGATGGGTAAAATAATGTGGATCGATATAGGTTGATGAAGATGTATATGCGAGTGGTGTGAATTGGCTCACTCAGATATACGCTTTCGAGATATGTATACGCGAGTGAAGGTGGTCAATCGTAGGATGACCAAAAGTGTGAAAAATTGTGATTTCAGAAAAGCGCAGTATGATTTTTGGCCTATTCACACGGGTGGGTGATGGGTATGAGGGGATGGGGTGGGTGTACAAAAAAACCATAATTGAATGATATGATTGAGTTTTTTTGGTTACATGATATGATTGAATTAGGCAGTCTATATAATTAATTGAATAAGTAGAATCAAAATGAAAATGAAAGGTCACTTACTCCATTGGTTCTCATTGCTTCTCAGCATAAGGCAAAAAACTCACTTCATTTGTTCATATTATGCCATCAAGTTGTAGAGTAAGCTGTACATGTTGAAGTTTCAACTATGACGTGCGAACACGGATTAAAAGAGACAATATTTTGGTTGAAAGAGACATCGTTGGTGGAAAAATGTAGATACGTGGTTCAAACCCCACTCGCCCCTTCTCTCTAACAACTAACACGCTAATTCCTAACTACTTTGCCTATAATAAAAACACGGATTAAATTATATTTAGATAAAGTTTTAATATATAGGGAAAGTTGTGTATATAATTGTAGAATATTAAAAGGAATGAGTGGCTACTTTTGTAACATAATTATTCTTAGGGAGGGGAGTTAGAGAACTTTGGTCTACTTAGTTTCTGCCAAAAATTTGGTCTTACACTGGTCAAACGTTGCTTTCAATCAAAGCTGGATGCAATTCCTTACCAGTTGTAATAGGTAAGAACATTTCCTTCTTCACTATTTCTGGTCTTATAAGATAACCTGTGAGTTGACATGTTTGGTTTGTTTTTCTTTTATTTTTATTTTTGCATATTAATTAATAATTGAGAAAATATTTTATTTTATTTTTTTATTTTATTTTTTATAAAAGTTTTAAGTGAAGAATGATACAGGTGTTTCTAGGGTGAGGGAGCAAATCAAATTCATCACCGATGAACCACTAAAATTGACCGTAGGATATTGTATAAAATACTATGAGTGATTAAGATTGAATCAACTAGTATTAAATCTCAATGTTAGTTAGATGAATTTTTATATTACATCTAACGCTCATATTTAATAGTTCACCGGTGAGGGATTTAATTTGCTCCCTCACCCTTGAACCACCCGAATGATACTTTTATCAATTTTTATATGAATTTTCAAAAAAATATTATTGATAAAAAGGAAAATGAAATGTGTCAAAAAAAACGAAAATGAAATTATTTTCTCAACTCAACACAAATATTTCAAAGTAATTTTATTTCCTAACGTCGGCAGTCGTTTAAGTATTAAACGAATATTTTCATTGTATATATTGTGTTGTGTCCTCTTATATATTTTTTTTCTCTGAATCTAGTCATCTAGATGCTGTAGAATTGAATTATTATACTACGAATTATGGTGTGAAATATGACTGGAATGGAAAATGGATGGGTTCGAGTGCACAGCCACGGAATTTCTACAAGAGAATTGGACAGCTTTAGGTTCTAGGGGAAGGGAATTACCAATAGCTAGCATGCAGGGTAAGGACCACTAGAAAATTAATTGATAGTAACTTGTACAAGATTCTTACCGACATACCAACTAGTAGTTCTCAATTATTTCCTATTTTATCTCTAAATAGAACCTGCAAATTAGGGTCACTGAGAATGATTAAAAAAAGGTGCACCCTTTAGTAGCGCTTTTAAAAAAACGGTGCACCCTTTAGTAGCGCTTTTAAAATGATTAAAAAAGGGCACCCTTTAGTAGCGCTTTTAAAAAAAACGCTGCTTATGTTATATCTATAGTAGCACTTTGTTTGAAAGCGATACTTAAAGTAAAAACACAGAGCACTACATGTAGCGCTTTATTATATAATATTGCTTTCTTAAAATGGAGCGCTAATTATGTTATGTTTTCTGGTTATGTAAAACAGGAGGAAGTTAGTGAGGCGATGATTGGGCCAACTCAGGGGACCTGGAACCCTGAGTCACTTGGTCCACTTCTCCCTGAGATCATAGCTCTTGCGAACAAAAATTATAAGAAGGCGACAGGCGGAGATTATAATGGTCGCATGTATGGTGCGGGTGTTTGCTGGTGTTTTTAGCAAACAATCACTAGTTTTCAATATTGAGATTGTGAGATCAAACTAGAAAATCTCTTTGACAATTGCCTTTAAGTTTTGTGTGTTTGACGCGTATAAGAACAGAGAATGATAGAAAGAAGCAAATTGAAAGCAAAATGAAAGCAGTAAATGCAACAAATGTAAAAAGAAAGTAAGTATTGCATTAATTGAAAGAAAGATGGTTCACCAACACGCATAATGTATCTGCTTTCACTCAGATTTCGCTTTAGTTTGGAAGTTGAGTTTCTCGAGTTCTTGTGAAATGTGGTGACCCCTATTTCCTATTACAAAAGAGTATTTATACTGGGAAACCATCGTGGGAAAAAGGATAATCGCTTCCTAAAAATGAGGAGAAGTAACCGCCACTAATCGTTGCTTCTTGCATTTCGACTAACTCATTGTCAACCGCTGACGTAAGTGTTGAACCCACTTTGTCGAAGAGTTGAGCCTTCTCTTGTCGAAGGTTTCTTGCTTTGCTTGCTTCATAGTTTCGAGAGCTGCTTGTCGGGCTCGCTTGCATTTCCTCGCACTTGTATACCTTTCTCGCCGAATCGATGGTGCATTGACTTGAATAGTGACTGTGGTCCCCAAAACATTATTAAATGTGAAGTCAACCCCATTTAAAACTTCATTTAATATGTCGTCGAAATTTTGAGGTAACAGATTGCCTCAAAAAATGCTTTTTCGATTTTAATAATGGATGGAGGTAAGAAAGGGCATTTTTGAATATCGTGCAATGGTCACTTTACCGCTTTTGCACTTCAACAAGAGTTTAAAAGATAGTTATCATGACTTGCACAGATAAAGTAAACCGCTTCATTCGCACACGTAATATAGTAGGTGGGCCATCACGCCCTCAAAGGTCACAAACGTGTGGGCAATGGTGAACGCGCTAATAATCGTTGCTTCCAAACATATATAAATGGCTAAAACCCTTTCATGTTCCTTTTTACTCATTTGAAACCTCGCGAACCGCCCCTTTGCATTCTCATCTCTCGCACTTTGCAAAAATCCTGCACTCACAAAAGTTTCAAACTTTCGCTCTCTTTCTTCAAACGAAACCCGATTCCAACTGCGTTTATTTTTCTCGCCTATGGCTTCGCTATCCGGCCGTGATGCAACTCGAGAGTTCAAAGAAACACGACGAGCCCAAAGAAAATCCAAACCCTTGATGGCTTCGTTGATGAACCCGACATCAATGACACACGATCTACCCAATGGCAAACCTGTGCATCGATTCCTTCATCGAGATTTACACCCATGCTTATTTGGGTCCTCTCGCTCGACATTTTGTCGAAACTAATGAAGTTTCTAAAATCTTCCCTAGCCACGTCGCGCTTCAACCTGTAATTTTTGCTAAAACCCCTTTTCACTTGTAGTTTCGACTAATTCTTCTAGGTTTTTAGGTGTCCGCTTCCTAGCTCGACCAACAAATCTATTTAGATTGGCTTGACAAAGCAGAGGCTAAGAAAGCCAAAACTGGAAAAACAGGTATCTTCGACCTTATCCAACTGTTTCAGGTATGGGCCTAAATATGATAGCACCCTAATTTTGGCCGCTATGCACTCGGGATTGTGCTACTCATAGCCTCCATCCAAATGTGGCATGCTATCCCCACCTTGCTAGATGTGGTCGCCATTACAGTCTAAAACCCCTAGGTAAGACCTTTGACCCTACACTTCGAGTACGAGTACAAATTCACCTTCAACAATGCTACCTTTGCCCTTACATTGGTGAACACCATAGACTTGACATCGAGGAAGTGTCCGCTATAGAGCATGTAGCTTTCTTAACCCTCCGGTTATCTCTCTTTGTTTTCTCAGACACGCTCCTTCTGTGTTTCCAAATCTTATATCCCATTGGCAATCCAACTCCATGAACAAGAGGATATCAACCTTGCTAAGTCGATTCTAGGCTCTCTCCACCAACAACTTGACAATGTCGCATAGAGTTGAGAGAGGATGAACCTACAACCAAGTTTTTGGCTTCGGTCCCTTATGGTCGTTATAACCGTGGGTTGCTAGCCACTTTTGAATTTCGACTTAGCTTGTATATTCCAAAATCGGTTCGACCATCTCTCGAAACGAGGAGAATCAAGGAATTTGGCTAGCACAATTAAGCTCAAGCAAATAGGCCTTATCGCCAAGAATCCTTCTAGAGTACTTCAAGTCTTTTTGAAATGCACCACCTTCACAGACTCTATGGCCCCATTCGCCCAAAGGCCTTATGGTCCCACATGGTTTAAACAACCATTTCCTTCCCCTTATGTCGAACCAACCGAGGAAATCAACCAAATTTGGCAAGCTTACCTCTCTCCTTCTATCCTCTCCACTGCAGATTTACCATCGCAAAACTAAAAATAGTTTGGGAATCACTAGGTATTTCCCAAGTTATTTTGCTGTGCATTTGGGCTTTGTCAATTCGACTGCGCCAAGTGTGTTTTCACAAAGTAGAATTTTCAAGTCCGTACAGAGATAGCTTACATGCAGGTGCTTTCAAGAAATTTCATTACAAAGCTTTGAATTTTGAACCTCGCCAACCCAAGGTTTTCATGCACCGAGAAGTTTCATGAATGGTGGATCGGTTATTACACCGATGTCGCTGGAGAAACCAAGTGACATTTTCTCCGAGAACCTGTGAAGAAGTTAATGGTCGCTTTCCTTCGAACAACAAAGGTACATACTTTTCGACACTCAAAGCTTTCTTAGTTCTAAATACTTCATTTTAATTTCCTTTCGCTTACTTATCAATATTTTCGACCTTAGAAAAACTCGCGCTAAGTCAAGATCAAAGTAAGCAAGACCACTGCCATACCCCAATTTTGTCCTGGCTTTAGGTCAAAACCCTAATTTTCCACAAAAATAAATAAATAGAAGTGAAAAGAGCATCATGCATTGCATTTAGGGTTCTAAAAGTCATTTCAAAGTTCCTAAGATCATTTTTGAGTTGGAATGCACTTTTGGATAAACTAGGGTTTTTCAAGTGCAAAAGGGTATTTTGGTCATTTTGCAAATAAGGGAAATTTCTCAGACAAATCATTCAACATGCATTTTTAAGGTATTAGAGGTCATTCCTAGGTGAAAAATCGCTTTGAAGTGAAAATGTGCTCGGGTAAAGAACTAGGGTTTTTAGAGTGAAAGGGCATTTTGGTCATTTCACAATAAAACGGTCTTTTGTCCCAAATCCTTGAACAATCACCAATGATTTATTTGAGGGATATTTGTGCTCCATTGTGATTATTTTTGTGCGCAAGTATTAAACTTTTTGGCCTAAAAACCTAGTTTTTAGGTAGAAGGGTAAAATGGTCATTTCCTTTGAAGTGGGGTAAATAAATCAATTTTGAGATTGATGAGATCATAAAATTCAGAGCCCAATCATTGAATCATAGGATATGGCCCAAAATGGCATGATTTAGGAAGAATGATCTAGAAGGGAATATTCTACATTCTTTTGAATTTTGAAAAGATAAAAATAATACAATAGTACAATTTGCAATTCCACTCACTCTCCCACTCCCCATAGCTGCGCATAATCAGCCATATACACCCCATTTTGATTTATTTTTATTGTTTGCAAATTGTACTAAATCATAGCCTTCAATTTAAATGTGAAATGCAATCCCCACCCTTCATTTGAATCAAAATGGCACTTGTGTAATAAGCTTTATGGAAAAATACAATTTTGTAATTAAACTTATCCTTCACCACACTTACTAAGCTGCGCACCCAGCCCTCTCTCTCTCTCCAATTTTGTGCTTTCTAATTGCCCTTGATCCATGTGATATTGCATCTTAACCATTGATTCAAAATTTATCTCAAATCCTATTGGTTTGCAAGAAGCACATTACCCTAATTACCCTTAAGTTTTCACTTCATATAAAACCCAAAAATAAGAGCCTCTCATGGACACACTCTCATTTTTACCCTAGCTAGCATTCTCTCCTCCCCTCCTCCTCTCAAAACCGTAGCCTCTCCCTCCTTTCTCCTCCATCTTTTCTTTCAAGTTTCATCCACCAAATCACCTCAAATCCACTCCACATCCACATATCCTCTTCTTTTCATCCTTGATTCCATTTTCACATCACCAAGGAGCTTTCTTTCTTCAAGTTTGCGTGGCATTGTTGGTGATTTGTGAAGAGTTTTGTTGATTTATTCTTAATCTTCATTTTCTTACTCTTGTGTAGCTTTGATCTTGAGGTAAATATCTTATCTCTTGCATTTTAACTATTAGCATGTGAATCTCCTTTCTACTCCTCTTTCCTCTCTAAGAGGCTTAGATGGTTCATTTCAAACACTATGTCAAGGACTTTGGGAGCCTTGGGTGTTTGAAGTGAACCCTTGGCCTTGATGAGAGGTTTCTTGTGTTTTCACCATATTGTTGTTGTATTTTTCACACTCATTTTGTCACTTTTTCATGAATAAATAATTTTCATGTAATGTATGCATCCTATTGTTCATGTCATAACTTACAAGTTTGAATTTTGGTTTGATTCATGAGGATTAGGGTTTCGGTTTTGAGCTCTAAAATTTAGGGTTTTGTAGTTTTTTTTTCTTTTGATTTATGTAAATAAAATGCTTGATTTGCATAATGTGTTCTATGTGTTGATTATGAATTTAGGCATGAAATAACTTGTTGTTTTGCTCATATAAGGTTTCGCCTTAGAGGCCTTTTTTTTAGGTTCATTTTAGTGCTTAAAATGTGTGTTTGATCTTGTGTGGAAATGTGTAATAGTGTTAATGTGTTTTTTCACTTTTTACCTTACCATTCATTAGCATTTTACCATAAGTAAAAAAAAACATGTTAGCTTTTTACTTTACTATCTCATTAAATAATTACCATTCACCTCATGCATTCTTACTTTACCTTTCATTAACTTTTTACTAAAAAGTTTTGCTACATGTCTATTTGCAAAAATACCCAAAACATTTTCATATTTTGCATCTCATCATTTGTGTTTACATGTTCATGCACTCATATGAGCTTATATCTCTTGCATCTCTATATTCTCTTAAATGCTCATGCATATATATTAATTTCATGTTTTGCATCCATAATTGTATGCTCATGCATTCATACACTTGCTTAATCGCATTCAATAATGTTATGCTTTGCATTCCACAATTGTATGCTCATGCATTCATGCACTTGCCTAATCATGCATTTTAATAATTTTATACCTTACATTCTATAATTGTATATTCATGCATCTACATGCTCGCCTACTCATGTATGCAATTGTTCATGGCTACTTGTAAATACTCTTTATGTTTGTCTTGCTTATGCTCTCATTGTTGCTCTGGCTTTGACTTGAAAAGGATTTGTAATGTTCTACTTCTTTTCAAACCCAAATTTAAATGTTTTCAAACAAAACCCTAAGGCAATTTCCTAAACAAATCATTGACCATCACCAAGCCATTGCTTGTTTGATCGTTATTGAGGAGTTATTAGTGATAGTCACCAAGCCTTTGCTTGTTTGACTATTATGAAAGCTCCCACACATTAATTAAACAACAAAACAAATTCAAACTTCCAAAATAACATGAGCTATTAGTGATCATCATCACTGAAGCTCACCACTTCTTTCTTTTCAAAACAATTTCCAAAAAGAATAATGCAACGTTGTTACTTGAAATCACTCAAGCCATTGCTTGTTTGATTTCCGCCAACACTCTTTTCTTTCGAAAGTTAATATCGAATGCCACTCAAGCCTTTGCTTGTTTGGTATTCGCGAACACTCGAGTCTTATTTCAAAAAAACTTCAAAACTCAAACCCTTAAGCCGCTTTTTAGACGCAGCGAGAACTACGTATCTTTGATCCTCATTCCGTGAGGGTACGAGGATCGGGTTCATGTCCCGCCAAGCACCCTTTTCAAAAATCTTTGTTTTGTTCCGCTTTTCAAAGATGCCAAAACATTTCTTCTTCCCCGCTTTTAATAAAGCAATCTCTCAAAAGAAAGAAAAGAAAAGAAAAGAGGTAGAACAATATATTTCAAATCAAATATTTCAAAACCACATCAAGTTAATGGTTCCTTTCGTAGAAAGGGCGGCGTGGGTGCTAATACCTTCCCATGCAACCGAATTCCGAACCTACATCTCTCGTGTTTTCAAAAGACCACCCGCTTTTCCAAAAAGGTTTTTTCAATGTTTTCCTAAATAAATATTGGTGGCGGCTCTACTATTTTCACGTCACAAACCGAAAAGTCCAAACCGATTTTTCTGTGGGCGCAATAAACCGCGACTCTCCCGGGACTTTCTTTCTTTATTTATCTAAAGAGAGATGAGGTCAAGCTTCAATTAATTTGATGTGGTTTAAATTGTTTGATTTGAAAAACTATGTTCTATCCCTTCCTTTTCCTTTTCTTTTTCTTCTTTTGTATGCCTGTGGTTATGTTTATGCATGCATTCCTCAATTCCCATGTCCCCTTCTTCTCTGCGCCCTTTCTTGAGGTAAGTCGTGCATATGACTGTTGTTGAAACTTAGTTTAGTTCATTGGTATTCTGATATTGAACCCTAGGGTAGATGATATGCTGTTGCTTGTCTTTTTGTCCGGACTGCTCGTTTTCTCTGCAGGTGAGGTTGGGTAGATTTTAGGAAGTATGTCCTCGATCACACACTTTCACACCGTATGATTTGTGTGCTATGAGTGGGCTCCTATACCCGGATCCAACAAACACTTAGGGGAGTGGAGGCAATTAGTGACTGTCATTCAAGACCTTTGTCTGTCTGATACTCATGAAAGTCTCAACCGGAGTACGCTTTCTCATGACGCCTCACACTTGGTAGCATTCTACATTTGTGGGTGTCGGCATGAGGATTCTATAGCTTCTGGTGAACCATTGTGAGGGTGTGAATTAGAACTACATGGGAGGAACTTTGAAGTTGCCCTAGAACTCGTGGATTCCCACCTTTGTAGGACACGAGGCATACGAATTGTGTGTCGCATGGTAGTTTAGGACATGTCTTCCTCAAAGGGAGCTTTTCAAAGTTTTTTCAAAAAAAATATACAAAAAAATATTTTCCTTCTTTCAAATAAATCACTGCGTGAGGCGGCACGTAGCGTGTTTCCTAAATTTTTGAAATTCCGTCCATATGCATCACTTTTATTTTCTTCACATACATCATTCACATCATAGCCAAGATCATGTCAAGATTCATTAAAGCTAAATGTTGTGAACATTTGCATTCATACAAAGATTTCATTTGCATTTTCTTGTCTGGGAACCATCGAATAATGTACCGCCTTGTCATAGGTGCATCAGAATGGAATCGAATAGCAAGACTTCACTCACTTCCCGCTTCCCAATTGTGAAAAAGGTTGATGTTGGTAGTCTGAGACGCCTGGCACTCTTAGTCCGAGGGACTCCTTTGATCAAAGCGATGGAATATCCGTAGACTTTTGCAAGCTGGGTGTTCAAGAGGATGCTCGTAGCTTTGAGCCGCTTCTATGACTGATGTGAGGTGTTTCTTCTTCAAAACTTTCATTGCCACCTACATCGAGGAATATGAGCAGCCTTGGGGGGTTCTCCAGATCTCATGCTAGGCCCTACCAATATCAAAAAGACTATACTCGATGAGAAGCTTGCAATGCCGCTTAGATAGGTGTGGAGGAATTAAGGCTGCGTGGTTAAAAAGAAATGGTGTAGTGGGGTATCCGCAAGAGTACTTCGAGGGCCTATTGCAATCTTATGCCTTGGCTAAGAAGTGGGGTCCATTCAAGTTGGTGCTCGTTCTACCATATTTGGGATTGTTCTCTTCCTCAAATAGAGAGATATGTTGATGAAGATGCAATTGGTGTATTCTTAGCCTTCAAGGACGCTAAGAACCCTATCAATCCTGCAGGCTCGCCGTTTCGCTAATACATACCATGCTCTTACTCGCTACACAATCGGGCCCATAAAAAGAAAATGTGCCTTTCTTCTCATGTTCTCTATGCCCTGCTCATTACCCATGTGATCAACAACCGAATCGATGTTAGGAGCTAATTTCTTATGCTCTAAGTTGTGATGTGGAGGTCGAATCGCATATGGTTGGGTTGAGTTTTTGAAAACCTCAATGAACTCCAAACCGCTGGTATACACCGCTTGCCGGGAGGACAGACTGTGGTAGTGTTCATTGTGGAAGTTTTCAAAATGTGCCTCTCATGGGAACTCAAGGGTGTATCAATTACAATCCGCATTGACTTTAAGGCAACTCCTACATTCGATGAGGAACTCACCCTCCAAAGCATGTCGTCCCGTGTTTACCTCTGTAAGGGGATGCCTAAATGCGGTGATTTGCTTCAAGAGTTCAAATACCATGGGAATCAGAAAAGTAAAAGGAAGTGAAGAGTCACAAAGAGAACCGGTGACATCACCTTCAATCGCTGGCTCAAGGAGAAGCTTCAAAATGCAAAATCACCGAAGTCAAGTGGATGCTTTCCTTCGAGGAAGAGATACCAGAGCCCTATGTCCCTATTTTTATGAAGAGCTAAACGAAGTCAAGTCCGCTTTAGCAAAGGTAGAAGAGGAAAAGAAAGCATTGCAGCTAAGTTAGAAGAGATGGCCGTAGAGAAAGAAAAGCTAGAGGAGGAAAACAATGTCAAAATGATCGCACAGGAAGAAAGTGTCGCGATTCAAGAAAGAAGAGCAAGGCAAGATAGCAACCCAAAGATATCCAAGGGAGCCAGAGAGGAGCTCCAAAGGTATAAAATGTAAGACAAGGAAGGCACTTGAAGAAGCCCAGAGTGGAAGACACTAGCCTGGAGTCTGGGCAAGAATCACATCCGTGGCAGAGTTGAGGGTCACCGAGAAACCTCGAGCAAGAGAGAAGTGCCATTAATGAAACTCTCAAGGAATACCAAAGAAGCTTTGAGCTTTGTGTTGCGCCCTAAAAATCCGGCTTGGGACTTTTCAGCTTGACAACGTGAAATTAGTAGGCCGCCACCAATATTTATTTTTTAGGAAAAACATTGAAAAAAAACCTTTTGAAAAGAGGGTGGTCTTTCAAAACTTAGAGATGTAGGTTCAGAGCCTGCCATGCATGGGAAGGTATTAGCACCCCACGCGCCTTTTCTACCGAAAGGGAACCATTAATTTGATGTGGTTTTGAAATGTTTGATTTGAAATATATTGTTCTACTTTTTCTTTTCTTTTCTTTTTGTGAAATGGTTTTATTGAAAACAGAAAGAGGCATGTTTTTGGTATCTTTGAATATCGTGACAAAACAAAGATTTTTGAAAATGGTGCTTGACGGACATGAACCCGGCCCTACGCACTCTCACCGGCCGAGGATCAAAGCTACGTAGTTCTTGTTTTGCGTGTGAAAACGCTTTTAGGTTTAGGTTTTGGAGTTTTTGAAATAAGACTCGAGTGTTCGCGAACACCAAACAAGCAAAGGCTTCGAGTGGCATTCTGTATTAACTCGAAGAAAAAAAGAGTTGGAGCCAAGAATCAAACAAGCAATGGCTTCGAGTGATTACGAGCGACAACATTGTATTATTCTTTTTTGAAAATTGTTTTGAAAAAGGTGATGAGCCTTAGTGATAATTACCACTAAATAACTCATGTTATTTTGGAAATTTGAATTGGTTTTTTTGTTGTTTAATTAATGTGTGGAGCTTTCATAATAGTCAAACAAGCAAAGGCTTCGAGTGACTATCACTAATAACTCCTCATTAACGATCAAACAAGCAATGGCTTCGAGTGATGGTTAATGATTTGCTTAGGAAAATGCCTTAGGTTTTTTATTTGAAAACAATTGAATTTGAGTTTGAAGAAAAGAAAGTAGAACATAACAAATCTTTTTCAAGTCAAAACCGAGACAACAATGAAGGCATAAGCAAAGCACATATGAAGAATATTTACAAGTTGCCATGAACAATTGAATACATGATTAATTAAATACACGATTGAGCAAGTATATGAGTGTATGAGCATGCAATTGTAGAATACAAGGTATGGCATTATTGAATGCATGATTAGGCTAATGCATGAATGCATGAACATACATGTGTGGAATACAAGACATGAGATTAATATATGCATGGGCATTTAGGAGAGTATGAATGCAAAAGATGTAAACTTATATGAATACATGAATGATAAGATGCAAGGTGTAAAAATCTTTTGGGTGTTTTTGCAAATAGACAAGTGGTAAAAACTTGTGGTAAAAAGTTAGTAAAGAGTAAGACAAGCATGCATGAAGTGTAAGGTAATTACTTAATGAAATAGTAAAGTAAAAAGTAAAAGGTTTTCTTTTTTTTTTACTTATGGTAAAATGCTAGTGAATGGTAAGGTAAAATGTGAAAAACACATTAACACTATTACACATTTCCACACAAGATCAAACACACATTTTAAGCATTGAAATGAAACCTAAAAAGGAACCCTAAGGCCGAAACCTCATATGGTCAAAATATCAAGTTATTTCATGCCCAAATTGATGATAAACACATGAAACAAGTCACACAAATCAAGTTTTTCATTTACATAAATCAAAAAGAGGAAAGAAAACAACAAACCCTAGTTTTTAAGGCCTAAGGTCAAACCTTATATGACATAAACAACACATTATTTCATGCACAAATTCATAATCAAACACATGGAACAAATTATGCAAGTTTAAGCACATCAAGCATTTATTTACACAAAAATCAAAGAGTAAAAGGAAGGCAAATAAAACCCTAATTTGTAAGGCCTAAACCGAACCTCACACTCAATGAATCAAACCAAAATCTCAACTTGCAAGTTATGACATGAACAAGGGATGCATATATCACATGGAAATTATTTATTCATGCAAATATGACAAAATAAGTATGAAAAAATGCAAGAACATGGTTGAAAAACACAAGAAAACCTCTCTCAAGGCCAGTGGTTCCCTTCAAACACCCAAGGCTCCCAAAGTCCTTGACATAGTGTTTGAAATGAACCTCTAAGCCTCTTAAAGAGGATAGAGGAGTAGAAGGGATATTCACATGCTAATGGTGAAAATGCAAAAGATAAGATTTTTACCTCAAGATCAAAGCTACACAAGAATAGGAGAATGAAGATCAAAACCAAAACAAACCAAAACCTTCACAAATCACCAACAATGCCACACAAATTTGAAGAAAGCAAGCTCCTTTATGGAGTAAAAATGGAATCAAGGATGAAAAGAAGAGGATATGTGAATGTGGAGTAGATTTGAGGTGATTTGGTGGATGAAAATTGAAAAGTGGAATGGAAGTGGAATGAAGGAGGGGTTCGCCAAGAGGAGGAGAGAGAGGAGAGAATGCTAGCTAGGTAAAATGAGAGTGTGTGTATGTGAAGTCTCCTATTTTTGGGTTTTATATGAAGTGAAAATTTAAAGGGTAATTAGACAATGTGCTTCTTGCAAACCAATAGGATTTCGAGATAAATTTTGAATCAATGGTCAAAATGCAAGATCACATGGATTGAGGGTAATTAAAAACACAAAATGGGGAGAGAGAGGGCTGGAATGCGCAGCTTAGGAGTGGTGGTGAAGGATAATCTCAATTACAAAATGGTATTTTTCTATAAAGCTTATTACACAAGTTGTCATTTCGATTCAAATGATGGGGGTGAGGATTGTTTTTCACACTTGAATGGATGGCCATGATTTAATATAATTTGCAAGCAATAAAAATAAATGAAAATGGGAGGTATATGGCTGAAGTGCGCAGCAAGGAGTGTGGGAGAGTGAGTGGAATTGCAAATTGTACTATCATTGTACTATCCTTATCCTTTCACAATTCAAAAGAATGTAGTAATATTCCCTTCTAGATCTTTCTTCCTAATTCATGCCATTTTGGGCCCTATCCTATGATTCAATGATTGGGCTCTGAATTTTATGATCTCACCAATCCCAAAATTGATTTATTTGCCCCACCTCAAAGGAAAAGACCTTTTACCCTCTATCCAAAAACTAGGTTTTTGCACCAAAAGGCTTAATATTTATGCACAAAAATAATCACAATGGAGCACAAATATCCTTTAAATAAATCATTGATGATTATCCAAGGATTTGGGACAAAAACCGCTTTTATTGTGAAATGACCTAAATGCCCTCTTACTCTAAAAACCCTAGTTTTTGCTTGAAACACATTTCCACTTCAAAAATGTTTTTTTCAACCTAGGAGTGACCTCTAGTACCTTGAAATGCATGTTGATGACTTGTTTTGAGGAATTGCCCTTTATTTGCAAAATGACCAAAATAGCCTTTTGCACCTAAAAACCCTAATTTGTCTAAAAGTGCATTCCAACTCCAAAAATGATTTTAGACACTTTGAAAGGACTTTAAAAACTTAAATGCAATGCATGATGCTTTTTTACTTTTTAATTTAATTATTTTTTGGGGAAAATTAGGTTTTGACCTAAGTTCTGACAAAATTGGGGTATGACACACGCTCTCTTTATCTAGATTTTAACAAGGAATATGAATTGGTCAAACATATTCCGAGGCAAAATAGAGATAAAGAATTCGTAAATTATACCGATTTTGTTTTCCTAGGAAAACCCGAATTTTCTTTTTGTTTTCTAATTTTTTTCGGGTGAATGAATGCCACCAAAAACAATCAGAAAAACAAGAAATAAATTGGTGCCCACCTCAAAGCGGCAAAAGCAAGAAGTAAATTGGTGCCAACCTCGTGGCATAAACAAAGAAGAAATAAAGCAATAAATAAAACAAAGAAAGAAAGTACCGCCCTCTCGATAAGGCGCGACATCGGGCGAAGTGCGGTAAAGAAGGAGCGCCATCGCTCAAGGAACACTGGTTCTCAAGGAGCATCTCGCGCTAAAGGAGGAGTACTTGGGCTCTGGGGAACACTTGGCTCAAGGTGGCCTATTCGAGCGCCCGAGGTTCTCAGACGCCGTAGAATTGATACACTTCACTCTGATGGACTTACGCTTATGCTTTACATCGCACACTAGTCCAAGGACGCCAAGTCCGGGGCCGATCCGCCATGCCCGTGATGACTTGGCGAAATGAAGGACACGAGGTCCGAGGGGCCGATCCGCCATGCTCCGTGATGACTTGGCGAGATGAAGGTCGCAGTTCAAAGTCGCCGCATGGATCGTTGATTTGAACTAAACCGGGCGACTCTGTGGTCCGGATGATTCGCTTGCGCTCGATAACGACGGATCCGGCGGACGCCTTGGTCCCGAGGGGATGCACGGTCCCGGCGGATTCACAAATCCTCGCTGATTGACCGATTGAGATGGCCGCCCCGCGATTGAATCGAGGTACCGCATATGTCGGGCTGATGCAAGGAATGATGCATGAAGCATGGGTGCATGTTATGCAAAGGCATGTTATGCAGAGTATGTTATGCGAGTGCATGCGATGCTATGATTTTGATGTGATGATGCATGTGGTGGATCTGCTTTTCCTTTGTTTTTGATTCTTTCTCGATTGTTTTCTCACCAAATTTTCTGCTTTTTTGGTTATTCGCTTTTTCATGTTTTTTTTCTTTTCGATCGCCTTTCTTTTTTTTTTTTTTTTCGACTGCTCATTTTTGCTTTTTGACAAGGCTTATTCTTTTATCGTTCAACCGACTTCCGATACTCCCGTACGTACGACCGAAAGGCCGAGGAAATCGCAAGGCTTATGAACCGAACGCGCGCTTGCTCCCCGGTTCGCCATCCGAACTAAGCCAGGAATGCAACCTTTTTGTAAGGTTAATTATCTTTAGGAATTTGCTTATTTCCCATGACTTTTAAAGATTTCGCAATGATTTATAATGCCTTATGATGTACTCACATGTTTTACAATTCAGATCACCATCATCATAAAACGCTTATTTTGAGCAGTAAAAGCGTAAATAACAACAAACAAGACATGAGAAAAGCCGAGATTTATTGATGTGGAAGTTCGATCGCATGTAACGCTACGACGATCGTTGAGTACATTTGAAAGTTTTAAAACTATAAAAAGACACTAAAAGAAAAACAAGAGGTAAATCAATTCAGATTGTCGGGCCTCGCGGGAGCAAAGGCGACACATCCGTGTCCTCGACCTTGATCACTCCCCTCCTTCGAGTCTTCGGGAAATTGTATGCCTTTCTTTACTTTTCATGCTCAAGTTTTCTCGACCCTAATTTTTGCCTCGATCGCCTTTGCGGGTTTTCAATCCACCGGTCGCTCCGATTTTGCCTAGGTCGCTCTTTCGGTTTTCAACCTAGCGAGCTAATTTTTGCTTGGCTCATCTTTTCTTTTTTACTTATTTCTTTCGTGCATAATACTTCTTCACCGCTGGCCTCAATTGACTGGTTCTCGAGATCTTCTCCATCCATGTTGGTGAGTATCAACGCCTCCCATGAAGGCTTTCTTGACTACATATGGACCATCATAAGTGGGCGCCCACTTCCTCGAGGGTCACTCCGATAAAGATCTTTTGAGTACTAGATCTCCTCATTAAATTCACGTGGCCTGACTTTCTTGTCGGGCGCGCTCATTCTCTGCTGGTACAGCTTGTCCATGGCACAACGCCGCAATCCTTTTCTTCAATGAGGTTTAGCCGATCTAGGCGCCTGCACTCCACTCGCTTCTTCCAACTTGGTTTCCATTAATACCCCAGCAGGAGGGTATTTCAACCTCAATAGGAGTACCGCTCGACCCATATACCAGTGGAGAAAAGGGTTGCCCTGGGGCCGATGTACGCGATCAAGTACGCAGAGCCATGCAAGGCTAAGTGGAAGCATCTCATGCCAATCCTTGTAGGTTACCACCATTTTTTGCACTATTTTCTTGATATTCTTGTTATTACTTCTACCGCTCCATTCATCTCTGGGCGGTAGGGAGAGGAATTGTGATGTCGAATGTTGAATTTTTGCACAAGTCCTTCATCATTTTATCGTTTCGTGCCGCCGTTGTCGCTGATGATCTTGTTGGGTAGACCATATCGCAAATCGATCCTTCTTCACAAATTTGGCAACCACCGAGCCGGGTTATACCGAATATGAAGCGCCTTCAACCCACTTGGTAAAGTAGTCAATTGCAACCGTAACGAAGCGATGCCCGCTTGACGCTTTGGGTTCAATAGACCTATGACGCCCATGCCCTACATTGAAAACGCCAAGATGCAATGTAACGCTTTAGTTTGCAAGTGTGGCACATGGATATGATCAAGATATATCCGCATTTGTGGCACTTTCTTACAAAGCTATAACAACCGATTCCATCCGCAACCAAGAATAACCCGCCCTTAAGATTTTTCTAGCCATAGTGTGCCCATCGGAATGGGTCCCAAATGAGCCTTCATGCACATCTCTCATGATTCTTTCACTTCTTCTTTGGCAACACACCTTAGAGAACCATATCATAGTTTCTTTTGTACGTAACTTCACCACTCAAGAAGAAATTCCTCGACAATCTTTCGAGAGTTCTCTTGTCATTCTCTGGCTCTGGTATTCCCTGCTAGCGATGTAACGCTTGATGTCGTGGTACCAAGGCTTTCGTCGGCTCTTCATCTATCATTGTGCAAGAGTTGATGCGCAGCAGTGCCCCTGTCGACTCGATATTGGTCAAGCTCTTGTCACGCTTGACATTGAACATAGAGGACAAGTGTTGCCAATGCATCGGCTTAATCGGTTTTCGCCGGAGGATATGCTTCAAGGTGATCTCGCCAAAGGACTTCATCAACTCTGCGTGTAATCACAATAAGGAATCGCTTTGGGATCTCTCGGTCTCCCAATCGCTCTCACTTGATGAATAACTAGGCTGAATCCCCATACACATCTAGCCTTTTAACATTCCATTCTAGTGGTCGCTTGAACGCCCATGATACACGCTTCATACTCGCTATGTTATTTGTGACATAGAAGCTCGGGCCTCGCAGTTGACGGAATGAAAACGGTTGTCGAGATATCAACACAAAGACTCCGCCTGCGCCCCCATACATTTGACGCACCATCGAATATCATTCTCCATCTTTCACTTTCATGGGACTTCCTCATCGAACAAAGGCTATGATGTCTTCATCGGAAAATCATGCCACATTGGTCGGTAGTCCGGGGTTACCGACATGCCAAATATTCAACGAGTGTGCTACCTTTAATCGCCTTTTGTGTAACATACAGATATCGATTCGACAATTGCATTCGCCAACGCAATTGGCCCCGTGAGAGCCGGGTTTCTCAAACATGTACTTGATCGGGTCCATTTTTGACACCAACCAAGTTGTGTGACTCAAAGATGTAACGCCTTAAACGATGAGCAAATTTCAAACTAAAGCACAACATGTGTCTTTTCCAAAGATGGAATATCTTGTCTCACGCTTCGGTGAACTTTTTGCTTAGATAGTATACGGCATGTTCCCTCTTTTCCGATTCATCGTGGCCGCCCCAACACACAAACTCCCATTGAATTGTCTAGCATTGTAAGGTATAAGATGAGTGGCTCGCCCGCCACAGTGGCATTAAGATCGTGGATTCTCGCAAATACACCTTAATTTCTCTCAAAGGCACTGACACCGGTCATTCCATTTCAACTCTTGATTTTTGCATAGCAATTTGAAGATTGGCTCACAAGTAGCAAAAGCCAACCGGAAGATGAATCGAGAGATGTAATTCAACCTTCCGAGGAAACCACTGACTTCTCTTTCTCTGCTTCGTAATCGCATTTCGAGGATGGCTTTTACTTTGTCCGATCCATTTCAATGCCTTTTCGGGTCGATAATGAAGCCTAACAACTTTCCCCGATCTCACTCCAAACGCACTTGGCCGGATTCAATTTGAGCTTATATTTTCTCAAACGCTCAAAGAGTTTCGCAGATTGATAATGTGTTCTCATCGGTTTTAGATTTTGCGATCATGTCATCAACATAAACCTCAATCTCTTTATGCATCATATCGTGGAATAAGGTAACCATGGCCCTCTCGGTAGGTTGCGCCAAAGATTCTTCAATCCGAATGGCATGACCTTATAAATGCATCGTTCCCAAAGTGTTATGAAAGTTGTCTTTTCCATGTCCTCGTGGTCCATTTAGATCCGATTATATCCCGAATATCCATCCATGAAGGAGAATAACGAGTGTCGAAATGCACTATCCACTAAGACATCAATGCGAGGCAAAGGAAAATCGCCTTTGTGGCTAGCACGGCTCAGATCTCTGTAGTCGACGCACATTCCGACCTTCCCATCCTTTGGGAACGGGACAATATTGGCAACCCATCGCGGTACTTGGCCACCGCTAAGAATCCTCGTGATCAAATTGCTTCTCACTTCATCTCCGATTTTTCAGGACATTTCGTTTCATCCTTCTCAACTTCGCTGACAAAGTGCATCTGTGTTTGACCAGAGCTTGTGTACCACAATGTCGTTGTCCAACCCGGCATATCTTCGTAGGACCATGCAAACACATCCACATAATCGCAATAATCGAACCAAATTCACATGATCTTTCTCACTCATGGTGATACCCACTTTGACCTCTTTCTTATTTTCACTGCACTCCAAATTAATCACTTCAAGAGCTTCCCTGTGGGGCCTGACATTCTTTCTTCTTGTTTCATTAACCTCATGAGTTCGGGAAGAGTTTCCCATTCTTCTTCAACATCCCCTCACCGATTGATGGGGTGATCAAAGTCAAAAGGTGGATCGTCGACACTCATCGCTTTTCAGAGACTATCACGAGATCCGCATTTTGCCAAGCGGCAGTAATGAAAGGTAGACAAACCAACAATAAAAAAGTAAAATGATTCACGCAATGAAAAGGAAAACGATTTTTATTGATCGAGAAATTCAAAACAAGCGCTTTTATTGATGAGGATGACTTAGAAAATAAAACATGTGAGCTCTTAACAATCGGTCGTATGGCTCGGGCAGAGCCATGTGGTTGCATTACAAATGATTACTTTAAATTAAAAGACACGGAGGATCAAGAAATTCTTCCAATTCTTTAATTCTTCACCAAGCATCGCATCGATTTAACCATACTCGCCGCCTTCTTCGCACTCGTAACCTTCTCTGATGACGCATTTCGCAACTGTGGGATTCCATAAACCAAAGACTCACAAAGCTTTGACCGATGTCGCAAAATGGGATCTTCTCGGGGCCGTGGATCTTCACCGACTTGGCCAACCATCGCGCTTTCGCTCATCCGCCATCGCTCTCCTTTCCTCCTCACTGGGGTATATCCTAGCCGCAACGGTCTTTGTTTTCCTTCTTCGCTGATAGAGCTAGAATCCTTGACCGCACTTTTCCCAAACCGTAACCAACCTTGTATCCTCGGGCTAACATAATTTTGGCAACCATCTTCTCCTCTTTGGTTCTTCCAAACATCGCATTGGCGATCTCCAAGGACTCGAAAGGTCGTTTCCAAAGACTCTTCAATGCGGCTCCACATACTTGAACTCGATGGCTTATTAACCAAAGTCTCCTCTTCACCAAACACTACCACAACCTTATCATCCACCATGAATTTGACCCGCTGGTGTAGAGAAGAAGGGATTGCCTCACCATGTGGATCTAGTGGTCTCCTAATGCATACCTATATGAAGAGGAGATATCCATGATTTGGAAGTTGATACAGTAAAACTTCAGACTAACTGACGGGAAATTCCATCTCTCCCAAAGACCTCCTTTTGGACCCAACAAATGCTCGCACTGGGCCACGAACTTGGCTTCATATAGAGCAATCAACATCGAGCTTGTCCATGGTTGACTTCGCATTACATTCAAGTGAAGACCCATTGTCAATCAAGACTTCGCCAAAGACATAGTCCCCACATTTTATCGAGATATGAAGAGCTTGATTGTGTTCCTTTCCGCTCGAAGGTAACTCATCATCGAAATGTTAGGTGATTTGCAGCCACCACATTCCCGATAATTCCATCAAATTGATTCACCGAGATGTCTCTCGCAACATGAGCCTCACCGAGCACTCTCATTAGGCGCTTCAGGTGCTTCGAATCGAGCAAAGAAAGTGAAAGCATGGATATCTTTGATGGCGCTCTGTTTCAACCGTCAACCACCTCAGAATCACTTTGCCGAATAATCTTCGTGAATTCATCCGCTTTTTTTCCCTTACTTTTTCTCGAGCAACCTCTCGGTTCTTTTCCTTTCTCTTTACGGCTTCCCTGCTCACCTCTTTAGGTATTTCTCGCCGAGGGTTTCGAGCATACACCCTTCCGCTTCTCGTGATCCCACTTGATCCCACTATATTAGTTACAGAGTGGTGCTAGGAGAGCATTCTCACAGATATTTCGTGGATCGCTTTATTTGACTCATAACGAAATGGAGCTGGTATTTCAATCACTATTGGTCGAGCATTTGCTCGCACTCAATCTAGGATTGAAATTGTAAGGAATTTCAATGGGCTTTCTGATTGCTCTATCATTGTCATGGTATAGCGCCCACACTCTCCGCATTCGTAACTATCCATGATGACACCCACTGGTGGTGTTGCTTCATCTTCCTCATCCCACCCCGTGGGTCGGATATCTTCTATTCGATTCGAGCACTCTCGTGGAGCATCATATCCCACCAAGTAATCAAATTTTTCCACTAGCCTCCTAGTGGTATCCCAACATTCTTCTTTGTCATGGGGACAACCACTGTCAGGCTGCTCATCTTCTTCACCACACCCCGTAGGTCGGATGTATTCTATTCTGATTTGAGCTTTCAGAGCATCATATCTCACCAAGTAATCAAATTTTCCACTAGGCTCTCCTAGGGTATCCCAACATCCCTTTTTTGTAGGCACTACCGCTACACCTTCACCGATTTCTTCCTTGCATGAGAAGGGATCGGGTCCTTAGTGATCGTTGGTCGAGCCTCGCTTGAACCAATCTTGGATCAGATTGCGCAGAATTTCGATTGATTTTTGGCCTCTACCGCTGTCGTAATATAGAGTTAGCACTTCATCTTCCATACCATGAGTTCCTACCGACCACATACCGATCCATCAAGTCTTGTAGGATCATCTTGAAGGTTTCACAACTTCCCACACATAAAGAGTCAAGACACCCTTCTTCATGGCAACACCCTCTTTGACAACCTTGGCCTAGCATAGCTCGTTGTATACAACACTCAATGGAGTTTTGATCTCTTGCACTTTCTTTACCAATCGCCCACCATAACTTTCTACAAATCATAGTAGTTGGCCTCTCGATGACTCTCAAGAATGGATTGGTTGTTGTATTCGGCCGCTCGCTTGAACGAGATCCAACCAACGCTCATCGATCTTGCACCACATGCTTAAAGGCTTTACACTCCTCCACATCATGGCCTACCCCGCTTTCATGGAAACCGCAGTTGCACTAGCATTGTATCCTCCGGGAAATGGTGGTCGAACGACTTTCATCGGCCGAGTGTCGATCGTGTCGTTGGAGGTCGTTGATTAAACAACCCGCACGCCATCTGAATTGGGTCAAAGCCGTTCGCCGCTTGAACCGTATCCCCGAGCCTGGGACCATCATTGCCTTCATTGCTGGGTGGCACAGAGCAGAATGGAATAGTTTAGGCCGAGGAGTACCAAAAGATGAATTTCCCCAGAATGACATTAGTTTCTCCTTCTTTCTTTTTAGTGGAAATGTCGGGCTGGTATTTCTTCCGTTGGCCGGACCCACCGTAGCTCCCTCGTGATTACCGAGGTGATTCAAATCTTCCCGCTTCAAGGTCAGAGCTCAAGTCTTTCTCCAAGACTATCATGTCTGAGAAACCGGTTCGAGACACTTCGGATCACCGTCATAATAGATTGCCTACGCAGAGTTTCCGTGAACATGTATACCATCTCTTTCTACCAAAGGAGGTTGAACTCGGGCACTGTGGCTTCGCCATTTTCGAGCATACTCCTTGAAAGTCTCTTTTTCACCCTTACTCATGTGTCGCGAATCACGACTCTATCCGAGCCATGTCCATGTTGTACTTATATCGCTTCATGAAAGCTTCAGCATAAATCTTTCCAACAACGGATTTTAGAGGATTGTAACTTCATATACCAATCTAGAGGAGCTCCCGCCAAACTGCTTTGGAAGCAAAGAATCAAGAGTTTGTCATCATTGGCATAGGCCCATTTTTCTGATTTAACATGGTAACATGGCTCGGGACAGCCAACCCTCTGCACTTGTCTAACTCAGAGCTTTGAACTTTGGTGGTAAAACCAACCGGGACTAGACATGTACACCACGCTTCTTTGGCTCTAACACCGTGCCTTCCATTGCCCTTACTCTTTCTTCAAGTGCGCGGATCGATCATTGGGCCGAGATCCTCGAACATGTGCCCTCGGGGTGACTCCCATACTATAGTAATATCCTCCTCCCGGTCAAGAACATTTTGAGGTTGTCAGGTTGTAAGCCCCCGGAGTGGAATTGAGCACAAAGATTTAGAGGATAGGAATCGATTCGGGATCCTCCTAGCCTCCCGTGCATGGCGACAAAGTGACTTGATTAGGCGCAAATTATACCAACGGAGTAGTTCTAACAGTTGCGGCAGTACCCAAAGCAGCATACCCCAAGGATATCTTTGTGCAAAGTTGTATTGGTTCGACATGTTCATTTCTCAAGCAAACACGGATGACCGAATTTCTGATCCCGAGGAATCGTGGTCGCTGCAGCTTGCCGACATCGAGGAGGAACGAAAGAGGTGACCCTATCCGACCAACTACGCCGACGGCCAAAGCAGCTTGTCCCACTCTTCAAACCTTGCAAGCATGACCATCATCTCATGGACTCGGGGCCTCCATAGTACCCATTGTAACACCCCCATTTCTACCCTAAGAATTTAAATCAAAAATCGAGTATACAAAAATCTTTTCTCGTCATCTTTAGTTTAGTGTGTTATAAAATAGTGCATCGGGCCGACTATGGGATTACTCTGTGTAATCGATACTACTTGCAATGCATTGGCCACCTTTGCAAGGCTCTCTGATGCCCTTGTAAATACACCAAATAAAGAAAATCTAGCCTTAGTGGCGAACTACGCTTAGCCATAGTCATTCAAAGACACTAATAGTATAACATAAATTAATAATCAAATAAATGGAGCGCTACAACTCTTTATCATAAACCAAAATCCGAATACGTGAACACCAAGAGATCAACTCATAGAGATATAGTTTCACATATTGCAAATGAAAGTAATCATTATCTCAACAAAGATAATCCAAAGAATATCAAAACAAATACATAAGGCTCAACAAGGAGCAAAACAAGCAACAATAGCCTAAACCCCACCCTAAAGTGTGCTACGAGACGAGCATCGACTCTGGGAGTAGTGAAGGTAGAAAGCCCTCACTCCCGACTCACCCGTGGTAAATAACAACAGTAAAGGGTGAGTCTCGAACTATATAATAAAAGTGATAATAAGCAATATATAAGCATAGTTTACAAAGACACTCAAACACGCCTAAACATCACCAACAACATTCATGCACTAATGGGAATGTATGCAATGTTGGTATGCATGTGGTACCATTGGCCCACCGCCGCCTCTCAGCTTCACGATCACTTTATAAGGCCCCCGCCCGCCTCAAAGCTTCACAATCATTTTATAAGGCCCCGCCGCCCTCAAAGCTTCTACACATCATATTATAAACTCTACGATCGCAGCCCAATGTATGCATGAGACTCCATGTACATCACAAACATCATTTCAAACAATTCAATACACCCATTACTCTTACCCTCGTTGTCAATCTCATTTTATAGCCCTCCCGGCTTGGCCCACCGCCCATGCCCCATGGCATGCTCAATCACCTCATTATAAACCCTCAACACCATTATGTCCCACCTGACTATTCTCCTCTAGGGCACTCAACCTTACTCGTGGACCTAAACCACCACTTAGGACCAAAACAATCATCTAGTGGACCAAACTCTACCTAGTGGACCAAAACAACACCCTCTTAGGCACTGGCAAAGACCAGCGCCATTTTTCCCACATTCTCGCGCCGGTGCAACACAAAGACTAGCGCCGTAAACTCAAAAGATTTTGCGCGCTCGTGGCAACACACCCACCACGGGCGCCACTTTCCTAGCAACTGGGCGCTCGGGCAACATGTACTCTAGACACAAACTCTCGCATACGCTGCACACAAACTAAGACACAGCAAAGACAGCTTGGCGCCTGACTCCAAATTTCACTCAACACTTTCAAATCAAAACCACCCGAGCCAAAAATGTTTAAAAATGAATTTTGGGTGTAAACACAAAATTTGGCACAAGCTGAAATATGCCTAGAAAAGTAAGTTTCACTCCCTGCTCCAAAACACACATAAAACGAATTCTACCGGACATTTTCAAAACTACACTTGAAATCGTAAAACCATTCGAGCCAAAACACTTAAAATTGAAAGTCAAGTGTGTGAATACAAAAGTGGCACGAGAAAATATGTTTAGAAATACAAGTTGCACTCACCGGCTCCAAAACACACCTAAAACGAATTCTACCGACATTTTCAAAAATACACTTGCAATCGTAAAAACCACTGAGCCAAAACCACTTAAAATTGAAAGTCAAGGTGTGAATACAAAAGTTGGCACGAGAAAATATGTTTAGAAATACAAGTCAGACTCCCGGCCCAAAATACCCACATTCTCGCGCCAGACAAAGAACTCACTCACCTGCACATCATCGCATAGCTGGACACAGCGCCATTCGGGCACCCTGGGCAAGATTTGGCGCCCTGCCATCGCACACACGCACTCCAACACACAAACAAAGGCATGTGGCGCCATTTTCCCAAAGAATTTGGCGCCCGCGCAACAACCTCGCACAAAACATATTCCAAAGACATGAACAAAGGCATGTGGCGCCATTTTCCCAAAGAATGTGGCGCCCGGCAGAGAGCATTCCCGCACAAACTCTAAACTTAGCTGAACAGCATACTGTGGCGCTGCATCCTAGCATCTTGGCGCCCCAAACCCCAAAACCCCAATTTTTCCAAAATCTTCCAAACCAATTCACCCAATAATCCTTCTAACACTCCTAATTGCATAATCAAACAACCAATTGCATACTCAAATCATCAATTAACATCAAAATCACCAATTCATATATTACAAAACCCTAACTCACGCCTAAATCAATTTTTACCAACAATTTCATCAAATTCAAGAAATCAATCAACACGTGATCATCAAATAACATCAAAACAAAATTTCTATGACACATATAATACCCATTATCTCCTCTATTATAGAGTGAGACTTCTTACCTCAAAATAACCGTAGAGAAGAACCGAACTGAGTCATTTAACAAAACCACCGCAACAATCCAAGCTTCAAGCCACGAAATTGCTCTTCTCCTCCTCTTCTCCTGTGGCTCATGCGCCGTGAGCTCTCTCTTTCTCTCCTCCTTCGCAACTTTCTTTCTTTCTTTCACAAATGAAAGAAAATTCCACTTTGGGTATATGTATATTGGGCCAGTGCACCTTGGGCCCTTTTTACACCCCCGCCCATTTCTTCCACCACTCCCTTCAATTAAAATAAAATACTAAATTATAAACACCATATTATAATTTAATATAATTAAAAATTACAGTAACACCTAAACAATTTAATCAATTTCTTAATTAAATTATTTGGGGTGTTACAACTCTCCCCACTTAGAGATTTCGCCTCAAATTGCACTGAGTCAAATAACTCGATAGGACTCCCGTGATCTCGCTTTCCAGCCTCCCAAGTCATACTCTCACCAAAGAAAGCCTCCCAACCACACTACCTGACCAAGGCAATGTCTTTCCTCTCAACACCTTCACTTCTCTATCCTCAATCCTCACCGGCATAGTCTCCACAAAGGAGGTTCTCACGCACTTACATCATCCATGTGAATCACATGAGACGGGTCCGAATATACCAAGCCGTGACACGTGGAAGACATCGCAAGTTCGAAGATCGGGTGGCAAGGCCACCCTATAAGCAACCTTTCCAACCCTCTCGCTGATTTGGCACGGCCCAATAAACCTCGAGTTAACTTCTTTGCCTTCAGAGCACGCCCCAACACCACCATAAAGCGTGACCTCAAGAACACATGCTCACCAAACAAACTCCAAATCCTTCCTCCTCTTATCATGATAACTTTTTTCGCCGACTGAGACTCTTTCATCTTCTCCGATCATTTTCACCTTCTCAAGAGTCTCCCTAACCAACTCGGGTCCAAGGACAACACTCTCCCTGACTCATGCCAACACAAAGGAGTTCTCGCACTCCGCCATACAAGGTTCTCAAAAGGAGCCATCCCGATGCTCGAATGATACCAAGTATTATAGTGAACTCAATCGCTGGAAGATGATCCCACGCACCTCCTCGCTCCAACACACAAGCTCTCAAAAGATCCTCCAAAGATCGGATGGTTCTCTCTCTCGCCTCACCATCGGCCCGAGGATGGTAAGTCAACTCAACCTCGCTTTGGACCCCAAAGCCTCCCGCAAGCTTCCCAAAACTCGATGTAAACCGCGGGTCTCTATCCGACACAATACTCTTCTGAACCCCGTGAAGCTTCACAATTACTCGAATGTAAATCCTAGCCAACTTTGGCACAGAAAGGTGATGTTGATAGGAATAAAGTGAGCAGCACTTGGTCAACCTATCTACAATCACCCAAATAAGGTCGACTCTCTCTCACAGTTGTTTGGCAACCCAGCCACAAAGTCCATGGAAATGTCGCCCCACTTCCATTCCGAATCTCCAAAGGTTGCATCAACCCCGCAGCTTCGTGCTCAATCTTTGACTCTCCGCAAGTCAAACATGCATATACAAATCGGCGCAACATCTCTCTTCATACCTGTGCCACCAAAATAGTTTCTTCAGATCATGGTACATCTTAGTTGGCACCGGATGAATGCTCAACTTACTCCTATGACTCTCCTCAAGTATCATCTTCTTCAACTCAAAGATCATCCGGAACATGATTCTGGCCCCCGAACCTCAACACACCCCGGGAATCCAACCTCAGTAATCCCCATCGCCAGCCTTGCTCACCAAAGAACCAACAAATCTACCAACTTCACATCTAACTTCAAGCGCCTCGATACTAACCAAGAAGTCGCTCCCAATTCTCAAGATCCCCAACTCGACACTCGAGGTGTCACCTCACGCACTAAACTTCAAGTCACTTTAATTGCTCAATCAATTCCAACTCCTCACCATCATAGCCGACATATGCAAAGTCTTCCGACTCAAAGCATCACCACGACATTAGCTTTGCCGGGTGATAGTTCAAGCCGAAATCATAGTCCTTCAACAAATTTCTAACCAACGCTCTGCCTCATATTCACTCTCTTCTCGTCAAACAAGTACTTCGCACTGTGGTCACCGAACACTTCAATCTAGTACCACAGAGATAAGTGGTTCCGCATTTTCAACACAAACACAATCGCAGCCTAACTCTAAGTCACGGGTAGGTAGTTCTTCCTCATGGGTCCTCAACCTGTCGGACGCATAAGCAACCACCTTCCCATCCTCGCATCAAAACACCTCCCAAACCCATCTTGGAAGCATCACAAGACACAACAAATGGCCGCCCGCATGTGCAACACTAACACCGGGACGTGGTCAACCTTCTCTTTAGCTCTGGAAGCTCTCTTCACACTTTGCATCCCACACAAATGCCTTTCCTTTACAAAGTCAAAGTAGTCAATGGAAGGGCTAGCTTTAGAGAACCCTTCAATGAACCTCCCAGTAACAACCAACCAACCCCAAGAAACTCCCCGATCTCGCCGCAGACTCTGGGCTCTCCCATCAGAACATCGCATCTACCTTGGCCGGATCCACCGCTATACCATCACCGTAAATAATATGACCCAAGAAGCTCACCTCATGCAAACTGTAATTCACACTTTGACAACTTAGCATACAACTTCCTCTCTTTCAAGACCTCTAGCACTAACCTCAAGTGCTCGTGATGCTCTTCCTCCGATTGGGAGTACACCAAAATATCATCAATGAAGACCACCACAAACCGATCCAGATAACTATGGAAAATCTTGCTCATGTACTCCATAAACACCCCCGTGCATTTCAGGACACCAAACGGCATTACAGAGTACTCATAATGCCCATACCTTGTCCCGAACGTCGCTCGATATCCTCATCCTTCACCTTAACTGGGTGATACCCGACTCAAGTCAATCTTGCTAAACACTTTAGCACCCACCACCGATCCATTAGATCATCTATCCCTGAGAGGATACTTATTCTCGATAGTCACCTTATTCAATTGTCCTGTAGTCCACGCACGCACGCATACTCCCATCCTTTTCTTTACCAACAAAACCGAGCTCCCTACTGGTGATACACTAGGCCTCACAAACTTCTTCTCAAGAAGCTCCTCTAATCGCTTCTTTAATTCAAACCCAACTCGAGTTCGACATCCCAGACGGCACATAGACATGTGCCTAGTACTGTGCACAAGTTCAATCCCGAACTCCACTTCCTCTCCTGGGGCACACTAGGAATCTCATCCGAAACACTTCAGTGGAACTCACACACCACCAGAACTCCATCAATCACCGCCTGTTTTCAGCATATGGACGCAATCAAAGCAAACAACCGACCACCCTCTTTCATTACTTCCTCACAGAATTGCTCAAACACAGACAAATAGAGCGCACTCTTCCTCTTCAGAAGGAGAAAACTAATAGACTTATCGTATCAGCTTGATGTGCACGTGGTTATCTACTAACCACCCATGCCCGTAATCACATCTAACCCACCCAAAGGCAAACAAATCGTATCAACTAAAAATCTCTCACAAGACCGACAGAGACACCTAGCACACATCGAGAAGTAGTTACCGGACCTTTAGCCGGAGTGTCGATAACCATCCTCTCTCCATAGTAGACATTACTAAATTTAACTTTTCAAAGACAAACAGATGCAATAAAAAGAGTGTGAGCACCCGTGTGTCAACAATAGCAACTAAAGGAGTACCAGAGATGAAACATGTACTCTGATATCATTAGGTCCCTCCAACCCGCCAATGCAAACACCTCCCAAAGAGATCTTTCCTTCTTAGGCTCGGGGACACTGAAGCTAATGTGACCAGCCTTCACCACGCTTGAAACATACAGTTCCTCATGCGATCACACCTGCATGCCATGTGACCACTCTTTCCACACCTAAAACATCTCTCGCACTTCCATCTTACAACCAAAACTCTTGTGACTGCTTGTCACACTTGAAACACACAATGTCGATGGGGCGCCTCCCACTTGGCCTCTTGCCCTCATGGTGCCTCCTACCCTCAAAGCAGACTGCTTTCCACCATTGTACCTGCTACACACCGAATACCTTTGCTTCCCTTTGTCACAGACTTCTCATAAGGCTTACCTCCGCAGAAATTTCCTCCGGTCTCTCATGACCCTAGAGCGGGCATCATTGCCTTCCTCATATATTCTCGTGAAGAATCTACCAGACGATCAAGAATACTCTAATTTTTCTCGATACCCCACACCGCTGATATCACTTCTCACCCATTCTCAAACTTAATGCACTTTGAGAATTCACCAAATTTCAAAGATAGCTGGGATAGAACTTGGCCAACTCCGTGAACTTGGCAAAGATATTCAAGAATACCATACTCCCCGCCTCGGCTCAAGGAATTCCACTTTTTCTATTTCTCACGCCCTCCGGAAATACTTTTCAAGAATTCCTTCGAACACACCTCAAGTGATCTCTTCCCCGCAAAGACTCCAATCTCTCTCACGGGTCTCTAGCCACCACCATCACCTCTTCAGATAATGTATGAGTACTGCACTGACTTTCTCTCGCTTCATCACAGTACCCAATCACCCCAAGATCCTCTCAATCTCCTTCACCAAGTCAAGGCACCATCCGGTTGTACCTCTCCTCAAGGTGGGGGTTCTCTCTCGAACGCTGCCGTGCCGCATGGTCTCATTATTCTCGCTGGGTACCCACAAATCGCGCTTATAGCCCGCAAGGCCTCAAGAAGAGCAAGACGATCCTTCTCGCCATATCAACCTAACACCGCAAAGATAAACAACCAGCCTGTAATTACTTTAAGACACCTAGTTGTCATACACACTATGACAGATCGACACACTTGGCCGGACAGATCTAACTTTTGCTCGATACCACTAATGTAACACCCCATTTCTACCCGCAATTTAAATCAAAATCGAGTATACAAAAATCTTTTCTCGTCATCTTTAGTTTAGTGTGTTATAAAATAGTGCATCGGGCCGATCATGGGATTACTCTGTAATCGATACTACTTGCAACAGTATTGGCCACCTTTGCAAGGCTCTCGTGATGCCCTTGTAAATACACCAAATAAAGAAAATCTAGCCTTAGTGGCGAAACTACGCTTTAGCCATAGTCATTCAAAGACACTAATAGTATAACATAAATTAATAATCAATAAATGGAGCGCTACAACTCTTTATCATAAACCAAAATCCGAATACGTAACACCAAGAGATCAACTCATAGAGATATAGTTTCACATATTGCAAATGAAAGTAATCATTATCTCAACAAAGATAATCCAAAGAATATCAAAACAAATACATAAGGCTCAACAAGGAGCAAAACAAGCAACAACAAATTTAAACCCCGAACCCTGTGTGCACGTGATCGAGCAGCAGATCGACGACTGGGAGTAGTTGAAGGTAGAAAGCCCTCACTCCCGACTCACCGTGGTAAATAACAAAGAAAGGGTGAGTCTCGAACTATATAATAAAAGTGATAATAAGCAATATATAAGCATAGTTTACAAAGACACTCAAACACGCCTAAACATCACCAACAACATTCATGCACTAATGGGAATGTATGCAATGTTGGTATGCATGTGGTACCATTGGCCCACCGCCGCCCTCAAAGCTTCACGATCACTTTATAAGGCCCCCGCCGCCTCAAAGCTTCATAATCATTTTATAAGGCCCCCCCGCCGCCTCAAAGCTTCACACATCATATTATAAACTCTACGATCACAGCCCAATGTATGTACGAGACTCATGTACATCACAAACATCATTTCAAACAATTCAATACACCCATTACTCTTACCTCGTTGTCAATCTCATTTTATAGCCCTCCCGGCTTGGCCCACCGCCCATGCCCCATGGCATGCTCAATCACCTCATTATAAACCCTCAACACCATTATGCCCCACCTGACTATTCTCCTCTAGGGCACTCAACCTTACTCAGTGGACCTAAACCACCACTTAGGACCAAAACAATCATCTAGTGGACCAAATCTGGCTACCTAGTGGACCAAAACAAAGACTCTCTTAGGCACTTGGCAAAGACTCAGCGCCATTTTCCCCACACTCGCGCCCGTGCAACACAAAGACTAGCGCCGTAAACTCAAAGATTTTGGCGCCTCGTGGCAACACAACCATCGGGCGCCACTTTCCTAGCAACTGCGCTCGGGCAACATGCACTCTAGACACAAACTCGCATACGCTGCACACAAACTAAGACACACAGCAAGACACATGGCGCGCCGCTGACCCAAATTTCACTCAACACTTTCAAATCAAAACCACCCGAGCCAAAAATGTTTAAAAATGAATTCAAGTGTGTAAACACAAAATTTGGCATGTTGAAATATGCCTAGAAAAGTAAGTTTCACTCCCCTGCTCCAAAACACACATAAAACGATTCCCACCGACATTTTCAAAACTACACTTGAAATCGAAACCATTCGAGCCAAAACACTTAAAATTGAAAGTCAGCAGTGAATACAAAAGTTGGCACGAGAAAATATGTTTAGAAATACAAGTTGCACTCACCTGCCCAAAACACACCTAAAACGAGCCCTACCGGACATTTTCAAAAATACACTTGCAATCGTAAAACCACTGAGCCAAAACCACTTAAAATTGAAAGTCAAGTGTGTGAATACAAAAGTGGCACGAGAAAATATGTTTAGAAATACAAGTTGCACTCCCTGCCCAAAATACCCACATTCTCGCGCCCAGACAAAGAACTCACTCACCTGACATCAAGCATAGCTGACACAGCGCCATTCTCGGGCACCCCTGGGCAGCATTTGGCGCCTCACACCGCACACACGCACTCCAACACACAACAAAGTGCATGTGGCGCCATTTTCCCAAAGAATTTGGCGCCGCGTAACAACCTCGCAGACAAAACATATTCCAAAGACATGAACAAAGGCATTGTGGCGCCATTTTCCCAAAGAATGTGGCGCTCGGCAAAAGAGTATTCCCGCACAAACTCTAAACTTAGCTGAATGAATACACATTGTGGCGCTGCATCCTAGCATCTCGCGCGCCAAACCCCAAAACCCCAATTTTTCCAAAATCTTCCAAACCAATTCACCCAATAATCCTTCTAACACTCCTAATTGCATAATCAAACAACCAATTGCATACTCAAATCATCAATTAACATCAAAATCACCAATTCATATATTACAAAACCCTAACTCACGCCTAAATCAATTTTTACCAACAATTTCATCAAATTCAAGAAATCAATCAACACGTGATCATCAAATAACATCAAAACAGCCCCTATGACACATATAATACCCATTATCTCCTCTATTATAGAGTGAGACTCCTCTTACCTCAAAATAACCGTAGAGAGAAGAACCTAACTGAGTCACGAACAAAACCACCGCAACAATCCAAGCTTCAAGCCACGAAATTGCTCTTTCTCCTCCTCTTCTCCTAGGGTTTGCGCCGTGAGCTCTCTCTTTTCTCTCCTCTCCTTCGCAACTTTCTTTCTTTCTTTCACAAATGAAAGAAAATTCCACTTTGGGTATATGTATATTGGGCCAAGTGCACCTTGGGCCCTTTTACACCCCCGCCCATTTCTTCCACCACTCCCTTCAATTAAAATAAAATACTAAATTATAAACACCATATTATAATTTAATATAATTAAAAATTAGTGCAACACCTAAACAATTTAATCAATTTCTTAATTAAATTATTTGGGGTGTTACACCCATCTTATCCTTCAGAGTTCGTTTTCCGAGCCACCGTCAGATTCGTAATTTGTACGCCATGTCTTCCTCGCTCGATTACTCTCAATTTCAACCTCAAAGTTGCTTTCGCAGATGAGCCATTAGCTTGGCTTCATAAATGGTGAAGTATCTATGACAGAGAACTGCCGCGCGGCTTTTTCGCTTATTTAGACACTTATTGTATAAGAAACAAAATAAATTCATGAATGAATGTATGAATGCATGCACAATGTTTGCTTTGATGTCGGAACCGCGGGATACCTTGCCTTGTCATAAGCGCACAAACTTTTTTGATTTACTTAATCAAGTAAACAAGGAATCGAAATAGCACACTTCATTCATCAAGATTTCAAAGCTTCACCAATTTTCATTAAAGTGGAAAAAGACTCAGATAATGTTCATAAAGAGAGCAAGATAATATTCTTGAATACAAAGCTCAAAATAAACTTTTAAGTTGAAAAATACAAGTAGACAACTTAAATGCAAATAGCTCCAAGCTCCCCAACTCTCTTCCTCTTCTTGCTTACACTTGCACCTCGAGATTGCTCCTGAATCTCGTGGATCAACGCCTCGCAAGATTTCACAAACCGACATAGCTCGTGGGGTGTTGAAGAAGTGCATCTCACCTCACTAACCTCAGATTCTTAGGGATCCCCAACATGGCTCGACGGCCACTCCGACAGCTTTGAGAACTTGCTCTTCCACAACCGGATCTCATCCTTAAGCTCCTTAATGATCTCTTGATCTTCGATTTTTCCGATCGATCTAGGAAGCGCTTTTTCCCAATATTGGCTCTCAACTCTGACTTGTCCTGTAGGCATCTTCTAGACAAATAAGGTCTCTCTTCAATTCCCCAAATATTTCTTCAAAGCTCAGAGCTTCACGGGTATTCCTTGAGAGTTTCATTAATGGCGACTTTTTCTTGCTCGAGGTTTCTCACTGACCTCTCAACTCTACCACTGTGATGAGATTCTTGCCCCGATTCCATGGCTAGTGCTTTCCATTCTGAGCTTCTTCAAGTGCCTTCCTTGTCTTCTCTGCTTATACCTTTGGAGCTCCTCTCTAGCCCCTTCGATATATTTCTCGAGCTTCTATCTTGCTTTGCTCTTCTTTTTGAACCGCTCGACACTTTCTTCCACTCCGCGATCATTTTGACATTGTTTTCCTCCTCTAGCTTTTCTTTCTCTACGCCATCTCCTCTAGCTTAGCCTCGCAATGCTTTCTTTTCCTCTTCTACCTTTGCTAAAGCGCACTTGACTTCATTCAAATTTCTTCATAGGTAGGGATATAAGGCTCGTATTCCTTCATCAAGGAAAGCGCCCTTCGACTCGCTGACTTTGTATCCCCAAGCTTCTCCTTGAGCCACTAATTGAAAGTGATGTCACCGTTCTTTGACAGCCTCTTCATTTCCTTTCGCATCACTTGATTCCCATGATCGTTGAACTCTTCAAGCAAGTCACCGCGATTTAGGCATTCCTTTGTAAAGGTAAATACTTTAACATCATGCTTTCGGAGGGTGAGTTCTTCATCTGTAACCGAGTTGCCTTAAAGTCGCTGAAGGATTGTAGTTGATGCACCCTGAGTCCCCATGAGAGGCACGCTTTGAAAACTTCCACACCGAACACTACCATTGGTCTATCATCCCAACAAGCAAAAACAGATACCACCGGATTTGAAGTTCATTGATATCCTTCAAAACTCAACCCATTCTATAGCTGGTCTCGACTCTCCACATCACAAGCTAAAGGGCATAAGAAATTAGTTCCCTAACATCACCTCGATCAGGATCACACGGGTAAGGAGCCGTGCATGAGAACGTGGAGAAGAAAGGCACAGCCTTTCTTTTATGGAACCGATCAGAGTGTAAGGGTGCGGCATGGTATGTGTTAGCAAGAACGGCAGCACAGGATTAACAGTGGTTTTTGGCGCCCTTGAAGGCTAGAACGCACCAATTGCATCTTCATCAACATATCTCTATTCGAGGAAAGAGGATAACCCCAAATATGGTGAGAGCGAAAGCACAAACTTGAATGGACCCCACTTTTTAGTCGCAAAGATAAAATTTCATCAAACCCTCAAGTACTCTCATGATACCCACCACTCCATTTCTTTTTAATTTATGCAACCTCGCTCATCCACACCGATTCTAAGCAAAGACCGCAAATTCTCTACTCCAGATAAGATTGCCCTTGGTATTGATAGGTCTAGCATGAGATCCGGAGAACCCCAAAAGCCGTTTCAGACTCCTCTAATGTAGGGATAGCCGGAAATTCTGAAGAAGAAACACCTCACATCGTAGTCATAGAACTGCTCAAAGCCATAAGAGCATCCTCTTGAACATTTAATCGCAAAAGTCTACTGATATTCCCATACGCCCGATTCAAGGAATCTCTCTCAATAGGCCTATAAGAGTCTGCACACCGCTTTAGACTACCAACCTCAACCTTCTTCAAAATTGGGAAGCGAGAAACAAGTGAAGTCTTGCTATTTGATTCCATCTCGACGCATCTATGACAAGACGGCAGACATTATTCGGTGGTTCCCTGCAAGCAAATGCAGATGAAATGCAAGTGAATGCAAATATTTACAACATCTAGTTTTAATGAATGCGTGACGATGTGATTATGATATGAATGATGCATGCAGAGATGATAAAAGCAATGTGTATCGACTAAGTTCAAAATTTAGTGACACATCGCATGCCGCCACGCAGTTGGTTTATTTGGAAAAGGAAAAATATTTTTGTATTTTCTTGGAAAAACTTTGAAAATCTCCTTTTGAGGAAGACATGTCCTAGATTACCATGCAAAGACACAATTCAGTATGCCCTCGTGTCCTACAAAGGTGGGAATTCCTGAGTTCTAGTGGCAACTTCAAAGGTTCCTCCCATGTAGCTCTAATTCACACCTCACAATGGCTACCGGAGCTATAGAATCTCATGCCGACACCCACAAATGTAGAATGCTACCAAGTGTGAGGCGTCATGGGAAAGCTGATCTCGGTTGAGACTTTCGTGGAGTATCGCATGCACAAAGGTCTTGAATGACACCACTAATCGCCTCCACTCCCCTAAGTGTTTGTTGGATCCGGCATAGGAGCCCACTCATAGAACATAAACCATAAGGTGTGCAAGTGTGTGATCGAGGACATACTTCCTAAAATCTACCCATCCCCACCCGCAAGGAAACCAATACCCGTAAAAGGAAGAAAAGTCGTCTACCCTAGGGTTTAATATGCATACACCATTTCAACATACAAACCATCCTAGGAAGTCAACAAAGCATTGCACGCATTATTTACCACAAAAAGGGAGCTAAGAAGAGGATCATGGCAGAAATGGGGGAAATGCATGCTTTACCTTAAGAAAAGGAACGTAAGAAGAGGGACATGGGAATTGAGTAATGCATGCATAAACGCAAACACAAGCATACAAAGGAAAAGAAAAAGAAAAGGAAGAGATAGAACATAATTTTTCAAATCAAACAATTTAAACCACATCAAATTAATTAGGCTTGACCTCAACTCTCTTTAGATAAATAAATAAAGAAAGAAAGTCCCCAAGTTGAGTCGGGCATTGTTGCGCCCAAAAATCCGGCTTGGGACTTTTCGCCACAACGTGAAATTAGTAGAGTCGCCACCAATATTTATTTTTAGGAAAAACATTGAAAAAAACCTTTTTGAAAAGAGGGTGGTCTTTCAAAACTTGTAGATGTAGGTTCGGGAGCTCTGGCTATGCATTGGGAAGGTATTAGCACTTCTTCACGCACTCTTTCTACCAAAGGGAACCATTAATTTGATGTGGTTTTGAAATGTTTGATTTGAAATATATTGTTCTACTTTTTATTTTCTTTTCTTTTGTGAAATGGTTTTATTGAAAACAGAAAGAGGCATGTTTTTGGTATCTTTGAATATCGTGACAAAACAAAGATTTTTGAAAATGGTGCTTCATGACATGAACCTGGGCCCTACGCACTCACCGCCGAGGGATCAAAGCTACGAGTTCTTGTTTTTGCGTGTGAAAACGGCTTAGGGGTTTAGGTTTTGGAGTTTTTGAAATAAGACTCGAGTGTTCGCGAACACCAAACAAGCAAAGGCTTCGAGTGGCATTCTGTATTAACTCGAAAAAAAAGAGAGTTGAGCCAAGAATCAAACAAGCAATGGCTTCGGAGAGTGATTACGAGCGACAACATTGTATTATTCTTTTTTTGAAAATTGTTTTGAAAAAGGTGATGAGCCTTAGTGATAATTACCACTAAATAACTCATGTTATTTTGGAAATTTGAATTGGTTTTTTTGTTGTTTAATTAATGTGTGGAGCTTTCATAATAGTCAAACAAGCAAAGGCTTCGAGTGACTATCACTAATAACTCCTCATTAACGATCAAACAAGCAATGGCTTCGAGTGATGGTTAATGATTTGCTTAGAAAATGCCTTAGGTTTTTTATTTGAAAACAATTGAATTTGAGTTTGAAGAAAAGAAAGTAGAACATAACAAATCTTTTCAAGTCAAAACCGAGACAACAATGAAGGCATAAGCAAAGCACATATGAAGAATATTTACAAGTTGCCATGAACAATTGAATACATGATTAATTAAATACACGATTGAGCAAGTATATGAGTGTATGAGCATGCAATTGTAGAATACAAGGTATGACATTATTGAATGCATGATTAGGCTAATGCATGAATGCATGAACATACATGTGTGGAATACAAGACATGAGATTAATATATGCATGGGCATTTAGAGAGTATGAATGCAAAAGATGTAAACTTATATGAATACATGAATGATAAGATGCAAGGTGTAAAAATCTGGGTGTTTTTGCAAATAGACATGTTGGTAAAACTTGTGGTAAAAGTTAGTAAAGAGTAAGACAAGCATGCATGAAGTGTAAGGTAATTACTTAATGAAATAGTAAAGTAAAAAGTAAAAAGTTTTTTTTTTTTTTTTACTTATGGTAAAATGCTAGTGAATGGTAAGGTAAAAGTGAAAAAACACATTAACACTATTACACATTTCCACACAAGATCAAACACACATTTTAAGCATTGAAATGAAACCTAAAAAGGAACCCTAAGGCCGAAACCTCATATGGTCAAAATATCAAGTTATTTCATGCCCAAATTGATGATCAACACATGAAACAAGTCACACAAATTTCATTTATATAAATCAAAAAGAGGAAAGAAAACAACAAACCCTAGTTTTTAAGGCCTAAGGCCGAAACCTTATATGACATAAACAACACATTATTTCATGCACAAATTCATAATCAAACACATGGAACAAATTATGCAAGTTTAAGCACATCAAGCATTTATTTATACAAAAATCAAAGAGTTAAAGGAAGGCAAATAAAACCCTAATTTGTAAGGCCTAAAACCGAACCCTCACACTCAATGAATCAAACCAAAATCTCAACTTGCAAGTTATGACATGAACAAGGGATGCATATATCACATGGAAATTATTTATTCATGCAAATATGACAAAATAAGTATGAAAAAATGCAAGAACATGGTTGAAAAACACAAGAAACCTCTCCTCAAGGCCAAGAGTTCCCTTCAAACACCCAAGGCTCCCAAAGTCCTTGACATAGTGTTTGAAATGAACCCTCTAAGCCTCTTAGAGATGATAGAGGAGTAGAAGGGAGATTCACATGCTAATGGTGAAAAATGCAAAAGATAAGATTTTTACCTCAAGATCAAAGCTACACAAGAATAGGAGAATGAAGATCAAAACCAAAACAAACCTAAAACCTTCACAAATCACCAACAATGCCACGCAAATTTGAAGAAAGCAAGCTCTTTATGGAGTAAAAATGGAATCAAGGATGCAAAGAAGAGGATATGTGGAATGTGGAGTAGATTTGAGGTGATTTGGTGGATGAAAATTGAAAAGTGGAATGGAAGTGGAATGAAGGAGGGGTTCTCGCCAAGAGGAGGAGAGGAGAGGAGAGGAGAGAATGCTAGCTAGGTAAAAATGAGAGTGTGTGTATGTGAAGTCTCCTATTTTTGGGTTTTATATGAAGTGAAAATTTAAAGTGGTAATTAGGACAATGTGCTTCTTGCAAACCAATAGGATTTCGAGATAAATTTTGAATCAATGGTCAAAATGCAAGATCACATGGATTGAGGGTAATTAAAAACACAAAATGGGGGGAGAGAGAGGGCTGGAATGCGCAGCTTAGGAGTGGTGGTGAAGGATAATCTCAATTACAAAATGGTATTTTTCTATAAAGCTTATTACACAAGTGCCATTTTGATTCAAATGGAAGGGTGAGGATTGTTTTTCACACTTGAATGGATGGCCATGATTTAATATAATTTGCAAGCAATAAAAATAAATGAAAATGGGAGGTATATGGCTGAAGTGCGCAGCAAGGGAGTGTGGGAGAGTGAGTGGAATTGCAAATTGTACTATTGTACTATCCTTATCCTTTCACAATTCAAAAGAATGTGTAATATTCCCTTCTAGATCTTTCTTCCTAATTCATGCCATTTTGGGCCCTATCCTATGATTCAATGATTGGGCTCTGAATTTTATGATCTCACCAATCCCAAAATTGATTTATTTGCCCCACCTCAAAGGAAAAGACCCTTTACCCTCTATCCAAAAACTAGGTTTTTAGACCAAAAGGCTTAATATTTATGCACAAAAATAATCACAATGGAGCAAAATATCCTTTAAATAAATCATTGATGATTATCCAAGGATTTGGGACAAAAACCGCTTTTATTGTGAAATGACCAAAATGCCCTCTTACTCTAAAAACCCTAGTTTTTGCTTGAAACACATTTCCACTTCAAAAATGTTTTATTCAACCTAGGAGTGACCTCTAGTACCTTGAAATGCATGTTGATGACTTGTTTTGAGGAATTGCCCTTTATTTGCAAAATGACCAAAATACCCTTTTGCACTAAAAACCCTAATTTGTCTAAAAGTGCATTCCAACTCCAAAAATGATTTTAGACACTTTGAAAGGACTTTAAAACTTAAATGCAATGCATGATGCTTTTTACTTTTTAATTTAATTATTTTTTGGGAAAATTAGGTTTTGACCTAGTTCTGACAAAATTGGGGTACGACACTTTGAAAGAGAAATATTTGGTGAATTGAAAGAGGATCTTCATTGCCTCAGAAGATGCCTATAGGTGTGTCCGAATGAGAGCCAATACTCGGGAAAAGCGCTCCTAGATTTGATCGGAAAATTGAAGATCAAGAGATCACAAGGAGCTTAGTGGACGAGATACACCGTGGAAGGCAAATTTTCAAAGTTATCGAGCCGCCACAAAGCATGTTGGGGGTCCCTAAGAACTGAGAATGGGTGAGGCCGAAATGCATTTCTTCAATACCCCACCCGAGGTGTATCGGGCCAGGAAGTATCAGAGAGAGCGTTGATCACGGAGTTCAAAGAGCAATCTCAAGGTGCAAGTGTAAAGCAGGAAGAGGAAAAGAGTTGGGAGCTGAAGCTATTTGTATTTGAGTTGTCTACTTGTATTTTTCAACTTAAGAGTTTATTCGATCTTTGTATTCAAGAATATTGTAATCGTTTCTTTTATGAACATTGTAATCGTTTTTTCCTTTAATGAAAATTGGTGAAGCTTTGAAATCTTGATGAATGAAGTATGCTATTTCGATTCCTTGTTTACTTCAATTCAGAATCAAAAAGATTACGCGCTTTATGACAAGATAGGGTATTCCGTGGTTCCCGTGATCAAGAAAACATTGTGCATGCATTCATACATTCATTCATGAATTTATCTTGTTTCTTATGCAATGTTGTCTAAATAAATGTAAAAGGCACGCCGTTCTCCACACCGATACTTCACCCGACTACAAGCCTGCTTAATGGCTCATCCGCAAGAGCATCCCGAGGTTGAAATTGAGAGTAATCCGCAACAGAAGATGGGGCGCATAAATTTCAATCCCGAGCACCGCTCAAGAAAACCAAGCCTCAAGGATAAGATTGGTACTATGGAGGCCCAAGTCCATGAGATGATGGTCATGTTGCAAGGTTTGAAGAGCGGGACAACCGCCGAGGCCGCCGCCAGAGTGGGTCCAGATGGGGTCACTTCTTTCGCCCCTCCTCCAAAGACGCAGAATCGCCATGCCTACGCTTCCTCCGGATCCGGTCATTCATCCAGTTGTTTGCTTCGTAAATGAATGTGTCGAACCAAGACATCGCATGCAGATATCCTCGGGTATGCTCGCTGGTACCGCCGCAACCTCGTTAGACTTGCTCCCGCTGGTGTAGCCGCACCTAATCAAGTAACCGCCGCCGCGTTCGGGAATCGCCGAGGACCCCTAATCGCACTCCTATCCTCATGCCATGCATAGCTTCCACCTGTGGCTTACAAAGACGACCCCAAAATGTTCTTCACCAGAGGAGGGTATTACTATAGTATGGGGAGTCACCCTGTGGGTACACGCTTGAGGGAGCTCACCAAATGATCCGATCCGCGACTTGAAGAAAGAGTAAGTGGCAAAGGAAGGCACCGTGTTAGAGCCAAAGAAGCCCGTGAGTCGTGGTTTAGTCCTGCACTTGGTCTTACCGCCAAAGTTCAAAGCTCCCGAGGTAGACAAGTACAGAGGATCGGTTGTCCGAGAGCCATGTTACAATGTTTGTCCGAAAATGGGTCCCTATGCCAATGATGACAAGTCATTGATGCATCGCCTAAAACAAGCCATGAGCTCCTCTAGATTGGTATATGAAGTTGCAATCCTCTCAAATCCGCTGTTGGAAGGATTTGTCCAAGGCTTCATGAGACAAGATAAGTACAACATGGACATGGCTCCGGATAGGTCGCAGCTGGCAAAGACATGAGCAAGGGTGAGAAGGAGATTTTCAAGGAGTATGCCCAGAATGGCGGCTACGCTTGCCTGTGTTCAACCTCCTTTGATCGAGAAAGAGATGGTGTACATGTTCCCGAAACTCGCTAACAATCTATTATGACAGTCGATCACAAGTGTCTCAAACTGGGCCCGACATGATAGTCTTCGGGAAAGACTTGAACACGGCCTTCAAGCGGGAAGATTTTGAATCACCTCTGTGAATGCAGTGAGCTCCGTGGGTCCAACAACCGTAAGAAGTACCACCTCATTTCCCTAAAAAGAAAGAAGGAGAAGCTAATGTCATCTCGGGGAAATTCATCTTTGGTACTCCTCCACCCCAAACTATTCCATTCTCTCGCCTCCCGTGCCACCTCAAAGAAGGCATCGACAAATCCCAAGACCCAAGGTTATCATTTCAAGAAGCGGACCAGCTTTTGACCCAATTCCGATGACATATACCGAAATGCTTAATCACTTGACCTCCAATAACTGATTAACACTGACCCATGAAAGTAGTTCAGCCACCATTTCCTGCAGAGGATACAATGCTAATGCCACCTGTAGTTTCCATGAAAACGGGCCTGGCCATGCCAGGAAGATTGTAAAGCCTTTAAGCATGTGGTGCAAGATTTGATAGATGCCGGTTGGATTTCGCTTTAAACAGAACTGGCCCAAATACAACAATCAATCCATTACAGTCATCGTGGGCCGCTACCAATGCTATAGAAAGTGCCGCTGGCAAGTTGTTGAAAAAGTGCATGAGATCAAGACTCCTCTAAATGTCATTTATGCCGAAGTTATGCCGCCGAGGTTGTTAAAAGGGGATGTTGCCATGAAGAAGGGTGTGTCACTTTTTATGCGTGGGAGGTTGTGAAACTTTCGTGATGATCCCGCAAGACCGATGGAGCAAGATGTGGTCCAGATAGGAACCTATGGTATGAAAGATGAAGTGTTGACTCTATATTCAGACAAAGCTGGTCGAGAGGCCAAAAAGCCAATTGAAATTATGTGCAATCCTAAGCCAAGATTGGTTCAAGCCGTGGTCCACTAATAGCCATCAAGACCCGGGCCCTTCTCATGCGAGGAAGAAAGCAATGAAGATGTAATGCTGGTGCCTACAAAAGAGGGATGTTGGGATACCCTAGAGAGCCTAGTGGAAAGTTTGATTACTTGGTCGATATGATGCTCCCGAGAGCGCTCGAATCCGAATAGAAGATATCCAAATTTTACTGTGGTGGGGTGAAGAAGATGAGCAAAGACGACTCAAGTGGTTGTCACCATGACAAAAGAGGGATGCTGGGATACCCTAGGAGAGCCTAGTGGAAAGTTTGATTACTTGGTCGATATGATGCTCCCGAGAGTGCTCGATTGAAATAAGATATCCAAATTTATGGGACGGGATGAAGAAGATGAGCAACACACCCAAGTGGTCGCCATCATGGATAGTTCTCAATCAAGAGGTGTGGACACTATACTCCGACTAAAAATAGAAGAATCGTAAAGCCCATTGAAATCCCTTACAATTTCAATCCCAGATTGCGTGCGTGCAAGTGCTCAACCAATAGTAATCAAGTTCCACCCATTTCGTTATGAGTCAAATAAGGGCCCCCGAAGTATACAAAGCAGAATGCTCTCCTAGCACTACCATCAGAACCAACATAGCGGGATCAAGTGGGATCACAAGAAGCGGAATGGTGTATGCTCCTAAACCCCTCCGGATGTAAATACCTATAGAGGCCGAACAGGAGGCCAGAAAGAGAAGTGGAAAAGAGCCGAGGTTACTCCAAAAAGTAATGGAAAAGGAGGCAAATGAATTCTCAAGATCATTCGCAAAGTGATTATAGAGTGGTTGATCACTTGAAACAGACGCCATCAAAGATATCCATGCTATCACCGTTGCTCGGCCTGAAGCACACGTAATGTACCTCGATGAAAGTGCTCAAATGAGGCTCATGTTGCAGAGGACATCTCGTGAATCAATTTGATGGAATTGCTTGAATGTGGTGGCCGCAAATCACCTAACATTTGTCGATGATGAGTTACCTTCGAGCGGAAAAGAACACAATCAAGCTCTTCATATCTCAAGAAATGTGGGACTATGTGGTCGCCGCAGTAATCGATTGACAATGGGTCTTCACCGAATGTAATGCCAAAGTCAACTATGGACAAGCTAGATGTTGATTGCTCCTACATGAAGCCAAGTTCGACGCTTAGTGCGAGCATTTGATGGATCCAAAAAGGAAGTACTGGAGAGATGGAATTTCCATCCGCATTGGTCCCAAGTTTTCGTCAGATCAATTTCCAAATCATGGACATCACCTCTTCATATAGCGTCGCTAGGAAGACCCCGATCCACATGGTCGGGCAATCCCTTCTTCTCTACACCAACGGGTCAAATTCATAATTGATGACAAGGTGTGGTAGTGTTTGGTGAAGAAGAGACTCGTTAATAAGCCATCGATTCAAATATGTGGAAGCCAACAAGAGTCTTTGAAACAAATTTCTTTCACCCTGGAGATTGCCAATGCAAGATTTGGGAGAACCAAAGAGGAGGAGATGGTTGCCAAAATTATGTTAGCCCAAGGATACAAGATTGGTTCTCGCTTGGGAAAGTCCGTCAATGGATTCTAGCTCCTATCCAATCAAGGAAAACAAAGACCGCTATGGGCCGGGATATAATCCAAGTAAAGAGGAAAGGAGGAAAATGGCGCATTTAACGAAAAGCGCAGATGGTTAGCCAAATCCGCAGGCGAAGACCCATGGTCCCAGAGGATCCCAATTTGCGACATCACCGAGCTTCGTGAGGCCGGTTTGGGGATCCCGACCAAATTGCCGCCATCAAGGATGTTTCGAGTTTGAAGAGGTGGGACGAGTCCGTTCGCCGCTGCATGTATCGCTGAAGAATTAAAGAATTGGAAGGTCACGATTCTCCCGTGACTTTTAAATTAAAGTAATCATTTGTAATGCAACCCCGCGGTTCCTCGCCAAGGCCATAGGACCAGCTTGTTTAGGGGCACACGTGTTTTTATTTTCAAAATCATCATCATCAATAAAAACGCTTGTTTTGAATTTCCTAATCAATAAAGATCATTTTCTTCATTGCATGAGTCTTTTCTCTTTATTATTTGTTTGTCTGCTTGTTTCGCTTTTCATTCTCGCTTCTTTCGCCGCTAAAAACGCAGATCCACAAAGAATAGTCTCTCGAAAATGACAAAGGTCGATACCACCTTTTGACTTTGATCACCCCATCAATCAGCCGAGGGGAATGTGAAGAAGACCGGGAAACTCCTCCGTAACTTTTGAGGTTAATGAGACAAGAAGAAAGGGTAATTCAGCCACACGAAGAATCTATTGAAGTGATCAACTCTGGGTACACCGAGAATAAGAAAGAGGTCAAAGTGGGTACCACCATGAATGATGAAGATCGCATAAAGTTGGTTCACTGCGCGATTATGTGGATGTGTTTGCATGGTCCTACCAAGATATGCCCGGTCGACACCGACATTCGGGTACACAAGTTACCAACCAAGCCCGAATGCCAACCTCACAAAACAAGTCGAGAAGGATGAAGCCGAGATGTCCTCAAAATCGAGACGGTTGAAGAAGCAATTTGATGCAGGTTCCTAGCAGGGCCAAGTACCGCAGTGGGTTGCCAATATTGTCCCAGCTTCCCAAGAAGGACGGGAAGGTCGAATGTGCGCCGACTCACCGAGATCCGAACTGCATAGCCCTAAAGACGATTTTCCTTTGCCTCACATTGATGTCTTAGTGGATAGTATGTACCAACACTCGCTATTCTCCTTCATGGATGGATATTCGGATATAATCAAATCAAGATGGACCCCGAGGACATGGAAAAGACAACTTTCATAACACTTTGGGGAACATTCTCGCTATAAGGTCATGCCATTCGATTGAAGAATGCCGCGCAACCTACCAGAGGGCCATGGTTACCTTATTCCATGATATGATGCATAAATAGATTGAGGTTTATGTTGATGACATGATCGTAAAATCTAAAACCGACGAGGAGCACATTGTCAATCTGGCCAAGCTTTTTGAAACTATTGAGGAAATATAAACTCAAGTTAAACCCAAACAAGTGCACGCTTGTGTGAGATCGTGGAAGTTGTTAGGCTTCATTGTCACGCCTAGAAAGGCATTCAAGTGGATCCAGACAAAGTAAAAGCCATCCACTTAGATGCCTGGTGCCCAAAACACAGAAAGAAGTCCGTGGTTTCTGAAGGTTGAATTATATCTCCCGATTCATCTTCCACCGATCGCTACTTGTGAGCTAATCTTCAAATTGCTATGCAAAAGTCAATAGTGGAAGTGGAATGATCGTCAAACCGCTTTTCGAGAAAATCAAGGTGTACTTGCAGAATCCACCGCCTTAATGCCACCGTGGTCGCGTGCCTCTCATCCTATACCTTATGCTGCTAGATAGTTCAATGGGTCCGGTGTTGGGCCAAGACGATGAATCCTAAAAAGGAGCATGCAATATACTATCTAAGCAAAAAGTTCACCGATCGTGAGACAAGGTATTCGGCGCCGAAAAGACCACAGGCTTTAGTCTGGGCCGCTTCATCGCTTAAGCGCAAGATATGCCGAGTCACACAACTTGGTTGGTGTCAAAATGGATCCAATCAAGTACATATTTGAGAAGCCGCCCCACAGACTAATTGCCCAAGTGGCGTATGCAATTATCGAATACGATATCTTGTATGTCACACAAAAGGCGCTTAAAGGTAGCGACTCGGCCGAATATTTGGCATGTCACCGATTCCGACTACCACCAATGCGCATGATTTTCCGATGAAGACATCATGGCATCGCTCGACGAGGGGAAATCCCATGAAAGTGAAAGATGGAGAATGATATTCGATGGTGCGCCAAATGTACTGGGGCATGGGCAAAGTGTCTGTGTTGATATCTCCCGACAACCGCTTTCATTCCTTCACCGCAAGATCGAGCTTCTATGTCACAAAAAATAGCAGAGTATGAAGCATGCATCCTAGGTGTTCAAGCAATTTCTAGATTGGAATGTTAAAAGGCTAGATGTGTATGGGGACTCACGGGTTATTCATCAAGTAAGAGGTGATTGGGAGACCAGAGATCCCAAATTGATTCCTTATTGTGATTATATGCAAGAGTCGATGAAGTCTTTTGATGAGATCACCTTCAAACATATCCTCGAGGTGAAAACTAGTGGTCGACGATCGGGCAACATTGTCTTCCATGTTCAATGTTACCGTTACAAGAGCTTGACTAATATCGTAATTCAAAGACCGAACCCACTCACACAGATCACCATCGCACAAAGAATAGATGAGGAGCCCAACGAGAAGCCTTGGTATCATGACATTAAGCAATACATCACTAATCGTGAATACCCACCGGGCATCGTGAAAATGACAAGAGGACCTCGTAAGATTGTCAAGGAATTTCTTCGAGTGGTGAAGTTCTCTACAAAAGAAACTACGATATGGTTCTCCGAGGTGTGTTGCCAAAAAGAAGTCTGAAAGAATCATGAGAGATGTGCACGGCGCTCATTTGGGACCCATTCCAAATGGGCACACTATGGCTAGAAAAATCTTGGCATGGTTATTACCGTTGCAGATGGAATCGATCGTTATAGCTTTGTAAGAAGGTGCCACAAGTGCCGATCTATGCCGATCATATCCATGTGCCGCCCGCCAAACTAAGCGCTCGATCGCGCTTCGCCATTCTCAATGTGGGGCATGGACGCCATAGGTCCTATTGAACCCAAAGCGCCAAACGCATCGCTTCATTCTCGTTGCAATTGACTACTTTACCAATGGGTCAAGCTCGCTTCATACTCCAAAGATAACAAACTCAAGAGTTACCAAATTTGTGAAGAAAGATCCGATTTGCCGCTATGGTCTTCCTTACAAAATCATCACGGCGCAAAGAACTCAAACAAGAAATGATGAAAGACTCGCGTATAAGAATTCAAAATCCAAAGATCATAATTCCTCTCCCTACCGCCCAAAGATGAACGGGCAATGGAAGCAACAACAAGAATATCAAGAAAATAGTGCGTAAAATGGTGGTAACTCTACAAAGATCGGCATGAAATGCTCCTTTCGCCTTGCATGGCTACCGCACTTCTGGGCGCACATCGACTGGGCAACCCCTTTTTCTTTGGTATACTGGTCGGAAGATTTCCCATCGAGGTTGAAATACCTTCCTCGCGTGTATTAATGGAAACCAAGTTGGAAGAAACAGAGTGGGTACAGCCCGTATGGATCGCCTAAACCTCATTGAAGAAAAGAGGATTGCAGCCTTTGTGCCATGGACAACAGTATCAACAGAGAATGAGAACCGCTGACAAGAAAGTCCGCCCCGTGAGTTCAATGAGGAGATTTAGTACTCAAAAAGATACTGCCTATTCAGAGCAACTCTCGAGGGAAGTGGGCACCCACTTATGATGGTCCGTATGTAGTCAAGAAAGCCTTTTCGAGAGGAGCTACTGATACTCACCAACATGGATGGAGGATATCTCAAGAACCAACCAATCTGCATCAAGAAAGAAGTATTATGCCCGAAAGAAATAAGTGAAAAAGAGAAAGACGAGCCAAGCAAGAATTAGCTCGCTAGGTTGAAAACCCAAAGGGCTGCCTAGGCAAAATCAGAGCGATCCTGGTGGATTGAAAACCCGCAGCGGCGATCCAGCAAAAATTAAGGTCGTAAAACTTGGGCATGAAAAGTAAAGAAAGGCATACAACTTCCCGAATACTTGAATGAGGAGTGATCAAGATCGAGGACACAAATGCTCAGATCGCCCACAGAGACGGACAATAAAATTTAGTCGCTTCTCTCGCTTTTTCGTGTCTTTTTGTAGTTTCAAATGTATTGAACAACCGTCAGAACATTCTCAGACGATCGGCTTCAACATCAACAAAGCTCAATTTTCTCATGTCTTGTTTGTTGTTATTTCGCTTTTTCGCTCAAAATAAGTGTTTTATGATGATGATGATCCCGAATCAGAAACTCGCGGCATACATCATAGAGCATTACAAATCATTATAAATCTTTTAAAAGTCACGGAAACAAGCGATTTCCTAAAGAAAATTAATCTTACTAAGAAAGTTGCCCTCGCAGACCATTCCGCATGGCTAACCATAAAGCAAACTTATGCTCGATTCATGAGCCCCGCAGCTTCCATCGCCTTCTCGCCTCGTGCCAGAGTATCGGAGTCGGTTGAACCAAGAAAAGAATGAGCCTTTGTCAAAAAAGCGTAAAACAAATGATTAGAAAAGAGAAAGTCGATCGAAAAAAAACACGTAAAAATCAAATGACCTAAAAAGAAAGTCGGTAAGAAAAGAATTTAGAAAAAGAAGAAAGCAAATTTCATCGCATGCATCATCACACCAAAATCATAACATTGCATGCACTCGCATAACATGCCCCTCGCATAACATGCATCCTCATCCCATGCACCATGCATTTGCATCCGCTAACATGTGCAGTACACATTATCGAGAAAGTTTAAGAAGAGTCCTACTATTCCAGAGCGCTCCCTAAAGCAAAGATAGTGGCATTGACCACGGAAGGTCCCTAAAGAAAGGTCCGCCGCCCGGGCAGACACCCTAGATCAAGACAAGCGGCATCGACCACCAACCGATAAAGCGTAAGAAAGGTCCGCTAGCTCCGAGCAGACACCTCGGATCGGGTGTAGAAGTACTGCATGACTAAAATAGGATTCGTGGAATCCCTTCAGACCGAAAGCCCCTCCAAAAGCGCATTTCACCTCATATTCGAGCCGCGGGTACCTCACCTCAATACGCCAACATTGGCCATCTCAATCACCAATCAACAGATTTGCTAATCCTTCAGACTCACGTGTCCCTTCAAGACTTATGCTTCCTTTCGATCCCGTCGTTATCGAGCACCGATTTAATCATCGCACTCCTAGAGTCCTTCGCTTTAGTTCAAATCAATACCCAAACAATGACTTTGAACTCGACCTTCACCTCGCCAAGTCATCACGAGCACGACGGATCGCCCTCGCACTCGCTGGCCCTTCATTTTGCCAAGTCATCACGAGCATGACGGATCGCCCCCTGCACTCGTGGTCCTTCGGGACTAGTCAGTCAAGATAAAGCATGGCGCAAGTCCATCAAGGTAAAATGTATCACCCCACAACTTGATATCGAGCCTCGTGTCGCCGAATAGGCCACCTTCAGAGCCCAAGTGTTCCTTCAGAGCCAAAGTGTTCCTTCAGAGCCCAAGTGTTCCTTCAGAGTCGCAAATGCTCCTTCGTAACCCAAGTGTTCCTTCAGAGCGACGAGCGCGCCCTTCTTTACCGCACTCACACCGCCAAAGGTTTCGGCCATCGAGGACTGCACCTTCTTTATCGCTTTATTTATCGCTTTATTTTTGTCGCTTATGCCACCCGAGGTTGGCACCAATTTACTTTTGCTTTTGCCACCGAGGGTTGGCGCCAATTTATTTCCTCGCTTTTGTTAGCTTATCGAGGGTTAGCACTTCATTCATTACGCTGCTTTTGGCCGCATCCATGCACCAAAAAAAAAAAAAAAAAAAAAAAGAAATTCTGTCTTTCCTAGAAGACAAAATCAGATAATTTCTGAATTCTTTATCTCTATTTTGCCTCTAATATGCTTCGCCAATCTATATTCCTTGTTAAAATCTAGATAAAGAGGGGCAGCTGTCATACCCCAATTTTGTCCGGCTTAGGTCAAAACCCTAATTTTCCACAAAAATAAATAAATAGAAGTGAAAAGAGCATCATGCATTGCATTTAGGGTTCTAAAAGTCATTTCAAAGTTCCTAAAATCATTTTTGGAGTTGGAATGCACTTTTTGGATAAACTAGGGTTTTTCAAGTGCAAAAGGGTATTTTGGTCATTTTGCAAATAAGGGGCAATTTCTCAGGACAAATCATTCAACATGCATTTTTAAGGTATTAGAGGTCATTCCTAGGGTGAAAAATCGCTTTGAAGTGAAAATGTGCTCAAGGCAAAGAACTAGGGTTTTAGAGAGTGAAAGGGCATTTTGGTCATTTCACAATAAAAACGGTCTTTTGTCCCAAATCCTTGAACAATCACCAATGATTTATTTGAGGGATATTTGTGCTCCATTGTGATTATTTTTGTGCGCAAGTATTAAACTTTTCGCCTAAAACCTAGTTTTTAGGTGTAAGGGTAAAATGGTCATTTCCTTTGAAGTGGGGTAAATAAATCAATTTTGGGATTGATGAGATCATAAAATTCAGAGCCCAATCATTGAATCATAGGATATGGCCCAAAATGGCATGATTTAGGAAGAATGATCTAGTAGGGAATATTCTACATTCTTTTGAATTTTGAAAAGATAAGAATAGTACAATAAGACAATTTGCAATTCCACTCACTCTCCCACTCCCCATAGCTGCGCATAATCAGCCATATACACCCCATTTTCATTTATTTTTATTGTTTGCAAATTGTACTAAATCATAGCCTTCCATTTAAATGTGAAATGCAATCCCCACCCTTCATTTGAATCAAAATGGCACTTCAGGTAATAAGCTTTATGGAAAAATACAATTTTGTAATTAAACTTATCCTTCACCACACTTACTAAGCTGCACTCCAGCCCCTCTCTCTCCAATTTTGTGCTTTCTAATTGCCCTTGATCCATGTGATATTGCATCTTGACCATTGATTCAAAATTTATCTCAAATCCTATTGGTTTGCAAGAAGCACATTACCCTAATTACCCTTAAGTTTTCACTTCATATAAAACCCAAAAATAAGAGCCTCTCGTGGACACACTCTCATTTTTACCCTAGCTAGTATTCTCTCCTCCCTCCTCCTCTCAAAACCGTAGCCTCTCCCTCCTTTCTCCTCCATCTTTCTTTCAAGTTTCATCCACCAAATCACCTCAAATCCACTCCACATCCACATATCCTCTCTTTTCATCCTTGATTCCATTTTCACATCACCAAGGAGCTTGCTTTCTTCAAGTTTATGTGGCATTGTTGGTGATTTGTGAAGAGTTTTGTTGATTTATTCTTAATCTTCATTTTCTTACTCTCAGGTAGCTTTGATCTTGAGGTAAATATCTTATCTCTTGCATTTTAACTATTAGCATGTGAATCTCCTTTCTACTCCTCTTCCTCTCTAAGAGGTTTAGAGGGTTCATTTCAAACACTATGTCAAGGACTTTGGGAGCCTTGGGTGTTTCAAGTGAACCCTTGGCCTTGATGAGAGGTTTCTTGTGTTTTCACCATATTGTTGTTGTATTTTTCACACTCATTTTGTCACTTTTTCATGAATAAATAATTTTCATGTAATGTATGCATCCTATTGTTCATGTCATAACTTACAAGTTTGAATTTTGGTTTGATTCATGAGGATTAGGGTTTTGGTTTTGAGCTCTAAAATTTAGGGTTTTGTAGTTTTTTTTTCTTTTTGATTTATGTAAATAAAATGCTTGATTTGCATAATGTGTTCTATGTGTTGATTATGAATTTAGGCATGAAATAACTTGTTGTTTTGCTCATATAAGGTTTCGCCTTAGAGGCCTTTTTTAGGTTCATTTTAGTGCTTAAAATGTGTGTTTGATCTTGTGTGGAAATGTGTAATAGTGTTAATGTGTTTTTTCACTTTTTACCTTACCATTCATTAGCATTTTACCATAAGTAAAAAAAAACATGTTAGCTTTTTACTTTACTATCTCATTAAATAATTACCATTTACCTCATGCATTCTTACTTTACCTTTCATTAACTTTTTACTAAAAAGTTTTACTACATGTCTATTTGCAAAAATACCCAAAACATTTTCATATTTTGCATCTCATCATTTGTGTTTACATGTTCATGCACTCATATGAGCTTATATCTCTTGCATCTCTATATTCTCTTAAATGCTCATGCATATATATTAATTTCATGTTTTGCATCCATAATTGTATGCTCATGCATTCATACGCTTGCTTAATCGTGCATTCAATAATGTTATGCTTTGGATTCCACAATTGTATGCTCATGCATTCATGCACTTGCCTAATCATGCATTTCAATAATTTTATACCTTACATTCTATAATTGTATATTCATGCATCTACATGCTCGCCTACTCATGTATGCAATTGTTCATGGCTACTTGTAAATACTCTTTATGTTTGTCTTGCTTATGCTCTCATTGTTGCCTCGGTTTTGACTTGAAAAGGGATTTGTAATGTTCTACTTCTTTTCAAACCCAAATTTAAATGTTTTCAAACAAAAACCCTAAGGCATTTTCCTAAACAAATCATTGACCATCACTCGAAGCCATTGCTTGTTTGATCGTTAATGAGGAGTTATTAGTGATAGTCACTCAAGCTTTTGCTTGTTTGACTATTATGAAAGCTCCCACACATTAATTAAACAACAAAACAAATTCAAACTTCCAAAATAACATGAGCTATTAGTGATCATCATCATCGGGAAGCTCACCACTTCTTTTTTTCAAAACAATTTCCAAAAAGAATAATGCAACGTTGTTACTTGAAATCACCAAGCCATTGCTTGTTTGATTTCCGCTTTCAACTCTCTTTCTTTCGAAAGTTAACATCGAATGCCACCAAGCCTTTGCTTGTTTGGTATTCGCGAACACTCGAGTCTTATTTCAAAAAAAAAACTTCAAAACTCAAACCCTTAAGCCGTTTTCAGACAAAGCGAGAACTACGTAGCTTTGATCCTCATTCCGTGAGGGTACGAGGACCGGTTCATGTCCCGTCAAGCACCCTTTTCAAAAATCTTTGTTTTGTTCCGCTTTTCAAAGATGCCAAAACATTTCTTCTTCCCCGCTTTTAATAAAGCAATCTCTCAAAAGAAAGAAAAGAAAAGAAAAGAGGTAGAACAATATATTTCAAATCAAATATTTCAAAACCACATCAAGTTAATGGTCCCTTCGGTAGAGAAAGGGCGCGTGGGGTGCTAATACCTTCCCATGCGCAACCGAATTCTCAACCTACATCTCTCGTGTTTTCAAAAGACCACCCGCTTTTCCAAAAAGGTTTTTTCAATGTTTTCCTAAATAAATATTGGTGGCGGCTCTACTATTTTCACGTTGTCAAACTGAAAAGTCCAAACCGGATTTTTCGGGGCGCAACAACCACTTCAACAAAGCCTTCTCCACAAGTCCAGAAGAAAGTGGCAGTGAGTCCCACTCCAGACATCACCCCAAAGAAGGTATGTTGCCATACATTTGCCTTTAGTTGTTTTTTGACTATGACTTTTATTCACGTCGAAAATTTCTTTCAGAAAACAACCAAAGCAACTAAACCTCTTCAGAAACCTAAGGCTAAAGAGAAAGCGGTTGTTCTCTCCAGCTCTGAGGTACTATACACATACCTTGTGAGCATGTCGAGACTTCTCTCTAATTTATCACTCACTTTTTTGTGGTATTATCCGTATCACAACTTGAATTCTTTTTGCAGGCAATCGAAAGTGATGATGATAACATTCCTCTCAATCAAAGGTCAAGGAAAAGGGCCTTACCGATCCCCAAAGGGCAAAGAAAAGGCCTTGCTATCAATGAGCCTTCTTCAAACACCCTCTTCTCCCCAATCAAAAGACTTAAGGTAGACAAGGTAAACTTCCCTTCAAGTTACTTCAACCTTTTTGGTTTCACCTTTCCATTTCTAACTCAAGTAATATTGCTTAACGTAGCGGTGCAGTGGCCTACTTGTCGAGAATCCATTGTCGAAGTCTTTGATCGAGGTGGCGTAAAGAGAATTGTCTCGCTACAAGACTCTCCTTGCCTTCTTCGCCACTTAGTGTAGTCGGCCAAGAAATTTTTCAAGCACTTGTCGACTCGAGTTCCTATTTTTGAGGAGATCACTCCAAATGCCGGTGGCGTCGAACTGTAGGTCATTGTGGAGGAAAACGCTCAAGTCTTTGAAACCAACATTCCGTAAATTGAAAGACCGAGGTAAGCTTGCTTCGCTGAAACTCCCGACGAAAAACATGGTCGATCAAGGACGCAGAGGAACTTAGAAGGGAGGAACTCGCAAATCAAGACATTTCTACCAAAGAGTCATCTAACAAAGGTCATTAGTGACCAAGAATTGGCCGAAATAAAAGAAAGACCTTTGGCAACTTTGAAGATCATGCCGAGTCTCCAAAGTTCGCCGAATCGCTTGATTTGCAATTCTTCGAACACTTCTCTCTCGCCCATCAATCAAGAGTCAATAAAGCTCGCTTCGCCAACCGAAAGCCAAAGTTCGGAAGGGAATTTGGTGGTGAATATTGAGAGTGATCCATCCGTGTACCTCGAGGTAAAATCTCTCATTCACAAAATCACCAAGTTGGATCCTCCTCAAGACCTCCTCACCTTCTTCATGGAATTTGGCCCTATCTTCGAGCGCCTTTCTTCCGATCACAAAACGGTCGAATATCCTCAAAACCAAAGCTCAAGAGAATCGACTTTATGGAGCGGAGCTTGCAGCCTCTCAAAGTCGATCAAGAGGATATAGAAGCTCTCAAATCCAAGCAGCCAATGACGAAGCCCATTGCTAAGTGGGATGCGTAAATTACGCGTTATAACGTAAGAGATAAGAACACTTCAAACCAAATTGTCAAACGCTAAGTATCAAAAGGGCTTGGTGGTTGTCGAGAGAATGAGCGCCGCGATCTTCGCCAATCAAAACGACTAAGGCGTTGACAGCCATAGAGCACTTGGAGAAAGCTAATCAACATCAAGCCCTTCTTGCCGAGTTCGACAAAGACTCGCACCTTCTTGATAATTCTATTACATTAAGTGCCAAGATTCTCGAGAGGCTTAAGACCACTTTGACGAATTTCAAACCTTGTAATAGTTTAGAATTAAAAATGGCTATGTAATTTTAACATTTCATTATACATCGCCATTTGTGAACAATTTTCGCTTATTTACATTTGTTCAATTTTTATCTCACTAACGTTGGCTTGTATTGCTTTAGATACTTGCCATTTATTCTAAAGATTCTATTTTCGCCACCTAGCTCTTCGACTTCATAAGCGCCATTCGAAAAGCATTGCAATACGCGAAATGGGCCTTCCCACCCCGGTGACCACTTGCCTAAAACTCTATCTTTTTATCCATAGGCAATAGGACTTTCCACACTAACTCTCCTTCTTCAAATGTTTTTAACTTAACCTTTTGTTGTAAGCTTTAGCTACTCTCTTTCTCGTCGAATAAGCATTTCTAAAGCTAACAAATTCTTTCTTCGCCTAAATCAACTAATTCATCAATCATCATATTCCAATAATGATCGAAGGAATTTCCCTTGTTTCAATCCTTGTTGATTGTAAACAAATTTCAACAGTAACACCGATCATGTCCAAATGTTAACCCGTAAGGAGTAGTGTTTATAGACTCTTTAGGTGACGCTCTCGACAAGCCCATAACACTTGGTCAAGAGAATTATGCCAATTTTTGGGCTTACGCCCCACGTGCTTCTTAATCAAATTAATAATGATCTTATTAGCACTTCTACTTGACCATTGGCTTGTGCGTAGTATGGTGTCAAGTCAATAACTTGAAACCAATTTCAAAGAAGAACTCTACCATCTTTCGACCAAGAAAAACAGCACCTTGGTCTGTAGTAATAGTCTCTCGAATTCCATATCTCAGTAGATGATATGGTTTTGAATAAACCTTATCACCGCTTCTTGATCAACATTGGCAAAGGTATTGCCTCCACCCATTTAGTGAAATAGTCGATTCCTACAAGAATGTATCTATGACCTTTTGACGGTTGGTTTTATTTCTCCAATCACATCCAAAGCCCAACCTCTAAATGGCCAAGGTTTCACTATAGAATGTAATTCGCTTGCAGCACATGTTGTATTCCAAAGATGCTTTTGGCATTCTTGGCAACCTTTAGCAAACTCTATACAATCTTTAAAAATGGTTCACAAGACATTCCTTGTCGAAATAACAACCATTTCATTTTATGGCCTACTTGATGCTAACCACATGCCCCACCATGCGTATTAGAAATCGCTAAGTATGCCTCATTTTCACTAAGACATTTTAATGTAACCCCTTCAGGAGTTTGCTTGAACAACTCATTTCCAATTAACACATAGCTCAGAGCTCTATATTTCACTTTTTTATTAGTGTTTCCTGTAGGATTTTGCAAATACTCTACAATAGGCTTACGCCAATCATCATCAACCATATTGTCAATAGCAAAAATTTTCTCGCCAAGTCAATATCATAAAAATGTATGGCGCTTTTTGACGATACTTCATTTGTATTTATTGCCCCCAATTTTTGGTGTTGACAATAACGTCGAAGGAGTATCATTGTAAAGAGAGTCCTCTCCGAGATTAACTTATCTTTTATCTCAATTAACTCTTCTAGGCTTTGCTTTGACACTTTGTAGCCTGAAGCAATTTGTGCCAACTCATTTGCCACGTGATTTTCTATTCGTGGTAAGTGTTCTAGGTGTACGAACGCAAACCTTTTTAACAAAGTATTGGCAACGCATTTAAATATTTAATAAGGTGCTCGTTGATGCATTTGTATTCTTTTGTCAATTGTTTGACAACTAATTGAGAATCACCTTTTACTTCGGACATGACTTGCCCCCAATTCAAGTAAAATTTTAAGGCCTACTATTAAAGCCTCATATTCACTTCATTATTGGAGCAAGAGTCTCGAATTTTGAACTTATACTTCGTTGGAATGTTTTCTGGAGAAATAATTAAGACTCCAATACCCACTCCATTTTTATGGCTTGAGCCATCGAAGTATAGCTTCCAAGGACGTATGTCTAACGAGTGTATCTCATGTTCGACAACAGAGTGGTCTACTATGAAGTCAGCAACCACTTGTCCTTTGATTGATTTAAGAGGCTGATAAGTTAAGTTATATTCTAACAAAGCTAAAGCCCATTTACCAATTCTACTATGCAACATTGGCTTTGATAACATATGTTTAATAACATCAAAATGCGAATAAACATAAACATCTCATTGATTTTATATATTGCTTTAATTTCGCATAAGAGAAATACAAGCAAAGGCATAACTTCTCTATTGGACTATACCTTGTTTCAGCATCAATCAAAACCCTACTAAGGTAATAAATGGATCTTTCGACACCATTATCATCCTCTTGTGCTAACATGCTACCTATCGTGTTATCAGAAGCTGCTATATACAATTTTAGCATTTTGTTTCTAATAACAGGCAATAAAATTGGTGGTTTCATTAAATAAGACTTAATTGCATCAAAAGCTTCTTGATGAACTTGCTCCCACTTGAATTCATCTTCTTTCTTCAGTCTCAGTAATGGCGAAAAAGCTTGTGTTTTGCCACTTAGATTTGAGATAAATCTTTGAAGGAAATTGATTTTTCCTAGCAATGACTGAAGTTCTTTCTTGGTCGAAGGAGCCTTCGTTTCCATAATTGCTTTAGTCTTATTTTGGTTGATCTCTATGCCTTTCTTGTGTACTACAAAACCCAAGAATTCACCTGCACGTACACATAAAGCACATTTGGTTGGATTCATTTTCAATCCATATTTCCTCATTCGTTCAAACGAACGTCGAAGATGGTCTAAATGACCAATTTCTGAGGATGACTTAACCACCATTTGCATAAAATCATCAATAAAATCATGAAACATAGAATTCATTGCTCTTTGATAGGTGGCACCAGCATTTTTTAAACCAAAGGGCATTACTACCCATTCATAAACACCTAATGCCCCCGACATCGAAAAGTCAAGCTGACACGCCCTCTTCAAAGAATAAAAATTTGATTATACCCGAATAGCCATCTAGCATACCGAGATAATCAAATCCCTCACTGAATCTATTAGCATTTCACATGTGTATAGCGTATTCATCTTTAGGTGTTGCATTATTTAGATCCCTAAAGTCTACGCAAACTATAAGTTTTCCATTTTTCTTCATTACTGGGACAATATTAGCTAACCAATCGACATACTGGCGCTTCGATGAATTTGCTCTTGAACAGCCTTTCGATTTCTTCTTTGATCTTAGCCAATATTTGAGGAGCAAATCTTCTTGGTGTTTGCTGCATCGTTTCTTCCCCGATCGAATAGGTATTTGTAGTTCCACCACTTCGACTCAACCTGCATTTCGTTGTACTCCCAAGCAAAGCAATCTTTGAACTCCCGCAGTATGAAATAACTTGGGTTTTCAAGGCAAAGATCAAGGTGTGCACTAATATATGTTGGCCTTTGACTAGGCCATCTCCCAAATCCACTTCTTCATCTGGATCTTGAGCTTGCATGCGCTTTGTTGAATCTCTCGGGATCCTTTTCAAAGCCTAATGGTTCGCCATCATAAATGCAATCAAGTTTGTCATCTATGACTTCACCACTTTCTTCAGATGAAGCTATGGCTTCGATGTACCATTGTTTGTTGAATTATTTCGCTTCCAAAGTCGTTCACTTTTTATTTTCGCCATATAGGCCGTAATTTATCCCATGCGCTGGGTAACGACATCTAAAACCTTCTAAGAGTCAAGATCCGATCCCGCTGGGGGTAGAACACCCTCGTGATAGACACTTGCATCTTCCACCACTTCCTCTCCCAAACAAAACCATGTGTTGGGTACAATCGAACAGCAGGAAAGCACATTATCGATGAGATGTATGCCCGATCGAAGAGACATTTACATGGCGCAATATTCGCCATTTGTTTTTCAAAATTCTCCTTGGTGACGTTGTTCACATCAGCAAGGAAGTAGCTTTGGTCTACTTCGACATATTCCACGAGACCATCATCCTTCCACATCACCAACTTTGGATGTAGGCTTGAAGGCACAACACCTACTCCATGAATCCACTCTCTGCCAAGGAGTAGGTTATAGCTTGCCTTGGAGGCTATGACAAAGAACATGGTGGTTCTCTTGACAGTGCCTACTACTACCTCAACTTCGACGGCCCCCAAAGACCGGCCAGATTTGCCCTCATAATTGGTTAACACAATATTATGAGGCTTAAGGTATGTGTCGAACATCCCTATGGTTTTCAAAGAATGCTTCGAGGCATCAAAGCCATCGCCGCACCTCCATCCACCAAGATTTTGTTGATACCCACGCCATTGACTTTGGCTTGGACATATAAAGGCTTCAAGTGATGTTGCATGCCTTCGCCCGCCTCTCAAAAGTGGCCATTTGTTCTTCGACACACCGTTATTCATCACATAGTAACAAAATCGCTTATGGTTAGCCATATCTTCAAAGTGAAGTTTTCTTCGACATTATTTGGGATCAGAATGACGCCATACTCACCGGGTAGGATGGATACCACATTGCATATAACATCAAAACTAGCTTCGTAATCTTCAAAATCAAGTTACATCCTCATCCATGTCGAATTCAAAGACTTTTCTTCTTCAAAGATGATAGTGGAGGAAAAATTCTTCCATTGCAGCCTCCTTGGTTTCTCTATTACAATAGATTTACCTTTAGCCTTATTTCCAACCTTCACTTGGTTGGCAGCACCTATGTTCACTTTTGTAGTTCCCACGCTTTAGAGGTCATATTCTTAGCCGCTTTTGAACTTCCCGGCGTTTGCTCGCTGGCAACAAAGTGTTGCTTTCTTCTTAGAGCTACCAAAACGACGCCATTGGGTCTTGGTCATAGGATTCTTTCCTTTATAATTATTTCTGTAATTATATTTCGCAGCCTCACTTGCATTTGGCTTCACCACTTCAGCCTGTGGCACAACATCCCTGTAGTGTTTACACCAAAGATGTATCCACTTTTCGCTTGGAAGGTTGGCCCTGGAACAAACGATTTGGCGTAAGTCGATAACACAAATTCCTTCTTGGTCGTATTCTTACCAGCAGATTGTGGCTTGCTTGTCGAAGGTCTGTTCGAGCCCTTGACTTTATAAGGAAGGTCTCCTCTTTTGAAACTAAAATTTGGCCTTTTCTCTGGTCATTTTCTTTCAGAGGTCAGTCGAACTCCGTAGCCTTCAACACTTTTGGTTGCTTCCTTGTTTAAAACAAAGACTACATCCGGGGCATAGCATTACCTCGTAGTTTTTCATCCCGCACCTATCGAGGAAGTCTATTAATTCCTCTTCACTTTGGGGTACACAACCTGCATTTTTCGCCATACTCCTCCCGAGTAATCTTTTGCACAAAGATCACCCATCCGCACTACACTTTTGATCTTGTCTCGTCGAAGGTTTAACAGCTTAGGAGAACTCGCCATCTTCACATCCACCACGCTTATATTCATTTCCATTGGCTCGCATACATTGCTTCACTCGATGGAGTGGATCGGCCATTAATCAGATTGGTGCTTTGTTCTTTTTATCGCCAAATCTTAGTCTCCCCTCTTCGATTGCTTTCAACAATGTCCCCGAAAAGTACACAACGGCCGCTTGTATGTCCCAAGAAATTATGAAACTTACAATAACCCTTTCTCTTCCTCCTGCTCGAGAGGAGGTACTTTCTGTGCCACTAGGCACTATTATTTGGCCATCGTTACTAACAGATCAAAAATTTCATCACACTTAGTAACATCAAAAGTGTACGCTTTAGGCACTAATCTATCATTTTAGGCTCTACAGGTTATTCCCATTTATGTGCCTTAATAATTTACAAGCGTAAGGAGGACCTGTGCTTGATTCACCACATCTATTTCCTCGATTCGACATCATCAAAGGCGAAGTCAAATTCCTCATCGACATAAGCTATTTTTCTTTTTATGAAACCCAACCGAGTTTTCTTTTTATTGAACTTATTCACTCTAGCCTTTTCCTCTTTAAGCCTTTCAACTTGTCGAACTCTATCGGCTAATTGGGCCATATCTCTCAAATGAGAAGTATCCAATTTCTTTCTAATTGAATAATCAAGGCCACCTGCAGCCATTTCGACAAGCTCATGTTCAGGCACTTGTGTAAAACACCTATCCTTTAATAGCCTAAACCTATTCAAGTAATCATCAATAGCTTCGTGCACTTTGCGTCGAACACCGCCAATTCCTTAAGACTAATCTTCAATCGCCCATGTAAAACTTTCATGAAAAGCTTTTTCCAATTGGCCCCATGTATACAGTAACTGTGGGGTAAAGTGGTAAACCACGTAAAGGCATTCTTAGTTAGAGAATTTGGAAAATATTTCATTTTCAAATTCTCGTTTTGGGCTATATCCCCGCCTCACCATGTAACTGCAATGTGTTCGACAAGAGACTCATTGGTATCACCCCAAACTTAGTAAACTTGGGAATTTTCCAACCTCTTGGCAATTTCGCTTGCAACACATATTCACACAAAGGGCGATATGAAATTAGGCCTATGTAAACCTCACGTTAAGGCCATTTTGCGCCATTATGGTTTCTACCAAATTGGCTATGTTGTCTTGAGCGCAAACGTTATTTCGCTGCACTTGTCTAACAACTTCATCGTTTTGGTTTCGATTTACCATCACTACTTCAGTGGATATGATTTCCCATCCCTTGTTGTTCGCCTACAACCATTGGGCTTCGACAAGAATCGATCTCTCGTGGGGTATTAGGCGATTATTCCCACAATTGGGTACTTGCCTATTATTTCCGTAGGAGCCCCAAAGAAATCTGCAATCCTACCCATTTGGTTTGCTAACATTTGGTAACTTGTATTGGTGTTTCAATCAACGGATTGAAAATGCAGTATCAATTTGTTGGGTTAGCATATTAACCATATCATGATTACTCGCCTACTTGTTGTCTTAACGCCAATAAGGACGCATTAGTTAATGCGGTAGGATTTCACCAAGTGTGCTTTCGTAAGACACATGTGAAGGGAAAAGGTCGTAAACGCGGTGGCATTCCAAAGAGGCATGCCATATACACCAAATGGGTATGGTGGTAGACTCATATTCGAAACGTGTCTCTAAACTATTCCTGTTGCCATAAGGACTAGAAGGAAGTCCTATACTTTGTGGCAAAGACATAGATGTGTGTCGACCCAACATTGGTCATCGACATCGTGGGAACGATTATTGATGTTATCGGGGCCATTGTCCCCGCAACACCGACACTTACGTAATCTATGGTTGTTCCTTGCCCTCGTGATACCACAGTGGTTCGAACTAGAGGCATTGTTAGAATTGGTGCGCACTATTCTACCACTCCTCAAGTGCATACAAATACATACACTTATAGAAACAACACAAAATTAATGGCAAAGGTCCCACCTGTGTGCCAATTTGTTTTTGGTGTTTTTAGCAAACAATCACTAGTTTTCAATATTGAGATTGTGAGATCAAACTAGAAAATCTCTTTTACAATTGCCTTTAAGTTTTGTGTGTTTGACGCGTATAAGAACAGAGAATGATAGAAAGAAGCAAATTGAAAGCAAAATGAAAGCGAAGAAATGCAACAAATGTAAAAAGAAAGTAAGTATTGCATTAATTGAAAGAAAGATGGTTCACCAACACGCATAATGTATCTGCTTTCACTCAGATTTCGCTTTAGTTTGGAAGTTGAGTTTCTCGTAGTTCTTGTGAAATGTGGTGACCCCTATTTCCTATTACAAAAGAGTATTTATACTCTGGGAAACCATCGTGGGAAAAAGGATAATTGCCTCCTAAAAATGAGGAGAAGTAACCGCCCACTAACTGTTGCTTCTTGCATTTCGACTAACTCATTGTCAACCGCTTGACGAAGTGTTGAACCCAGCTTTGTCGAAGAGTTGAGCCTTCTCTTGTCGAAGGTTTCTTGCTTTGCTTGCTTCATAGTTTCGAGAGCTAAGCTTGTCGGCTCGCTTGCATTTCCTGCACTTGTATACCTTTCTGTCGAATTGATGGTGCATTGACTTGAATAGTGACCTGTGGTCCCCAAAACATTATTAAATTTGAAGTCAACCCCATTTAAAACTTCATTTAATATGCTGTCGAAATTTTGAGGTAACAGCGGGACCCTTGGCTCCATTACTGAACTCTAGGGTCGATCACTTCGACATTAGCAAACTTTCTAGCAGTGGACCTCCTCCTCCTCCTCCCGCGCCGCTCAGTGAGAGGAGACCGAGCACCAGCAAAGAGCAAAGAAGCAGCACAACTCATCCAGCTCAGCAGGCTAAACCGCAGACTCAAAAGCAGGTGCAAACAACTATGCAGGGAGAATTCTTAGTTTACCCGTAAGCAGGCGAGTATATTAAAGTTTTTTAAGAGCGCACGACCAGCTGGGTATAGGTCTGAGTTTGAGGAGTCTGATGATGGCGGTTCCCCTATTAGGACTTTTTTTGTATTCGTTTCATATTTCAGTATTATGTTCTAATATTTTGATTCGGATTTTATTGTTGCTTTGCGATTTTATTGTTGATTCGGATGTTAAGCTTGTTGCCACAGATTTTATTGTTGCTTTGGGATTTTATCGTTGATTCAGATGTTAAACTTGTTGCCACAGATTTTATTGTTGCTTTGGGATTTTATTGTTGATTCAAATGTTATTTATTAAAAAAGGTTATTATAAATATAAAAAAGGAGGTATAATAAAATAAAAATCAATTCAGGGGCCATTAGAGACGGATTTCCGTCGCTAATGGTGGTGAATCAAAAGGTGACAAATGGTAACGAATTAGAGACGGATTTCCGTCGCTAACAGTGGTGAATCACATGGTGACAAGTGGCTTGGAATTAGAGACTGAAATTTCCCTCTCTAATTAGCGACAATGTAAATTCTGTCTCTATCCATTAGCGTCAAGGTTATTACTGAGGGAATAATGGTGTTTAGCGATGCAAAAATCCGTCTCTAATACCCGGTTTTTTTGTAAAGTATGTTTCCAATTAAGCCGGCTACTCACAAATTTACTAAAATGGATGATAATTACCCACTCACATATTTTCTAAAATAAATACAAGTAACTTTCTTTTTATCAAATTGACATTACCCGTACTTTAAATAGGGAAAAAAAATTAGGTGATGTTCTATATGTAATATTTTTGCCAATCACCAATTATAACATGATAAATGAGTTTTTTTTTCTTTTTAATTTATGATTGAAGTGGTTATAATTTATTTTTTGGATACACAATATTTGTGTTGAAATGTGATTAGAGAATAGTAAAAACAACGCACAAGAAATTCTACTTAAAATTTTTTGTCCTTTAAAATAATATAATTAAATTAATATTGGTAGTACGTTATTTTATGTTAAAAAATCAAAAGAGAATACCATTGCGTACATCATCGATTTCAAATGTATACCAATAAAGTTTCAGTTTCAATATTAACATCAAATGAATCACAAATAATATATTTGGATTATTTAATAGATTTTTTAGGATATGTTAGTTCTAAAGCTTGTTTGGTGGCTGGCAGGTCACTTTAAAACAGTAGTATTTCATGTTTATCTTTGCTGGAGAATATTGAGTAGTTAGTCCGGTGCAAATACGTTTCATTACGCAATTATTGTTGTAGGCACAATAAAAATGCATCCATTTAGAATTAGGCATGCATATAGTACCATAGTTATGTCTAAACTGATAATAACAATTTCAGAGCAATCGATATCAACATCCAAATCCAATCACTTTCCTTCATCAAATTGAAGTTGCTTTTTTTATTTTGTTTGGTTCGAGTTATAATGAATACCAAACAACTGCTGTTAATCCGAGTAGGTTCTCAGGAAAGAGATGTGGTCACAATGGACACACTTAAATACCAAGTCTTTTCTTAGCCAGAACTTTCCCCAAACAACAGTGTTTTTAGATTTTTTTTTAAATAAACCGAAGATATTACTGGGATGAGTCGCGGACTAGGTCGTTCTCTTTAAGACGTTTCGTGACACTACTCAAAGTTGCAAGTAGGTTATCAACCACGACGTCCCCAGGATAAAACAGCTCAGTTACACTGTTACGAATTTTCACTGCACAGTGAGAAATTCGCTCTAGAGATACATCCTCAATATGGTTTATACAAAACCACTCTTAGCTTGGATAAAATCTCAAGCTTTCAAAGAAACAAGAAAGTTTTATAAGGGAGAAGAGCGAAAAAGTTGTGAAGAAAATTATTGATTCACAAACTCTTTGGTGCGAGTTGTAAGAGTGGGGGAGAGCTCTTTTTATAGTGAAAAAGTTGAGCTAGGATCCGTTGGAACATAATGGAGCAACGGCTCCATCATAAAAAAACCGTTACGGTTTTATTAAAAATCGGTTACGGTTTTGACTTGGTCAAACCGGTCAAAAAAATAATTTTATTCCTTTTAAAAAATTATTTCCGAAAAATTAAAATACACCATAAGCCCAAGCCGAGCCGGCCGGACAGACGACGGCGGTGCGCGCGCATGTGTGGTGGTCACTTTGTGTGTGTCCTTACCCATCCACAAAATTGGGTACCCCTTGGCGCCCAACCCAATGGTGAGATTCCCACTTATAAACACTCACATAGTGTCTATTCCAAGCAATATGAGACTTTTTCAATTCACACACAATTCATTTTAAAATCCAACAATCCCACACTTGAATTTAAAAAGAAGTTTTAGAAATAGCGTTAAACACTTCTATAAGATTGTGCATAAGCAAATGTATCTACGACTTGAACCTTTACATAGCGGTTAGGATTTCGATTCAACAAGAGTGACTCGTAGTCTTGAACTCTATCTCGAACATCAAAACCACACACAACCTTTTCTATGGGTGTATTCTTATAAGCCCGTGCTTTTATGGCCCTGCACGTCTATCGCAGTTTAGTGAACGCTCTAGGAATCCTGCCAACGATTCCATAGGAAGCGGCCCCACTTCCACATTCACAAAGGTGAGTCTATCAAGAGTACTTCTATAGCTAGGTACTCCACTCCACTCCACATAGAGTATAGATCTCATTAAGAGTTTCTATTACCTCAACCTTAAGTCGCTTCAAGAATCATGTTTCTTTACTCATTATAGCATGTTCATCTCGTATCACTTCACAACTTGTTATTACCCATTGAACCTAATTCTTGGGATCTCCAGTCTTTTAGGTCGGGTTACCATCGTGAGTGACTCATGATTCTAATGGCAGTAGTCCCATTCTTTGAGATGTATTTTGACTTTCTCCTAGCTAATCCTTTCACAAAGGATCAACTAAGTTCATATCAGTGCGTACATGATCCACTCTCTTAGCTCCGTTTGAGATACATACTCTCACATTGTTGTGCTTACGACGTATTTGTCGTCTCTTACCGTTATAATAACGGTTCTCTCTTTTTGCAATAGTCGCGGTACTATCACAGTGGATCAACACAACTCGCATTGGTTTTTCCCATAAGGGAAAGCACCTTAGCCAAGTAGCTTCTTCACTAGAATTTGCTAGTGCTATCATTTCAGACTCCGTAGTGGACTGAGCCAATATGGTCTGTTTCTTAGATTTCCAGGATACAAACGCCACGGCTATACTAAATATATAGCCACTGGTTGCTTTGGAATCATCACATAGAGTATTCCAATAAGCATCACTGTACCCTTCAAGTACAGCTGGAAATCTCTGATAATGTAATCCGAGATTCATGGTCCTTTTAAGGTATCTCATGACTCTCTCAATAGCATGCCAATGCTATATACTAGGTCGACTAGTAAACCTGCATATTAATCCCACAACATAGGCAATGTCGGGTCTAGTACAATCGTTGGCATACCTTAGGTCGCCAATGATGCTCGTGATATTCCATTTGTCTTATTATCGTCACCGTTGTTCTTAAAAAGTTTGACACTCGGATCGTATGGTGAACATGCGGGTTTACAATCAAAATAATTGTATTTTTCGTGGGATCTTCTCAATATAATGAGATTGATCCAAAGAAATTCCTTTCTCGGACCTAGTAATCTTAATACCAAGTATTAAACTTGCTTCTCTTAGGTCTTTCATATCAAAGTTGTTACACAAATGTTGATTTCACTTTATTTACGACATGAATGTTTGATCCAAATATGAGTAAGTCGTCTACATAGAGACATATGATAGTGCAAATGTCATTCTCGATTTTGTAATAAATGCATTTGTCACTTTCATTCACTTTAAGCCCATTCGATATAATTAAATTATCAAACTTCTCATGCCATTGTTTAGGAGCTTGTTTGAGACCATACAGAGACTTATCTAACTTACAAACCTTGTGTTCTTGCCCATTAAACTACAAACCCTTCAGTTGTTCCATATAGATTCTTCTTCTAATTCACCATTTAAAAAGCGCTTTTAACATCCATTTGGTGTACTTCCAAATTGTGAATTATGCCAACGGAATTAATACCCTTATGGATGTAATTCTTGTAACAGTGAATATGTGTTGAAGAAATCTATATTCTCTCTTTGTCTAAAACCTTTGGCTACAAGGCGAGCCTTGTATTGATCAATAGTGCCATCAGGTTTTAGTTTCTTTTTCAAAATCCATTTACAACCAATGGGTTTGCAACCAGGAGGCAAGTCCACTAAATGCCATGTCTTGTTAGACTCTAGAGAATCCATCTCATCATTGTTGGCTTCTTGCCACAAATTGGCATCCAAAGAAGACAATGCTTCTTGAATGCTAGTTGGATCCTCTTCTAATGTATAGACCAAATAATTTGGTCCATAGTCTTTAGCAACACACGCTCTCTTACCTTTTCGAGGTTCTATTTCCCTTTGTTCGTTGTTTTCAACGTTCTTAGGCACATAAACATGACTAGTTCCAGTGCCCCCCCCCCCCACTATTTCTAGATTTAAAAGGGAATTCATTTTCATAGAAGTCAACATCATTTGACTCTATGATCACTTTAGCTTTAAGGTCATAGAACCTGTAAGCTTTACTGTTTACTGCATACCCAATGAATACACATTCATAGGCTCTACTGGCGAGTTTAACTCTTTGGATCTGGGATCCTGACATAAGCCAAACAACCCTAGATTCGAAAATAAGACACATTTGGTTGTCTTTTCTTTATGATCTCATAAGGTGAAATTTTGCTCTTAGACTTTGGAAGTCTATTCATGACATAACAAACAGTTAACAAAAATTCCCCCCACCAGTGAGATGCAGCTCCCGAATAGAGCATTATAGAAACTACCAATTTGGTAAATATTCTATTCTTTCTTTCTGCTTTACCATTCATTTCGGAAGAATATGGTGCAGTCGTTTCATGTATGATTCCCTTTGATTTATAAAAATCATTAAACAATTGGGAATCATATTCAGTTCCTCTATCACTTCAAAAACACTTTATCTTTTTGCTAAATTGATTTTCAACTTCGTTTACAAAATTTTTGAACATGTCAAGCACTTCACTTTTATTTTTCATAAGATATACAAAAGTAGTCTGAGCAATCGTCAATAAAAGTAATAAAATATCGTTTACCATTTCTGGTTAAAGTTCCATCTAACTCACATATATCAAAATGAATTAAATCTAAGGGCTCAGATTCTCTCATTACTGATATATACGATGTTTTCGTAATTTTTGCCTGACTACAAAATTCGCATTTTTGAAAACCATTTAAAGATAACTTGGGAATTAATCCTAAGTTGCTCATATTCGAAATAATGCGCTTGTTAACATGACACAAACGAGCATGCCAAATATTAAAATCACAAAGCATATAAGCAAAAGGAGAATTTTTATTCATTTGAACATTCAGCTTAAACATGCCATCAGTGGCGTACCCTTTCCCAACAAATACATTGTTTTTGGTCAAAGTAAATAAATCTCCCCCAATAGTTTGAGTAAACCCTGCCTTGTTCAGAAGGAAACCAGAAACCAGATTCTTCCTTATCTCTGGAGTGTGCTTCACATCTTTCAGAATCAGAGTTTTTCCAGAAGTGAATTTAAGTTCCACATCTCCAATACCAGCAACATTAGTGATGTGAGCATCGCCCAACAATGCTTTCTTATTATCAGCAGCCGTGTATGTTTTGAACATAGCACGATCATTGCACACATGGATGGATGATCCAGTGTTCAACTACCATCCCTCAGATCCACCAACAAGGTTGATTTCAGAAATCATAGCAATAAATTGCTCTTCAGTCAGGTTAGCTTGCGGAGCAGGATTTGGCCTGTTCCTACACTTGTGTGCCATATGACCTACTTTCCCACAGTTGAAACAAGTGAAGGGAGGAGCAGTATCATTCTTGGGTTGTGGTGGTGGTTGTGGCTTAGGATTTGGGGCCTTAGGAAGGTTCCCATTCTTGTTGCGATTCTTTTGAATCTGATTACGGTTCTGATTCTTGAATGGTTTGCCAGTTGGCTTCAGAACCGCTCCTGGTCTCTTGTTTGAAACAAACAAGACTTCATCTTTCTGATCTTGTTTTCGAGATTCCTCCTCAATTCGGAGTCGGGTAATCAAACTTTCCAAAGAAAACTCTTTGGTTTTGTGCCTTAGAGAATTCTTGAAATCCTTCCATGCAGGAGGAAGTTTGTCAATTATAACAACTACTTGAAATTGTTCATCTAAGGCCATGCCTTCAGAGATAATATCATGAGCTATTTTCTGTATCTCATGTGACCGAGTCTCGACAGATTTTTCATCAGTCATCTTGTAGTTCAAATAGCGGCTAACACATATTTCTTAGTACTCGCTTCTTCAGTATCATATTTCTTTTTTAGAGCATTCCATACATCCCTAGCAGACTTGCACGAACTGTAATAATCATAAAGATCATCAGCAAGTCCGTTAAGAATAAAATTCTTACAGAGATAGTCATGCTCCTTTCATAGGAGTATTTCTTTAGCTGTCTTATCCTTTTCTTCTGGTGTGGATGTTTCATCTGCCACTGGAATGTCATCAGTCAAGACATTGACAACCTTTTTCATAGTTAAGAAAAAGAGCATTTTTGGTTGCCAACGTTTTAAGCGAGCTCCCTCAAACTGGAATGGTTTGTTGAAGTCAGAGGCAGCGGAACCAGTACCAGTAATTTCTTCGGTTGTCATGGCTGACTTCGAAACGTCTTAAAATTGTTAATCTAAGTAGGTTCCCAGGAAAGGGAGGTGGGTCACAATGGACACACTTAAATACCAAGTCTTTCCTTAACCAGAACTTTCCCCAAACAACAGTGTTTTTAGTTTTTTTTAAATAAACCGAAGATATTACTAGGATGAGTTGCGGACTAGGTCGCTCTGTTTAAGACGTTTCGTGGCACTACTAAAAGGTGCAAGTAGGTTATCAACCACGACGTCCCCAGGATAAAACAGCTCAGTTACACTGTTACGAATTTTCACTGCACAGTGAGAAATTCGCTCTAGAGATACACCCTCAATATGGTTATACAAAACCACTCTTAGCTTGGATAAAATCTCAAGCTTTCAAAGTAACAAGAAAGTTTTATAACGGAGAAGAGAAAAAGTTGTGAAGAAAATTCTTGATTCACAAACTCTTTGGTGCGAGTTGTAAGAGTGGGGGAGAGCTCCTTTTATATTGAAAAAGTTGAGCTAGGATCCGTTTGAACATAATGGAGCAACGACTCCATCATAAAAAACCGTTACTATTTTATTAAAAATCGGTTACGGTTTTGACTTGGTCAAACCGGTCAAAAAATTAATTTTCTTCCTTTTAAAAAATTATTTCCGAAAAATTAAAATACACCATAAGCCCAAGCCGAGCAGGCCAGACAGACGGCGGCGGCGCGCGCGCGTATGTGGTGGTCACTTTGTGTGTGTCCTTATCCATCCACAAAATTGGGTACCCCTTGGGGCCAACCCAATGGTGAGATTCCCACTTATAAACACTCGCATAGTGTCCATTCCAAACAATATGAGACTTTTTCAATTCACACACAATTCATTTAAAAATCCAACAACTGCATTAACAGACAAAGATCGCAAAGCAACCATAGAACAAACACCTCTAGGAACAGCTTAGTTGTGTCTATTGTGGGAGGTCTCTTGTATGAGGAATGTCCTAACAACCCTATTTCTGTCAACTAACTATATATATATATATATATATATATATATATATATATATATATTATCATTATCATTATCATTATTATATACAACCATGAGTTGTACACATAGGCCTTCCACATCACCTTTTCAAAAACGTCACGCAATACCCAAATAAAATAGGTGGCATCCACATCACATTTTCATTGAAACGGACGACCAGGATAACAAAATAATGCCACATCAATCAGACTAACGGCTGAGATTGAGTACAACTAAGCCTGGAAATTGAACTAAAATAGCTGAACTATTAAACAAAAAAAAACAACAAAATTTATGTATCCAACGGCTGCTTATGACAGACAAATAAACACACACAGATCAACTGTTGATGTGCACCAAATTTCCAGCTACGGTATTTATTAGCGTGATTAAGTGAGATGGAAGGTTTAAAAAAGAAGGAAGTTATTTTTTAATGTAATAATTAGTCATAAAGGCCAAATTCAAATTTCGGATTTAACATAATCACCTACTTTGACTAGGGACAGCCTAATAATTGTTAATTCAAGCTAATTAACGTTAGCTATGAAGAATCAACACAATCCGATCCCTGACACAATTCGAAATTAACAATATTCCCCTCTCTCTCCCTATTCAAAATCTTTTTTTCTTGACCTTCAGCCACTGCATTATGGATCTTCCACGTTCGTTTCTTTGACGATTTTTTGCTGCGATACAAATATGTCAACATAGCTTATTTAGAAACCGATGTGCTCCCGGAAGTATTGCTACTGCACTTGCCTGCACATAACAAATTTCATCATCAAATCATAATTTTGTGCACTAATATTGAATTTTTTTTAAGGAAGCACTGTACGTTGTGATGGCGCATATCATCGGCGTTGTTACAACAACAGCGTAAATTTTCATTTATAGTTTTTGAATATATGCTCTGTATGTCGAATATATCACCCATCAGTCGAATATATGCTCTGTAAGTTGAATAGTTTTTGACAATTTGGAGTGTGGGGTATGTATTAGTTTGTTATGACCCTTAACTTCAACAAAATGATTTTTTGGCCTACGAGGAGCCTGTACTTGATCACACATGTATGAGTACCCAACCCCAGTGCAAAGTTCTTTTGAAGCAAGTATGTTTAACAACTATGATATTCTATTTTTTTTCCAGGTCTTTCCCCCCACTCTCTAATTTGTATGTGTCCAATCAACTCTTTCAAAGGAGCATCTTCTTACACGAGTCCAGACAAGCTTTTAATCGTAATTCTTAAGCATATAAACATTGATTGTTTATTTCAAGATGAGGGGGACTGACAATTGTTAGATCTACTGCCTAAATCTAATTTTTGATGCATTTTATTTTGTTCATGCAGGAGCTTTCAGAATTAACACTATCTCATGGTTTTAATTCACAATTAACACTAAATTATAACCAAGAATCAGTTTTTTTCCGTACAACTACTTAACAGAATCCCAATATCGTATTTATGTTGTAAATTCGAATAACTCAATATACATATATAATTTTTCTTATCGTAATTATTAATACAAAATTTTAAACATCCAAAATAAATAAACTCAATACTTTAAACACACACATATATTTCTATACATACAAATTTATTAATTTAATTAAAAAAAGAACATGTATACTGCAGCAACGACGAAAGTCATACATACTAGTATATATATATATATATATATATATATATATATATATATATATATATATATATATATATATATATATATAGGATATAATAATAATAATAGAAATAATAACCCTTACTCTAACACCTATAATCCCAGTTGAAGAAACCACCCAAATTTTAGATGGAGCAACAATAGTGCACACGCACTAATAATCTTCTTTGCACCAACCATACCACCAGGATTCCAATTTCAGAAATTTCAAAGACCACCTCAACTTGCCAATGATAGCTCCTTATAAAACATGCTTAAATCTTTCATAAGTAAAGTAAGAACAGCTAGGCAGGCTCAAGATGCTTCAATCAAAAATTTGGAGAATTTAGTGGGGCAATTATCCACAGCTCTGTATCAAAGACCTCATGGTGAGGTACCATCAAATACAGAAGCTACCACTTCACAAAGGCAAGGTAAGGAACATATGAAAGTCATTCCCTTGAGAAATGACAAATATCTTTCAGAACCATATGAGATAGAAGGTGAAGGTAAGGTAGAAAAAGAGAAAAATGAAAAAAAAAATGAGAAAAACAGAAAAGAAAAAAATCACACAATGCAGAAGCATCCAATGCTCCTGCATGTAAAGAAATTCATGTGCCACAACCAATGATAGTTTCTGAATACCCTCCTCCTCCTTATCCACAAAGATTGAAAAAAGCTCATGAGAAGGAGCAATATTTAATAAATTTCTTAAGGTATTAAAGCAATTACACATCAATGTTCCCTTAGTAGAAGCACTTCAACAAATGCCAAATTATGCAAAATTTATGAAAGAAGTGCTTACAAAAAAAAGATTAGGGGATTTTGAAACAGTTGCAATGTCTAAAGAATGTAGTTTACTTATGCAAAATAAAATTCCTAGAAAGTTGAAGGATCCAGGCAGTTTCGCAATTCCATTTTCAATTGAAATTTTTTACACTGGTCGTGCTCTATGTGATTTAGGTGCTGTAGCGACCGAAAAATCCGGGAAAGGATTCTTCGAAAGGTTCTTAGGAAGCCGCCACCAAATTTTAGTTTAAGGGCAAACTCGGAAAATCCCTTTATGTTTTAGGACAAGGCATTGTTAGGGTTCGGGAGTCGTTATGCGTGGGGAAGGTATTAGCACCCCACGACATCCAGTGTCTAATTAATTAAGATTTATTTAATAATTACCCTTTTATTTATAAAGAAAAAAGACTTATTTAAATTTTGGTTTTTAGTGCTTGACAAGAGTTGAGTCTCGCTCCTACGTACCTCCGGATGCAATGGAGGAATCAAAGCTACGTAGTTCTTCCTGAAAAAGTTTGTGGGTTGGTGTTTTTTAGTGTAGGGGTCCTAGGATTCCTTGAACTGCATGCATACCATCGATTCTAGACGCTGACTAACCCGATTGTACAACCGACTTAATCCCCTACTTTTTGAAAATGATTTGGAATTTTTGAAAGGAGTTGTGAGATGGGTTAATTTTAGAATAGGTATTCTAGAACTCTTGAACTGTACAACTCATTAGTTCTAGAACGCTAACTAATCCGGTTGTACAACCGACTTAGTTCCCTATTTTTAGGAAAAATAGTTTACTCGTATTTATTAAGTTTGCAGGGTTCTTGAATCAGATAAACTCATTGGCCCTAAAATAATGACTAACCCGGTTGTACAACCGACTTAGCCGTTTATTTAGGAAAAATAGTTTATTTGTGTTTATTAAGTTTTCAGGGTTACTGAACTGTACAGCTCATTGGCCCTAAAATAATGACTAACCCGATTGTACAACCGACTTAGCCGTTTATTTAATTTTGCGAGAAAAATTATTTACGTTTGCGTTGGAAAAGAATTGAAAAGTGAAACGGGGGGTGCAGACTGTAAATTGGGGTTTTATTAATCGCATGGGTCTGTATAAATAATAAGGGGTGTAAAAAGGAAAGCCCAGTTCGCATCTGGGAGCCCAGAATGCGAAATTGGGCTTAAGTGGGGGAAGGGTGCGTGCATGAATTTCGGGGTGTGCGTTTAGTAATCTGAATATAAAACAAATTAAAAAAAAAATAAGAAGAAGTATATAACCCTGCTTGAAGGAACAGAAACCCTAAAAACACAATCCTTCCCTGTTCCAGCCTGCGGCGCCGCGCCGCTCATTGAGAGAGAAGGGCGAAATCAATGGCGAGATTTCAGGGGAGAGAGTGAGAGAAAATCCGGCGCGGTTTGCGCCGGTTTCCACGGGGATCGGTTCGGTTTCGGGTTGAGAGGGAGGGGGAGAGCCGATCGGTTTCTTCAAGGTGAGAGGGGAGATCTGGCGGCGGTGTTGGGCGGTGATGGTGATGGTGTTGACGAAGGTAAGCTTCGTTCTTCTCCTTCTCCCTGTTTTTTATTTCTTTCGTTTTTGATCAACTAACGTCTGATACATTTTCTTTTTCTTTGGATTTCTGGGTTCGGTTTGGATGGTGGTCCGTTTGAAGGAAGCTTCAGCGTGGGTGGAGTGGTGGTTTTTATGTCTTGGATCGGTTTACCGATGAGCTCGCCGGAGCCTCGCCGGAGAAGACGACCGGAGCTCCGGCGAGCAAGCTAAAAGGTCAGTTTTTTTGTACTCTTTTTTATTCTGCTTCCATCTCCTTCTACACCATTCTATCTATTTTTCTACTCTGTGATTTTTTCTGATTGTTATTATTCTTGAACTAAACCTGGAATTAATCTACCACTGCTTATTCTAGTTCTGATTGCTTTTCTAATAATAAAAAAATAGTTCTGATTTGGTAATAACAAAATATGAAGAGAACAGACCATAGCTTTTTTTTGACCAACTTAACTCCTATATTTTTAACAGACTGAACCTTTGATTTATATTATTCACTCTTATAACTTCCGGATTTAACAACTAATGCAAGTATCATAACAGTTTTCATGCCAACTAATTCTACCTATTTAGATTGAATAACATGAATGAACCTACCTCTGTTCCAGCTTCTGTTAGACTCCTGTTTGCTTGTGATTGATCTCCTATTCTGTTACTGCATCTGCTACTGTTGTTTCTCTCTTAAAACCCAAAAACTCAAAAACAGTATTTTGTGGATTAGGGTTTCAATGTGAAACTCTAATCCTTATTTTTCTAGTGATTTTCGCAGCTTTCTCTATGTTGATTTCTGTGTGTTTTTGACTGCTGATTGGCTGTTTATTTATAGTTAAAAATTAGGTTAAGGCATTTATTATTTTGACTGGGTTTTGGATAATTTTCAGGTCTTGATTCAAGCCCAACAGCACCTGCAGCAGCTTGGAAACCCTAATTTACTGTTGTATTTTCGGATCTGTTTTTATGTGTTTTTTTAGTATTATTATTTTTGGACTTTTTGGACTTTTTGGACTCTTAAAAGCTTTTAAATTGTAAAATTAACTAAATAGCATTTTTTTTTGACATTTTTGGACTTATTATACTCTTAAACACTTTTAAATTAAGCTAAATGAAATTTTTGACATTTTTGGATTGTATATAAGCTTAAATACATTAAATCAACAAAATAAAAATAACAATAAGAAAAAGGAGTCCGACCAAATACAAAGACGAGAACGGGTCGGACCAGACAACTGCGCTAAAACGAGACCGAAAATAAAAGAAATGGGCGCGTTAAAAAATTAGCTCGGAATCGCATTCTTAAGTCTGAATTTAAGCCAACTTTTGAGAAAAGTGAATTTTGGTAGACATGTTCACGTACGACTAAACCCGAATACAGACATTAAATCGAAGAACGCACGAAAAGATCGATAACTCGCGCGCGTGCCTAATTTAAATAACGGTATTTCGAATTAGTTGAACGTAGTTACTGGAATTGGTTTGGGTTGGTAACCGAGACTCTACACTAACAATTCTCGTAATCATGCGACTCCGAAACACGCCCTTAATAAAAATAGACGACTAAAGCAAGAAAAAGAAGACGGACAAAATTGGGGTATAACAGGTGCAAGCATCAACTTGATGCCTAAATCCATATTCACCCAACCTGGAATTGGAAATGCTAGGCCTACAACTGTGACACTTCAATTAGCTGATAGGTCAATAGTGTAACACCCCAATTCTACCCATTTAAATTTAACACAAAAATCAGAGTTTAAAAATCATTTTTTTCGCTTCACCCACAAGGGATGCTACATTTACGCCAATAAAACATCACAAGCCGATAATAGAAAGTTCCAAATCAAATAGCATGATACATAGCATGTCTTAAATGGGGCGAACCCTCAAAAACACCTATTTAATGTCACCGCAGTGGAAAGAACAACCATAACATCATCAATTTAAGTTTCAGCAATCGAATAATTAAAAGACACTCAAATAAACTAGTGTTCGCCCCCCCTGAGTGCTACGTATCAGAGCGACGACACCGACTCAACTGGAGAAGGTAGACGAACCTTCACTGCTTATCACCGCACGTTACCAACATAGGGTAACATTCAAGCAGAAGGGTGAGATATCTAACAACATAATAACATGTATGATAAGCAATATGCTAGAGTTATAGCAACTATATCTACCACTTACAACCACCTCAATACACAACTACACAACATCAATATACAACTACCAAGGAACATCACCAACAACAACATCAATATACAACAACAACATCAATATACAACAACAACATCAATATACAACTACCAAGGAACATCACCAATGATATGAATAAATGCATGAGATGCAACCCACACCAACGGGCATATGCATGTGGTACCATTCATCACCAATAATTTTAGCCACTATGGGCATCATCACCAAGTTTGAGCATCATCATCATCACCTGTAGCTCGAAGGCCGAAGCCTTATATCACCAAATAATGCATATGAATTGCATGCGACACCATGAACAATGCACCGGAACCAATCACCAATCATAGTCATGTAATTAACACAGCAACACCAACAACAGCCAATGGTCATAGACCCATCACCTATCACCTTAGCCAATATAATAGGCACATCACCGGTTATAACATCACCAATAACACCAACAACACCAAAAAGGTTTACAGAGTCAACATCAACACACCACACCGAACCAGACAGCACAAACACGCAACACAGTACAGAAACTGGCGCCCAACAATAACACAACAGCACAACACAGGCAGACACACCAAAAAGGCAACACTGGGCGCAACACAGTATAGGAACTGGCGCCCAGCTGCAACACCGCTACACAACACAGGCACGCAGCACAAAAATGCAACACTGGGCGCAACACAGTACAGGAAACTGGCGCCTAGCAGAACACAGGGCACACAAAACACAGAAAGTGGCGCCTAGTGGCAACTGATGCAACACAGGGCACACAAAACACAGAAACTGGCGCCTAGCAGCAACACAGGGCACACAAAACACAGAGTGCAGAATTCAAAATTAAACAGGCATTAGGGCGTCACACACGACATTTCAAAATCCAACATTTAAAAGTCAACAACATAGTCATCATTAATTAAGAAGGGTAATACGTAGCATATTATAAAAGTTCTATCGTCATGCATCATCGTAATAACAACCTCTCAGAATATCATCTCAACGTCGCCGGTAATAACAATTTAGAAAAAATCATCACATAGCAAAAAAACAGTCATCACTAAAATAACTAAAGACTAGTGTTCGTTTTCCCCACGGGTGCTACGTATCAGAGTAAATGACACAGACTCGATAGGTGAGGGAAGAAAGCCTTCACACGCGTCTACCTGCAGTTACCCACGTAGGGGTAACATTCAACAGAAAAGGGTGAGTCTTCTAACAGCATAAAGGCAAATATGATAGATAGCATATTAGAGCACAGACATCTATAATCACCACAACACATCATCATCACGGTTCAATCATCACAGACAACATCAACGAGCAACAATATAGAGCACAACAACAAACAACTTCATCATCGTTATGTACATGTATGATAATGCAACCCACGTCGCCGAGCATATGCATGAAATACCATCGTCGTAAAAATAGCCTCTCGGGCACAATCGTCGCTTTGAGCATAGCTCCAAGGCCGAAGCCTACATCGTCATAATAAATGCAATATGCCATGCATGAGATTCCATGCACAACTCATCGGAAAAACAGTCAACAACAGGGTAATACAACGTGTGCAACAACTCATCAACATCGTCATTTGGTCATACATCGTGTGCAACATCTTTATCAACATCATCATTTGGTCATAATGACCCACAACAACAACTTCACAAAATGGTCTTATTTGACCCCGACACATCGTTATTAACTATACGGTCAACATACAACACATTCACATCATCATAGGTAACTTGGCACAATTGACACGTCGTTATTTTTATCATTAATTATACACGTTGGACATCGCAAGACGTCACAACACTAGGCAACACTATATGGCGCCCTACAACCACACCAACATCAACACATTCACGCTTGGGCGCCAAACAACACCATAATTGGCGCCTGGCAGCAACTTGTGTTGCGCCATGGCGCCAAATAGCGACATAAAATAAAGAACAACAAAGACGACAAAGAAGCGTGACAACAACAACAAAGATGACAAAGAACATACAAATAAAGAACAACAAAGATGACAAAGAACATAAAATAAAGAACATTATGTGCCAAAAATAAAGAAAGACAAAAACAACATAAAACAACAACATTGTGTCGAAATAAAACAAAGAAAAACAACATAAAAACAACAACATTATGTGGTAAAAACAGCAGCAAAAACAACATAAAAACAACATCAATATGTGCTAAAAACAGCAGCAAAAACAACATAATAACATCAACATTATGTGCTAAAAACAGCAGCACAAAAACAACATAAAGACAGCAACATTATGTGGCAAAAATAGCAGCAAGAATACCACCTCGGTTACACTACCCACCTCGGTTACACTAACCCACCTCGGTTACGCTAACCCACCTCGGTTACACTAACCCACCTCGGTTACACTAACCCACTTCACCTCACTCACCTCGGTTCATCTCAATTACACTACCTCGGTTCCTCTCAATTACATTACCTCGGTTCCTCTCAATCACACTACCTCGGTTCCTCTCAATTACGCTACCTCGGCAAACATACACTGCCTCACTTCACCTCAGTTACACTATTTTGACATCAATTCATTCTTAGTTCATTATCATCAAAACACAAACGTCAACACATATAATCTCACAATTCATTCAAGCATATTAACAAACCTCTCCTAGGCATCATAGATACTACCCTCCTACATACTACCCATCATATAATCCCTTATACCATGAGACTCCCCTTACCTTGGTAATTTGAAGATGATGATAACCCTTCCTTGAATCACCAACAAGAAAAACGCAGCAACTTCCCTTTCTCCCTCTTTCTCCCTTTGCGCCGTATTCTCTCTCTTTCTCCTCTTCACCGTCGCGTTTCTTCTTTCTCTCTTCTCCTCCTTTGCGCCGTCGCACTCCTCTCTCTACTCTTCTCTTCTTTCTTTTTTCTAAATGAGTGAGACACTAACCTAGACCTTATATAATGTTGAGCTCATGCGCTATGGGCCCTATTTACCACCCAATTAATTTCTCATACCACTCCCTACTTAATTAAAATACCACCCATTCATTTACTACACACCACTCCATATTTATTTAAATTAAAACACCGTTTTATTTCTTTTATTATAACCAACCGACATAACAATTAGATAAATTAATTAAATAAATACTTGATTATTTTTGGGGCGTTACAGGCAGCACAGACACAGTTTTGGCGCCTAGTGGCAGCCCCATAACGCAACACAAGAGTAACACAGATCGAGACACGAAGCAAAGACAACAGTAACACAGATCGAGACACAGCGGCCTGGCAAGCAACACAGATCGCGACACGTGCAAAGACAACAAGCATCACAGATCGAGACACGGCAAAGACAACAGCAACACAGATCGAGACACAGTAAAGACAAAAGGGAACACAGATCGAGACACACAAGCAAAGACAATAGGTAACACAGATCGAGACACAGCAAAGACAACAGCAACACAGACGAGACATTGTGCAAAGACAACAGCAACACGTGGCACACACAGGCACCACAGTGGCGCACCCAGGCGCCAGAAACCCGCCCAGATGGCACTCTAGGCAGCGCCAACACCCTTTTCTTTCTCTCTCTTGACTTTTTACCATAAACAATCCACAAATATCAATTTCAACACCAATAAATTGCACATACCACGAAAAACATTTCATCAAACATCATGTAGGCACTACACTCAATCAAGAATCCTACTCTCCCACATAACACCCATCATATACCCTATTATAAAGAAAGAACCCCACCCTTACCTTAGCCTTAGATGATCACAATTCCTAGCCTTTTCTCCTCCTCTCCTTCTTTCTCCTTGCGCCGCTTCTCTCTCTCTCTCTCTTACGTTCTCTTCCTTTTCTTTCTTTCTTTTGCTCTCTAAAAAGAGCAATTGGCTCTCACCCTAGTGCTTATATCATTGGGCTCTTGGGTCACGGGCCTCTTTCTACTACTTACTTAATTACTAACACCACTCCCTGATTTAAATGAAATACCATATTTTTATTTTAATATAACTATACCAATAAAATACCTAAATAATTTATTTAAATAAATAATTAAATTATTTGGGGCGTTACAAATAGCCTATCTAGAAGGAATTATTGAAGATATATTGGTTATGGTTGACAAAGTTGTATGTAGATTTTGTTTTTCTTGATTTTGATGCAGTTAAAGAAGTGCCAATCATTCTAGGAAGGCCATTCTTAGCAACTGGCAAAACATTGATTGATGTACAAAAATGAGAACTAACTATGAGAGTGAATGATCAATAGGTAAAGTTTAATGTGATGACTGATGAATGCTCTAAAATATCCTACTGAAGATATTGAAGAATGTTCATCTATAATCTCCCTAGATCAGTTGGTGGAAAAACAATTCTATAAACAATATGATCATTTGGTTAGTGCACTTGCACCTGATGCACCTGCACTGCCAAATGAAGAAATGCTGTAAGAAGAGAATCTACCAGTTGAAAACTCTTGTAAGGAAATGTGGGCAAGAACTTATGAACCTGATCTTGAAGATCCAAACCTCAAGAATAATTTACCATCAATAGAACAATCTCCTAAGCTTGAATTGAAGGAACTGCCTAAATATCTTAAATACGCTTTCCTAGGGGAAAATGATACACTTCCAGTGATCATTGCTTCTGACTTATGAACAAGAACACGATCTCATTAGTACCTGGAGAAAGCATAAGAAAGCAATAGGATGACTAATGGCAGACATAAAAGGAATTAGTCTTTCAATATGCATGCATAGAATCATTTTGGAAGAAAGTTCCAACAATAGCATAGAGAGTCAAAGAAAGCTCCTATTATGAAAGAGGTTGTGAAAAAAGAGATCATTAAGTGGCTAGATGTTGGCATCATATACCCCATATCTGATAGTGCATGGGTGAGCCCTGTACAATGTGTACCAAAGAAAGGGGTGTGATGGTTATAGCCAATGAGAAGAATGAATTAATACCTACGTAATTGTTACAGGTTATAGGATATGCATGGATTATAGGAAACTCAACAAGGCTACTAAAAAGGATCTCTTTTGTTTACCATTCATAGATCAAATGCTAGATAGATTAGCAGGCAAGGAGTTTTATTGTTTTCTAGATGGATACTCAGGCTATAATCAAATAGCCATAGAGCTTAAAGATCAACATAAAACCACCTTTACATGTCTTTATGGAACCTTTGCATTTAAAAGGATGCTATTTGGTTTGTGTAATGCACCAGCAACATTCCAGATATGCATGATGTCAATATTCTCAGATTTCATTGAGCAATCAATGGAAGTGTTCATAGATGATTTCTCAGTCTTTGAAGAAAAATTTCAACTTTGTTTATCAAACTTGGAAGAAATTCTCAAAGATGTGAGGAAACAAATTTAGTTTTGATCTAGGAAAAGTGCCATTTAATGGTGCAAGAAGGCATTGTGCTTGGGCATAGAGTTTCAAAGAAAGGTCTTGAAGTGAATAGAGCCAAGATTGAAGTGATTGAAAAGCTACCACCACCAACAACAGTCAAAGGTATTTGGAGCTTCTTAAGCCATGCATGCTTCTATAGAAGATTTATCAAGGATTTTTCAAAGATATCCAAGCCATTATGTGTACTTCTAAAACATGATTCCACCTTTCAACTTTGATGAGTTTTGCAGGGAAGCATTCCAAAAGTTTAAAAGAGCATTGGTGACTGCACCCGTGATTGTTACACCAGATTGGAGCAGGCCATTTGAATTAATGTGTGATGCTAGTGATTTTGTTGTGGGAGCTATCTTAGGGAAAAGGTATGATAAAGTTTTTCAATTTATCTATTATGCTAGCAAAACATTAATTGAAGCTCAATTGAATTACACAGTTACAGAAAAAGAATTATTAGCAGTGGTCTTTACATTTGAAAAAATTAGATCTTACTTAGTTTGCACTAAAGTAATAGTTTATACTGATCATTCTGCTATTAAGTATCTAATTTCAAAGAAAGATGCAAAGTCAAGGTTAATAAGATGGGTTCTCCTCCTTCCAGAATTTGATCTTGAAATTAGAGATAAAAAGGGGGTGGAATAGGTACAAAGGAAGGAGAGATCATGGAAAGTTTCCCAGATGAAAAAATGTTAGATATCACAATGACAAAGACTGGTGCACTGATTGGCAATTAGCAAAGCAGGGGGCATCAAATGCAACTTGCACTATGGTTTCTTTGACATAGTCAATTTACTTGCAAACAATGTAGTACCAGTAAACATGACATATCAACAAAGAAAGAGGCTCTTCCATATAGTAAAACAATACTATTGGGATGATCCCTTTCTTTACAAAATGTGCCCTGATCAACTAATGAGGAAGTTCATTCCTGAAAAAGAACAGCAAGCAGTGCTCCTGCATTGCCATGCTGCACCATATGGAGGACACTTTATAAGCACAAGAACAACAGCTAAGGTATTACAGTCAGGTTATTATTTGCCTACTTTATTTAAAGATGCATATTTTATGGTCACAAATTGTGACAAATGTCAAAGAACTGGAAATATTTCTGAAAGACATGAAATGCCAAGAACCAATATTTTAGAAATTGAACTTTTTGATGTATGGAGAAGAGATTTCGTGAGACCTTTCCACCCTCTTTTGGCAATTTGTATATCTTAGTAGTTGTTGATTATGTGTCCAAGTGGGTAGAAGCAGTATCATTACCTAATAATGATGCCAAATCAGTGAGTAAGATCCTTCAAAGAAACATTTTTGCTAGATTTGATACCCCTAGAGCAATCATTAATGATGAAGGTTCACATTTTTGTAACAAAGTCGTTGAAAACCTTCTTGCTAAATATCGGGTTAAGCACAAGAATGCTACAGCTTACCACCCTCAAACAAGTGGACAAGCTGAATTATCTAATAGGGAAATCAAAAGAATGCTAGAAAAAATGGTAAGTCCCAAAAGAAAAGATTGGTCTTTACATTTGGATGAAGCTTTGTGGACATATAGAACAATATTTAAAACACCATTAGGAATGTCTCCCTATAGGATAGTTTATGCCAAGGCATGTCATTTACCTGTGGAGTTAGAAAACAAGTCATATTGGGCTATCAAAAAGCTCAATTTTGACCTTAACAAAGCAGGTGCACAAGGGTTTTTAGAGCTTAATTAATGAATTAGAAGAAATTAGGCAATTCTCTTATGAGAATGCTGAAATCTACAAAGCTAAAACCAAAGTTTGGCATGACAAAAGAATACAAAGAAGAGAACTAAAGGAAGGAGGAATGGTCCTATTGTATAATTCTAGGTTGAAATTGTTCCTTGGAAAGCTTAGATCAAGATGGTCAGGACCATTCAAATTAGTCAAAATATATTTGATGAAGCCTCACAAACCACGTTCAAGGTATATGGCCAAAGAGTTAAGAATAAGATGTACTATGGTGAACATGTGGTGAGAGAAAAAATCACCACTCATCTTCAAAATCTCTAGGTGAAAGCGATAGTTAGGCTGAAAGACTCTTAAAACAAGCGCTTGTGGGAGGCAACCAATCATTTTGATGTTTTAATTATGTATTTTTGTTCAATTTTATGTTTTAAAGTGTTTTGTAGGAATGCAGGATACTTAGTGCAGTTGCACCTCATGCACCTCCACTACTAAAAGACAGTGCACCTGCATAAGTTTTTCAACACTGAAAAAATTACTTTGCTCAAGTTGGCAGCTCATCAAGAGAATAATCAGTGGATTAGAAGCCTAATGGTGCGCTGTTAAGCCTAAATGGACGCGTGGCAGCTTGCATGTCATCCCACCCACCCCTAATGGCTACTAACACCCATCAATCACATTCCACTAACTCCTCAAATCTCCCCACTACCATTAATCACCCAATATTACCGTTACCCCTCGCATTAACCTCCCTCACACGAAACCCTCAAACAAAAAGATTCTCTCACAATTCTCTAAAGCATTCATCTTCTACCTTTCGCAAAACCTGAAATTTCTCTGCAACTCCAACTAATTTCCATGGCTAGAAAGCAAACAACATCCAAATCATCTGGCAAACATGTAACAAGTGCAGGAGCATCATCAAAGCAATCAAAGAAGAAACAACACAGTGCACCTGCACTTATTACAAAAGCAAATATGCATTTATGGAAAAAATGAGATCTTTGCCGAGAAAGAAGATACAACTTACAAAAGGTAAATCCATCATTTATGTCAATTGTGGCCAATCTACACTAGGACAACCGTGCTACCTAGAGAGAGTGAACCAGTTGGTCGAGAGAATTCTATGCGTGAATTGTGGAGGAAGAAGGAGTGGAACCATCTTATGTCTCGATGATGAGTGTTAAAAATAGGATAGAAGAAGAAGGGGTTGTGTGGGAGAAATTTACTAGTACTGAATTAAAAATGAGGAGTAGCTTTATGATTAAGGAATTAGGAAATTGGCACCTATTCATTGCTGCTTCAATCCTCCCAACATCATACACTGACACATTGACCAAAGAAAGATTGATCCTCATGGATACAATCTTATCTGAAGGTCATGTAGATGTGGGAAGGTTGATTGCTAGGGAAATACTAGCATGCAAAGACAAATCAAAGGGATTCTTATTTTTCCCCTTTTTAATCATTGAACTTTGCATGAAAGTAGGAGTCCCTATAGATGCCAATGAACAAAGGAAGTTTCTCCTAGGGCCTTTGAATGCTGAGTTTAAGGAGATAATGAGAATTGCCAAGGAAAGTACTGCTGCAGTGCAAGAGCACTTTGTGTAGAAGCAAGTGATAGTATGGAAATTTCAATAAGAACAACATAATTGGCTACAACTAGTCTTTCAAAAATTATCTGATGTGATAGGACTAGTGGAAACCCCCTGTGTTTTCGAGTTGGGTTTTAAGGACAAAAGGAGATGAGGAAGAAGAAAAGGAAGAAAATGTGGAAGAAGAAGTAGTGGAGGAACAATAAAAAAGAAAGAGAGTGACAAGGAAGCAACCTAAGGGGAAGAAGAAATTGGTGAAGCAACCTGAAGTGGATGAACTTTATGATACTGATACTGAGGAGGATGAAGAAGTAACAAAAGTTGTGAAGAAATGGAAAGAAATGAGGAGGAAGAGGATACTAAGAGTGAAGAGGAGAGTGAAAAATCAGAGGAAGGAAGTGTGGGCATGGAAGATGTAGCAAGAAAGAAATATGCAACAAAATCCAGAATCCCACCCCTTGATACTACAAATCAACAACAAACCACTCCCCCATCACCATCACCATCACTATCCCCTTAACATCAACCATCACCTACCAAGTCCCCTCCCAAGGCCCAAACTGTAACACCCCAAAAATAGTTCAATTAATTATTTAGTTGAGTTATTTAAGGTTTACAACTTTTTAATTAAGCCAAGTATTAATTAGGAGTTTATTTCATTTAGGAGATGCTTAAGTGAATGGAGAAGGTGGGCGTAGAGGCCCATGAGCCATTTGAGGCCCATGAGCCATTAGAAGCCCAAGTGTGTGCCTTATAGAAGAGTGTCGAAGGAAAGGGAACATTCATTACCAAAGATTAGCAAGAAAAGTCAAAGGGAAAGTAAGAGAGAGAAGTTGGTAGGTGAGATCATTTTCTAGAGAGAAGGAAGAGCTTCCGGCGAAGAAGAAGCTCAAGCTCAAAGGGAGAAGAGTTGCTGCGAGTGTTAACTGGAGAGTTTCAGTGAAGAGAGAGTGTTCTACTCAACTGAACAAGGTTAGGGGGCTCTCTTCTCACGTATAATTTTGTGTTATGATGAGTTGTTATGTGTGAGTAGATTGTAGTTATGTTTGCTGAGTTGTTTTGCATGCTTGATGTGTTTTGATGTTTTGATGTTGTGTTTTGGCTCACTTCAGTGGAGTTGTGTGGAGTGGATGAGAGAGTTGATCATACGAGGGATCACGGAGTGAAATGGGAGCTGAGAAAACTCTCAGTCCCAGTGAGCTAGAGTGAGCTAGAGTGAGTGAGAATGAGCAACATAGTCATGGAGAGGTTCTTGAAGAATAGGCTTAGGATAATAGAGGAGTAAATAAAACGTACATCATAAAGTGACGAGTGTGCGTGTGAGATAAAGCGGAGTAGTCGGTTAGGATTTCAGAGGTGTAGTTACTTGCCATACGTAGTTTGGAACTTAAGTGAATAATCGTAAGTGTCAAGAATGTAAATAACGAGGTCATAGGAGCCGAGGTGAGTGGTAGAGCACCGAGAACTAAGTGTATGAGTACCGAGACTAGGTATAAGTATCGGTTGTACTTGTCGAAGTGTAGGTAAGTAGGCCGAGATACTTAGGCCGAGATAGAGTACTTAGGCGTGGATCTTTGAAGTGCCGTTGATAGCGTATAGCGTGTAATGCTTAGAGGTTTTATGGCCGAGATGTAGAGTATAACATACCTAGGTGTACTTGCCGAGGTGAGATGTTGTGTTTTAAGCGCGGTGTGTCCAAGCGTAGAGTAACTGGGTGATGTTATAGAGGAAGTAAAGTACGTTCGCGTGAATTGAAGTGACTATGAGTGGAGTAGAGAGCAGGCGTACCGAGGTGCCAAGCGTGCCGAAGTGCCGAGTGTGCCGAGGTGCTATAGGTGCCGAGGTGTTGTTTCAACGCTAGTGTAGCTCAGTTATTCTTTGGGCGAATCGTGAGCGTCACTTTGAGTGCCAAGTACGTGAGGGGTTAAATGGTGTAGTCATTTTAGTCCCTACTTGACGTTTTAGTCCTAAGTGACATGGTAGTCCTTGTGGTGACCTCATGGTCCACTACTTGGAACCGAGGTGTTCGGTGAGTTGAGGGCGACAGTCTTAGCGCCGTACGCCGATACAGAGACGTCGGCCTTAGTGCCGTAATGACGTATGAGAGTTGTTTTGGTCGTAGGGCTACGAGTAGAGGAGTAATAAATGTTGAAGTCCCTGAGGGGCATTAAATAAAACGAAAATGGTGAACGCAGAGGACTTCGGTCCTAGAGGTGAGCAGAGGACTTAGGTCCTAATTATGAAATGTAAGGTCATGCGGTCTAAATGGTGAGTTATTGGAGTTGTGTTATGATTAAATTGAATGATGTATATCTTTGTGTGTTATGCATTGTTCATGGTGTCGCATAAATCATAAGCATAATGGTGAAAGCAGAGGACTTCGGTCCTATGGTGAAAGCAGAGGACTTCGGTCCTAAGGTGATAGCAGAAGACTTCGGTCTTAATGGATCCATCATGCATATGCCCTTGGAGTTTTGGGTCTGCATCATGCATATAACTCATGCACTAAATGATTGTGTTAGTTGTGTGTTGTGCCGAGATGTTTATATGTGTTTACTTAGCATAATGCTTGTCATAAACCTCATTATTTGTGTTTAGAGACTCACCATACTGCTTTTATGTTGCTTCTCATGTTGGCAACTTGCAGGTATTCCAGAGTAGAGGTCAGTCCTCACTCAGTGTCGTTGGCGTCGTCGTTGCTCTGGTAGTGTAACACAGGGGGTCGAGTATTATTTTGAGTTATAAACCTATGTCTTTTGGAACATGTATTATTTTGACTGTGATGTAACTAATAACCTGTTAATTGTTGAGCTCGGTTCCTTCTAGGCCGAGGTGTTGTATGTACATCACACTACACTATTTAGCTGCGCAAATATTTATATTGTTTTACTTGGTTGAAATTCATGTAGAAAAATGTAGCACTCCTTGAGTGGGTTTTGAAAACTCTGATTTAATTTGCTAAGTAGTATCAAAGTAAGGGGGTGTTACAATAGTGGTATCAGAGCAATAGTCCGGTCTTGTCCGACCAAGTATTGAGTCTTGAGTTCCCAGAATTTCGAGTTTTATGGCTCGTTCTAAGTAGATTTTGTTTATATGTTTAGTGTAATGGCTGGAAGAGCTGGGAGGAATGACGCTGCCATAGCTGCTGCTTTGGAAGTGATGGCGACTGCTATGGGGAATCGAAATTTCGCGAGGCGACCAGGGAGGATGCCGGAGCGAGGAGGTTGGCTACGTTTGGAGGAGAATCCTCCTACCTTCAAAGGGAGAGGTATGATCCTAATGGAGCTATGGCACAGTTAAAGGAAATAGAAAGGATCTTTCGAGTAATGGAGTGTTCGATTGCAAAAGGTGAGGTTTGGTACCCACATGCTAGCCGAGGAGGCAGATGGTAGTGGCTTGAAAATCTTCAAAGGTTGGGGATTCTTGAAGAAGAAATCACAGGATATTTTCAAGAGAGAGTTCTGATGAAGTATTATCCTCAAGACGTTAGGGAAAGAAAGAAATGGAATTTTTAGAGTGAGCGGGAGTATGTCGGTGGTCGAGCACGCGCGCAAAGTTTCTGAGTTGGTGAAGTTCTACCCCATTACACTGGAGCTCTTCTTTGAGTTCTCCAAGTGTATTAAGTTTGAGAATGGCTTAAGGCCCGACATCAAGGAGCCATTGGGTATCGGAAGATAAGGGTGTTTGCTCGGTGGTGAATAGCGCAGAATCTTTGAGGAAGACAAGGTGGCGCGACTACCACCTATAAAGCCTGGAAGGAGAAGCGCAGTCGCAATATCGTGCTAAACCTTACGAGGGTTCCGTGGAAAGGGAAAAGGAAAGTGGAGAGTTGGTTGGGCCAAGGCGCCGAGAGGGGGAGACGCTCCTCTAGGGTATAGTGTGTTTCAAATGTGGAAAACACCGCCACAAAAGTTTTGAGTGCTCGGTCTTTAAGTGTTTTAAGTGTGGCAAGGTGGGCCACAAGGCTCAGCATCGTGGGAAGAAGGATATAGTTTGCTACAACCGTGGGGAGGCGGGACATATTAGCTCGAAGTGTCCCAAGAGAAGAAGGAAAAGAATATTGGAAAGGTATTCGCTCTTCATTGGGTCCGAGGTGGTGAATGAGATAAAAGGTACGTGTTTTATAAATGGAATTCCTTTGATTGCAATCGTGGATATGGTGCCACACACTCTTTCATTTCTCGCATTGTGTGCTAAAAGATTGGATTTAGTTTTGTCTACTATGGTGAGGAGATGGTTATTGACACTCCAAAGAAAGGGTCGATGACTACCTCTCTCGTTTGTTGAAGTGTCCTCTGTTAGCCTTTGGCAGAGACTTCGTTGTTAATTTGATTTGCCTACCATTGGAGGGGATGGATGTCATCCTCGGTATGGATTGGTTAGTGGATAACCATGTCCATATCAATTGCTTTGAGAGGACTGTGAGTTTCCCCTTCTTCCGAGGTGGAAGAATGCATTACGATGTCTGCCGAGGTGCGCAAGGTAATGAAGGAAGGGGCTACGTTGTTTGCGTTGAGTGTGACGTTGTCTGCAGAGAGCCGAGCTAAAATTGGTGAAGTGCCGGTTAGCGAGAGTTCGCAAGTGTTCCCGCACGAGATTCCTAAGGTTCCACCGAAAGAGAGGTTGAGTTCAAAGATTGAGTTAGTACCGGGAACTAGGCCGGTGTCTATGGCACCTTATAGGATGTCTGCTATGGTGAGCTAGCCGAGTTGAAGAAGCGATTGGAAGAGTTCTTTGGAGAAGAGGTTCATAAGGCCAAGCGTGCGCGCTCGGGGCGCACTGTGTTATTATTGGTGAAAAAGAAGGATGGAGGTATGAGATTATGTGTGGATTACGAGACGGTTGAACAAGGTAACAATTAAGAACAAGTACCCACTCCCAAGAATTGATGATTTGATGGACCAATTGGTGGGTGCGCAAGTATTTTCGAAGATTGACACGAGGTCGTGGTACCATCGAGATCAAGGTGAGAGAGACGAGGACATCCCCAAGACGGCATTTAGAACTCCGGTATGGGCACTATGAGTATTACTGTAATGCCATTTGGTGTGACGAATGCTCCTGAGTGTTCATGGAGTATATGAACCGTATATTTCATGAGTACCTAGACCGTTTTGTTGTTGTATTCATTGATGACATTTTAGTCTACTCCAAGTCAGAGGAGGAGCACGCCAAGCATCTGAGATTGGTGTTAGAAGAATTGAAGGATAAGAAGATGTACGCCAAGTTGTCCAAGTGTGAATTCTGGTTGAGGGCAGTGAATTTCCTAGGTCATGTGATCTCTAGTGAAGGTATAGCAGTTGATCCTTCCAAAGTCGAAGCTGTGTTGAAATGGGAAGCACCCAAGTCGGCCACTGAGGTGAGAAGTTTTATGGGTTTGGCTGGGTATTACAGAAGGTTCATTGAGGGGTTTTCCAAGTTGGCGTTGCCACTAACTCAGTTGACATGTAAAGGGAAGGCATTTGTGTGGGACGCGCAGTGTGAAGAAAGTTTCCAAGAATTGAAGAAGAGATTGACAACGCCTCTGTCCGACGTTGCTCAACCCAAATGAGCCGTTTGTGGTGTCCGTGATGCGTCTAAGTTGGGTTTGGGCTGCGTCGCATGATGCGAGGAAGGTAAGGTAGTTGCTTACGCTTCAAGGCAATTGAAAATTCATGAGAAGAACTACCCTACACACGATTTGGAGCTTGCTGCCGTGGTGTTTGCATTGAAGATATGGAGGCATTATCTATATGGCTCAAGGTTCGAAGTGTTTAGTGACCATAAGAGTTTCTGATGTCTGTTTGATCGGAAGGAGAGAGTGAACATGAGGCGAGAGGAGATGGTTAGAGCTCATTGAAGGACTATGATTTTGGGTTGAACTATCACCCAGGAAGGAAAATCGTGGCCGATGCGCTAAGTAGGAAATCGTTGCATGCATCAAAGAATGATGGTAAAAGAGCTAGAGCTAATCGAGCAATTCGAGAGACCTAAGTTTAGTGTGTGAGCTAACTCCTCAAAGCATTAAGTTGGGAATCTTTGAAAATCACAAATGAATTTCGAGTGACATCAAAGAGGCGCAGGTGGACGTCAAGCTTGTAGGCGTGGCGCGGTGTGGCCGAGCCGAGAACGAAGACTTCGAGTTGGATGCGCAAGGATTGCTAAGGTATAGAACTCGGATTTGTGTCCCCGATGACGAGAAGATCAGAGAGCAATCTTGGAAGAGTGTCATAGGAGTAAGTCGAGTATTCACCCAGCGCGACTAAGATGTATCAAGACTTGAAGGGGTTGTTTTGGTGGCAAGGTATGAAGAGTGATGTAGCCGGTTTGTGTACGCTTGTATGCGGTTTGTCGAAGTCCAAGGTAGAACATCGAAGCGGCGGGGGTTGTTGCAACCATTGAATATTCCAGTGGAAGTGGGACAAGATTGCGATGGATTTTGTAAGCTGGTTTGTTTGAGTACAGAAGGAGGTTTGATACCATTTGGGTAGTGGTGGATAGATTGACGAAGTCGCTCATTTCATTCCCATCAACCTCACCTATCCGATGTCAAGGTTGGCGAGATATATATCCAAGTGATCGTAAAGCTACACGGTGTTCCTCGAACTATTATTTCAGATAGAGACCCAAGGTTTACTTGAGTGCTCGGGAAAGTTTGCAAGACGCGTTTGGTACGTAAATTGCGCTCGAGCTCGGCATATCACCCACGGTGATCGATGGTCGGTCCGAGAGGACCATCCGATCGTTGGAGGACTTTTCAAAGCGTGTGTTCTTGAGCAAGGAGGAGCGTGGGATTCGTATCTACCACTGGTTGAGTTCACGTACAACAACCGTTTTCATTCTAGCATAGGGATGGCACCCTTTGAGGCATTGTATGGGAGGAGGTGCAGGACTCCATTGTGTTGGAGTGAGTCAGGAGAAGGTGTGGTACTCGGACCCGAGGTCGTGCGAGAGACCACCGAGAAGGTAAAGCAAATTCAAGAGAAGTGAAGACTTTAAGAGGAAAAGAGATCAAGCTAGTGAAGGTGGTTTGGTTTGGAGGTTCTGGTGAGCATGCTACTTGGGAGCTGGAGAGCAAGATGCAGGAAGCCTATCCCGAGTTATTTGCTTCAGGTAAGATTTCGAGGACGAAATATTCTAAGTGGGGGAGAGTTGTAACACCCCAAAAATAGTTCAATTAATTATTTAGTTGAGTTATTTAAGGTTTACAACTTTTTAATTAAGCCAAGTATTAATTAGGAGTTTATTTCATTTAGGAGATGCTTAAGTGAATGGAGAAAGTGGGCGTAGAGGCCCATGAGCCATTTGAGGCCCATGAGCCATTAGAAGCCCAAGTGTGTGCCTTATAGAAGAGTGTCGAAGGAAAGGGAACATTCATTACCAAAGATTAGCAAGAAAAGTCAAAGGGAAAGTAAGAGAGAGAAGTTGGTAGGTGAGATCATTTTCTAGAGAGAAGGAAGAGCTCCCGCCGTGAAGAAGAAGCTCAAGCTCAAAGGAGAAGAGAGTTGCTGCGAGTGTTAAGCTGGAGAGTTTGGTGAAGAGAGTGTGTTCTACTCAACCGAACAAAGTTAGGGGGCTCTCTTCTCACGTTTAATTTGTGTTATGATGAGTTGTTATGTGTGAGTAGATTGTAGTTATGTTTGCTGAGTTGTTTTGCATGCTTGATGTGTTTTGATGTTTTGATGTTGTGTTTTGGCTCACTTCAGTGGAGTTGTGTGGAGTGGATGAGAGAGTTGATCATACGAGGGATCACGGAGTGAAATGGGAGCTGAGAAAACTCTCAGTCCCAGTGAGCTAGAGTGAGCTAGAGTGAGTGAGAATGAGCAACATAGTCATGGAGAGGTTCTTGAAGAATAGGCTTAGGATAATAGAGGAGTAGCTGAAAACGTACATCATAAAGTGACGAGTGTGCGTGTGAGATAAACGGAGTAGTCGGTTAGGATTTCCGAGGTGTAGTTACTTGCCATACGTAAGCTGGAACTTAAGTGAATAATCGTAAGTGTCAAGAATGTAAGTAACGAGGTCATAGGAGCCGAGGTGAGTGGTAGAGCACCAGTAACTAAGTGTATGAGTACCTGAGACTAGGTATAAGTATCGGTTGTACTTGTCGAAGTGTAGGGTAAGTAGGCCGAGATACTTAGGCCGAGATAGAGTACTTAGGCGTGGATTTGAAGTGCCGTTGATAGCGATATAGCGTGTAATGTAGGTTTTATGGCCGAGATGTAGAGTATAACATACCTAGGTGTACTTGCCGAGGTGAGATGTTGCGTTTTAAGCGCGGTGTGTCCAAGCGTAGAGTAACTGGTGTAATACCCCAATTTTGTCCGCCCTTTTTAAGTTTAGACAATTTCAATTATCCAACTCAATTAAATCAAAATATCGTTGATTAAATTAGGCAGGAACGCGAATGATCGATCTTTTCGTGCGTTCTTCAATTTAATCTTCGTATTTGGGTTTAATCATACATAAGTAGGTCTACAAAAAGTTGTTTTTTTCTAGAAATGTAGCTCATCTTTTCAGTTCAGGCTTAAGAATACAATTCTGAGTCGATTTTAGTGTTTTTAGTTAATGAGCTCATTTCTTCTATTTTAGGTCTCGTTTTAGCGTATTTGTGCAGTGGGCCCGTTCTCGTCTTTGTGTTTGGCCCGACTCTTTTTCTTATTATTAATCTTATCTTGTGCAGTTAATTTATTTTGAGTATATATATGTATAATCCAAAAATGTCAAAAAAGAATCTATTTAATTTTTTTACAAATTAGGAGAGTTCAAATGTCCAAGTGTCGAGAAAAATACAAAAATAATAACATGTACAAAAATAATTAAATCATAAAAAAATAATAAATAATAAACAATGAAGACAAGAAAGGCAAAGCAAAGAAGAAGGGGGTTCAATTGTTTGCTCTACAAGTAGCTGGGCACAGTCCGCTCCACTCCAAAACCCGAAAGTCCAATCAAAGCCCGATCAAACCGTAATCAATGCTGAGACCTAAATTTCAACTATAAAAAGGCAGTCAGGCACGAATTTCAAGACAACGAGAGGACGACGAAAATCAAGCCACCGAACCGTCGCCCAAACACCAAACCCCACTCCACCTCCGATCCTCCCTTTCCCACCTTCGATCACCAACCCAGCAACCACCATCACCAACCCCAGCAACCACCGTTCACCACCCCAGCAACCACCGTTCACCATCCCAGCAACCACCGTCACCTAACCACCTTCTCCCTCCCTCACAGCCACCACAAACATCACTCACCCACAACCACCAAAACCGAGCCATCTCCCTCCTACCACCATACCCAGTCGCGAACTACCACCCTCAACCACCACAAACCGTCGTGTAAACCAGCCCCCCCTCCCTCTCACAGCCGCAAACCGAAACCCCTCACCTCCCAAACCAAAAACAAACCAGAAATCAAAGAAATGGAGAAGGAGAGAGAGGAATCAAAGGAAAAGAAAGCAAAGAACGGTGGGAAAGAAAAACGAAGAAAAGGATATCTTGAGGTGCTTGGACTCTCTCCAAGTGAGTGCCGAAAACCACCACCATCGCAAAGAACACCGAAACCCCATCGACGTCGTGGACCATTCCTTCTTCCCTTTTCGTTCTCCTTCCTCTCCCTTTCGTTCTCTTTCTCACTCAATTCCTCTCTCCTCATGAAACCTCCTCCATTTTCCACTCTCTCGATTCGAATCCCTCTCCTCGATCCACGCCGCTCGACTCTCTCTCTTGGATCTCTCTCTCGCCGGGAAGGACAGGCGAGTTTTTCGCCATGGTTGGGGAAGAGAACAACACTGGCACTTGCAAAATTGGCTGTGGGGGAGAAGAAGGAAATACTTTTAGGGTTTTTTGGTTTTTTAGGTTTGGGCCTAGAGTATCCGTCCTTTTTTTTATTTTTTTAAAATGTTCAGAACGCTATTCGCACCCCCTTTGTTCACGCGCACACCTCCCCCCACCTAAGCCCAATCTCGCATACTGGGCTCTCCTATGCGAACTGGGCTTGCTGTTTACACCCGCTGTTCAGTTGCACAACCCCCCTGCAACTAGTAACACCCCCCATTTTGCAATTTTCACCTTTTTCTCGTTTTAATTCTTTTTTCAACTCAAACAATTTCTCAATAAATCAAAAAACTTTGTTAATGGTTTTGCGAAGCCTCTGCTTGCATAATCATTAACAATGAGGAACTAGTGGTGATCACTTGGAGCCTTTGCTCAATTGATCATCATGAATGCCTAATTTTTCTAAATACTGATGCACCTGCATCTGCATCCCAACAGTCTCCAACACTGACAGTGATACCAGCCAACAAGGAGGCCAGCTGCTAAGAAGAGAGAAGAGTTGGAAAACACTCAAAATTTCTTCAAGAAACCTGCTGAGGTTGCCCCATCTGCAAGCAAGAATACAACTGCAAAGAATAATGCTGAGGAGAAGACTGAAGTTGTGCAAGGTGATCTTCTTGCACAGAGGTGATTGCATCCACCTCGAGCGGAGTGTTTCACTCCATCAAGTGCGAGATGCACCATCATGCTGGGATCAACCAAAGAAGAACAGCAAAAGATTAAGCACACACCGGTGAAATCAAGCACAAGGCTCTCGGTGGAGCCACGAAATGAGTATCACTTAATTTGTTTACTGTTGTTCTTTTAAACTTATGTCTTAAAATTTTGGTTTTATAATCCCATTTTGTGAACTAAAGCCTTCTTCATATTTTGAACAAACTTCAGTTTTGAAACCTCCAACTAGCCGTGAGGACACTGCTAAACTTTAAGTTAGGGGGGAGTTTATATAATTATGCATGTTATATAAGTATGTGTGTTTGATATATGTGTTTTATTTATATGTGTTTATGTTTAATTCATGTTTAAATTTAGTGTTAGATGTACTTAACAAATTAGAATGAAATGCATGTAGCTATTTTTGAAAATGATGAACTCTCTTTTGAAAATAGTAAAGTGTATGAATGCTATGAGTGTTAAGTTTTTGATGATTTTGAAGCATGATCAGCTTGAAATGTTTTACGAACAAAAATGCATTTCTTTGAAGGACCTTGAAGGCTGTTGCAGAAGGGGAAAATTGAATATGGCATGAACGGTTTGGTCACTTGAACTTTAGGGATTTGAAGGACCTTGAAGCTCAAGAAATGGTTTATACCTGACAGGATGTGTGAACAATGCTATGAATCCAAGCAAACCAGAAGCTCCTATAATGCTGAATTGAAGACAAAGGCATCAAGGAAGCTGGAAGCAATACATTCAGATGTGTGTGGCCCTTTTGAAGTGAAGACCCTGGGAGGTAACAGTTACTTTGTGTCATTCATCGATGAATTTAGCAGAAAAATGTGGATATATTTGATGAGTAAGAAGAGTGAAGTGTTTGATGTGTTTAAGAAGTTCAAAGTCATGATTGAAAAGGAGAGTGATTGTGCCATTAGTAGATTGAGGACTGATATACATCCACTGAGTTCAAGGAATTATGTCAAAAGGAAGGGATTAAGCATGAGGTAACAACACCATACACTCCCCAGCATAATGGTACTGCAGAAAGAAGAAATAGGACTGTGTTAAATATGGTTAGAAGCATGCTTAAGAGTAAAGGCATGCCTAATCATTTCTGGGGAGAGGCAGTGTCTACTGCAGTACACATTCTTAATAGAGCTCCAACCAAGAGGTTAGAGAACATTACCCCGGAAGAAGCATGGTCTGGTGAGAGACCAAATGTGAAACATTTCAGAGTTTTTGGATCAGTCTGCTATAGGCATATACCTGATCAACTAAGGAGAAAGCTTGATGATAAAGGAGAAGCAATGGTGATGCTAGGCTATCACACCACTGGAGCATACAAGCTATACGATCCTAGGAGGAATAAGGTGGTGATTAGCAAGGATGTAAGGTTTGATGAATCACAAAGTTGGAGTTGAGACAACTCTGTGAGCACAAATGTTCCAATGACAGTGATGTTGGAGCCTGCAGAAGGTGAAGGACAGCCTGTAAATGATGAAGGCATAGAGGGGCAAGCTAGACCTAGAAGGGAGAGGCAACCTCCTCCTAGGCTCAATGACTTTGTAATGTTTCACGACATGACTCATCGATGATGATGTTGATGAATTAGTACAGATGGCTATGCTTGCAGAAGCATAACCAGTAACAATTGAAGAAGCACTTAAGAAACCTCATTGGAAACAAGAAATGATAGAAGAGTTAGAGTCAATTGAGAGGAATGATACATGGCAATTGACTGACTTACCTCCTCAAAAGAAAATCATTGATGTAAAGTGGGTTTTCAAAACAAAATTGAAGCCAAATGGTGAGGTTGGAATACAAAGCAAGGTTGGTGGCAAGGGATTCCTTCAAAGACACGGTTTTGATTACAATGATGTTTTTGCTCCTCTAGCTAGAATTGAGACTATAAGGATGATCGTTGCCATTGCAGAATTCAATAATTGGGCAATGTACCAACTTGATGTGAAGTTTGCCTTTTTGAATGGTTACCTAGAGGAGGAGGTGTATGTGAACCAGCCACCTGGTTTTGTGATAAAAGGGAAGAATGATAAAGTTTACAAGCTAAAGAAGGCTCTCTATGGCTTGAAGCAAGCTCCAAGAGCATGGAATAAAAGAATAGACTTATTCATGCTGCAGAAGTTTGTGAAATGCACTAATGAACATGGCATATACACAAAGGGTTCTGATACTGATCATTGCTTGATAGTTTGCTTGTATATGCAGATGGTATGCTGTTGACTGGTGTAGATGAAACTGATATAGCAATTTAAAAGAAGCATGATGACAGAGTTTGAGATGTCTGATTTGGGTTCTTTAACCTATTTCCTTGGGATTGAATTCACTAAAATCAATGGAGGAATTCTCCTACATCAAAAGAAGTATGTTGGAGATGTTCTAAAGCGTTTTAACATGACTGATTGTAACTCTGCAGCCACTCCTAGTGATCCTGTAGTGAAACTGGTTGCAGAAACTGATGAAAGCTGTGTTGATTCAACTTTGTACAAGCAATTGGTAGGATCTCTAAGGTATCTTTGTCACACAAGGCCTGACATTTCATTTAGTGTAGGTCTTGTTAGTAGATTCATGGAGAAGCCACGAGTGTCTCATTTGATTGCAGCCAAAAGAATCTTGAGATATGTAAAGGGCACGATGGATTTTGGTCTGTTTTATCCAAAAGGAACAGAAAGAACTTAACAGAGTGTGTATGGCTTCTCAGACTCGGATAGGTGCGGTGACAAGGATGATAGGAAGAGCACAACTGCATATATTTTCATGTATGGTGAAGCTCCAATCTCATGGAGCTCAAAGAAGGAAAGTGTGGTAGCTTTATCATCATGTGAGGCCGAATATATTGCTGCAGCCATGGCTGCTTGTCAAGCACAATGGCTAGAGATGTTGTAGATTGAGTTAAAACTGAAGAAGAACAAAGGAATGAAGCTGCTAGTGGACAATCAATCGGCTATAGACTTAGCAAAGTTTCCAATAGCACATGGAGTAAACATATTGAGACTAAATTTCATTTCTTGAGGGACCAAGTGACCAAGCAGAAGCTAGTACTTGAACACTGCAGAACTGAGGGAAATTATGCAGATATGCTGACAAAACCAATGAAGATCAAGAGGTTTGAAGAAATTCGTGGCAACATTGGAATGAAATCTCTTTCAAGCATGAATTAGGAGGTGTATTGGTAGTAATTCAAGCTTGATATGAATTGTAATTTTCTATTTTACAGTTTACCTTTTACTTTTACTGTATCTTCATTTCACTGCTTCTAGATCCGTGCCAACTTGGCATGTTGATTGGCTATAAATACTTGGTGTAATAGTCAAACCCAATCAATTGAATAATCCATTTTGAATCTCTTTGATTCCCTCTCTCTCTTTTCGGTTATTCTTAACAAACTTGTGTGTGTGAGTGAAGTGAGGATAGTGAATCTTCACTGATTCACAGAGAGAGATAGTGAATTCGGTTAAATTGTTCTAACAGTAAAAACCTATCGTGTTGACAGCGATTCGAACCTTTGGTTGATCGGAAATTTTAAATTGCACAGTAGACGTTCTAAGAAGTTAATATTATACCCAATGTTGGCAGGAGATACTCTTAAGGTTATAACCTTTGTGAAAATTAGTGAAAAAATGTTTTCAAGAGACTAGAAATAGCTACCAAGAGGTGATGAATAAGGTTAAACTACCTGTGTCATTTTTTGCTAACTCTCTATGAACTGTTTTATTTATAAATCATTTGTAAAAATGGTTTTGTGAAAACAAGTTTTGAGAAAGCCTATTCAATTCAAACTCCTCTTTCTTGTGTATTTGCTCACGTTCAATTTTCTTCAGAGGGGGTTCTTGACAAACACCTGGTGTAAGAGCAAAAGATCCAAAATCTTTTCATATAATGACAAGCTAGCAATAGCAATGGCAACAATGTTAACCATTCTCCTCTCTTCAATGGTACGTTCTAACTATGACAATTCGAAGGACAAGCTGAAATGTTTCTTTGAGTCGCAAAAATCTGAACTATGGAAAATGTTTCTGTAGATTATGAAGTACCAAAGAATGTTCTAGTATTGAAATGCCTAGATCTGCATGGACTGATGCAAAAATAAAAAATCATCTCAACTACAATAGAGCAAGATACTGCCTCATTTGTGCTATTTTGGAGACTGTCTGAGTATCAAAAAGTAGCTTTTGGTGAGGTACAAACTGGGAGGGAGATAAACACAACAAGACTGTGTAATGTGTATGTGTCTAAACCCCAGCCCTTAATTTTAATTACGTGGCAGAAATATCCCCACAGGCATCACATTATCTTTCCCGACATACATTCAATGACGTTCATTCATTATTTATTACTAATGCAGGTCATTGCATCAGATCACAACTACTTTTATTTCCTATTTTTAACCATTCAATCAGACCCAAAGCCAGCCCAAAATGTGAGTGACATCTCTAGTTATTAAGTCTTTTTCTCGTAATTTTGTTGCATTTCCACCCATTTCCTATTAAGAGATTACGCTATGCTCCACTCACAAAGGAATATAAATGAACCTGTAGTATATGTATAGTGTTTATTTTATCATTTCGTTTAAATTGATAAAAAAAAAAAAGAATAGCTGTAAACCACTACTATGGGATTTGGCTAAGAGCCATGTTTTTTTTATAAGCAAGTGTTAGTGGGGTTGGAGGGATGTTTGGTTTTTAGAGTTTGAACCGTGGATCTTCTTCTTCCAAATTGTAATTCTTTCGTACGCCGCATTTCACCAACTGAAGCCTACCTTTCCTGACGACAAGAGCAATGTTATTTACACAAAAAAAATTTAGATAAAAATAGTCAAAAACTACCTTACAACACTAATTAATTAAGTTTTTTAGACCATTAACCGAGTAACCAATTAACTAAGTTTTTAGTCAATAGTTTAAAAAACTGTGAAAATGTATTTTGGTTAACAACCTAAAAAACTTGATTAATTAGTGTTCTAAATTGGTTTTTGACTGTAAGATTTTGTCTAAATAACATTACTGTTTGGCTAATAGCCCCTGTCAGTATGCAAAATGTCATAACTTCAAACCTTATTATGATCATACGTACACATACCATAAAAATTTACAATCCATAATTGAAATTGCACTTGCTAGGAGTGTAGGTTCAACTAACAAAGAAGGGATCTATGGAGTTGGATCCATGACATAGCAAAAAGATTCAATGTTAATTAATTCATGTTATGTTGCTCTCTCAATTCCTCTTTGTACCAACCAGGTTGCACTTGACAGTTGACACACTGTTGAAGAAGTAGTCTCTGAAGGTGTTGTGGAAAGTTGACGTTATGTCGAAAACTCAAGTATTCGTTTGACTTTTAATTACTACTATCTTGACTACTAACATGAGATGAACTTGCCAAAAGGGGCATTGTGACGTTTTTTGTTTATCTTGTGTTTTACAGAACCTGGAACTTGCACAACATTCTTGAGTAGATGAGCTGGAATACTCCGATAATCGATCAAAAAAGGGACACATATATAATTAATTAGAAAGAGAATCAACCGCTAAGAGCAATTCTTTCTGAACTAAGAAACGAAGTTGGAAATTAAAAGAAAAATGTATAATTAAATAGAGGTACACAAACTATGTCTTGCTGATGGGCCAATGAGTCTTCTTCTACCTGTTGTGTAATGGATTTGGACCCGTGGGAACGACTCGCTTGTCATCCGAGGTTGTATTTTTCTTCTTATAACATGACAAATAATGACCAAGTTGGCGTCTCTTAAGGTTGTTGCATTTGTGAACATCATCAATGTTTGTCTCACTTGTTGTCTTCTTCTTAGCACCACCAAACAAATTGCTAACAACGAAGGTTTTGCTCTTGCTTGCCACTGTGTTGGACCCAACACAAGCAGTGAACAAAAGGCACAAAAGAACTATCAACTTTGATAATCTCATTGCACCAATATTATTAATTCAAAAATATATAGCAAGGAAGAGATATAGAAACAACTAAGAAACAAGGGAAAAGGAAATGATGAGGATGACTCACTAGAAGAGAAGGTGCATGAGAGAGCGACAGAGAGAAAGAAAGAGGTTAGAGAGATAGTGAGGGAGACAAAGTGAAAGGAATTGATGCTGATATTAGTGAAGAAGAAGAGAGGGGTAGAGTTTAGCTAAGAGAAGGTTATGGGAATAGGACATTAACTATGGTACCTCGGATTTGCAGTTAAAGAGGACCTTGATACATCACCTTCACGTCTAGCTTGTCAGAAATTTCACCAAACCTCATTAATTCACTTCAATTCCACTTCAAATATGACAATTTAAAAATTACAGACGATAGAGGAGTGCTAGCAACCAACAACATATACGGTATAAGTGGTAGATACCGAAGTCTCTTAATCATTTGGTTTTAGGTTCGATTCTTGGTTGATGTGTGTGGAAAAACTTTTATTGGGAGAAGTCAACCCCTTAAATAGATTTTCGATAGCTCAAAAAATTAGTCTCCACAATCACTAAGGAGGATACATTGTTTTACCAAAAAAAAAAATAGAGGAGTGCTAGCAATACTCACTTTAATACCCTCTTACAAATTGAATGTGAGTCCCACTAATTAGTAGTGCATACTATTTCTAACGCATGGTGGAGCCTACATGAATTTTATTCGATCATAAAGAAAATTTGGTTGGAGAGTGTTAAATTGAGTGTGTTGTTATCATTTTTTAATAATTAATAATATTGGATAAATACTTTCTTACAAGGATTGATTTCATTAGGACTCTCCCAAATCAGATGCCTTAGAAAGCAATCCATAAAGGAATGTCCTCAATCCAAATAGCTTCTGAGTTATGGAGAGAAACGTTAGCTAAATGATGAGCTACAACATTATCGATCTCCTAATATATAGACAACAATTGAAAGGTTCTAAATAAATTAGAAATGTCATTACACTCATGTTAAATTTTTGCAGAGTAGAAAAACATTAATGTCTATATATTTAGAACATGAGTGTTAAATTTAGTAGAAAAACAAATTGCTAAAAAAACAAATTGCTTGCAATTGGTAAATGACAATTTTTGGGCTATGCTAAAAAGAAATGTCATATTTAGAACATTAATTCTGCATAGGGAAACAAATTGCTTGCAATTGGTAAATGACTCGAGGTTCTAAATAAATTAGAAATGTCATTACGTACACTACTAAAAAAATTGTTTTTAGAGAGGAATTTTTGAGATGGAAACATCCAGTGAGGGATTTAGCTACGGAAAAAACAAATTGATCGAGTGCGCCTATGGATAACGTTTTAGGACGAATGTAGAGATGGAAAATATCCTCTCTAAATATTCCCAGTAGTTAAATTAAATCACAAAATATTGAAAAAGACATTCACAAAAATGTCTCTCTAAATATTCCGTAGCTAAATCCCTCTCTAAATACTCATGGCTATGTCTCTTGAACATTGCTGAAGGGACTAAGATAAATGATTTTTTTTATTTTTTTAATGCATTAATAACTAAGCAAACCTAGCCTATTTCGGGAGAAATCCTCAAAGAATGAATCTAGGAGGAAGGTCCCACGAGACAAAACCAATCAAGTTAGTACCATGTCCAACAAGCTTATCAACACATGTGTACCTTAATTTATAAATGTGAATGCAAACAAAGTTCATTTGTCTAAATCCAAATATAATAAATTATTTCATCTATTTCTAAGCTTCCAATGAACTATTTTACAATTCTTGAAGGCGGAAACCACTAACTGAGAATCACACTCCAATCACAAATACTTAAAATCGTTGTCAAAAGCAATCTCTATAGCCAGCATAGCCCAAAAATTCCAACATGAAGAGCGTAGCTGTTGCCAATTGAGGCAGAAAAGCAAACAAGAATGGCAGTACTTTTGTCTCTAAAAATTCTGCCACATGTGGCCGATCCCAGACAACCCTTTGTAGTGCTATTAGTATTGCCCTTAATCATGTAGGTGAAGGTGAAGGGGGTCCAATTAACCTCTTTGTTGTCTGCAGAGCTTCTATAATTAGCAATGATATTGAAGATCTTGACAATGATAAACTCAACAACAGAGGAAGACATTGATGATTTAGAAGCATTTCTAGCTAAAGCAACATTAGAAGGGATTAAATTGATACCCGAGTGTAAGGGGATCATGTGATTACTAAACCTAATATGATTTCTGAAATACTAAATAGCCCATAAAATATTAACAATAGCAAAGACAATGTCCTGCAATTGAGGGCTCCAGCCATGAGAAGTAAAGGCCAAAATATTCTGAAGAGAAGTTGTACCTATGTGGATGCTGAGGATACCTCCAAGTCAAATCCAAATATGTTGGTCGAAAGGGCAAGCAAGGAAGAGATGTTGAGAAGGCTCAGAAGCATTACCACATAAACTACAAATAGAAACAATCGTGCATCCTCTAAGCCAAAGTTGTTTGTCGTTTGGCATCTTGTTGTGAAGAGTTATCCACGGAATAAATGATTTAGAAGGCGGTATAAGAGGATTCCAAATAGATTCGGTCCATGAAAAGAAAATACTCCTTAAAAGTCAAGTCCCCAGAAATAGAGTGATTTCACATCAACTGATCCTCAGTCCAAACCAAAATAATAACTATCTCTTGAATTTCAGAGTGGGGTTGGGGGAAGTGAGAAATAAGGTCTGCATGACCATTTACCATTAATTTGACCATTTACCAAAGAGGTTAATTCTTATTTAGTGCATACTGCAGGTTAAATATAAAATTTAATACAAGATATAACTAATTATTATTATTATTATTTGAACCAAATATATACGTACTAATTATATATAAGGTTAAATATATAAATAAACCAATTATATATAAGGATTAAAGCAAAAGCCGTGTGTATAATACATTGAGAAAATATATATTTAACTCAATATATAACTAATTATATATAAGGTTAAATATATATTTTGTCAATGTATTATGCACAGCTTTTGCTTTAATCTTTGGGTTTTTGTTTATTTCAGAGTGTATCTGTAGAAAAAGAAATTGCTCATTTAATTATCTTGTTTTTGCACTAGTTCGAGTTAGGTGAAACCCAAGAAGGGTGACGAACTAATATGTAATCTTTAAAAGGATTACATAACAGTAGTTTTTTTTTTTTGGGATAACAATGAAATGAAAAAAGTTATGATTACTTTCTGTTCAATTACCAAAGGAATGACAATTAACTTGTTCCTTTCCTTCATAAAATACTCAAAGAATGAAATATATAAAAGTTCTCTTCAATTCAGCTTTGTTTCGTTGTTAATCTAGTCCATTCATTTTTCCTCCACTGTGGATCTAATCTAACTAATCCCAACCAAATGGAATTAAGGCATAATTGGGCAGTGTGTATATATAAAGCCTAAGAGCAACATTCTCAGCTAGCATATAGCTGATGAGGACCTAAGAGCTAGTAAGAGTCTAGGACCTCCACACACACACCATTGTTTCTGAAACCAACTTGGTTTGGTGCAGTAATGGAGTTTCAGCACGTGCTGTTTGATTGGAGGATCATACATGAAAAGCTGACACTAGCTCATTGAGTAAAAAGAGTTGCAGAAGAATTGAATTAGGTGTTTTTTACTGCACCGTGCATGCATTGAATTTGAATCAATGTTTTGCTTTATACACACGTCTTTACTAGGTAAGTTTTGATTGAATGAATCATGGGAGTGATATGGGAGCTAGGTTGTACATGTAGCATTTGTGTGGAACAGAGAGACAACCTGGGAATGAGCTAATGTCTAATGCTAATGCCGGAATTATGAAACGACAGTTGATGATTCATTAAAACCGGTTACTCCCTCTGTCCCATTTTGTTTGTTGTTTTAGCAAAACCAATTTGTCCTAAATTGATTGTTGTTTTAGAATTTCAATGTAACTTTTAATATTCTTTTCCATTTATGCCCCTATTAATGATGACAACTTTTTACGTTTATTAAATGATTCACATTTTCCTATGTAGAGAGATAAAGAGTTAATTGGTAAATTACACAATACTTTTTAAAAAATCTAAACTCCTAATCATTTTCCTTAAAGGGTGTGTCAAAACCTTAAACTACAAACAATTTGGGACGGAGGGAGTATATATTTTCTGTTACCACAGGGTCCTATAGGCTACTAGTTACCTAACTTCCTAAAAGTGATTCAACTCTCCAAACAAAGGAAGAAGGTATGCAGGTTGACCTATAATGGGAATAAGGTTAATAGTGGCCTCTTCTTTCTAATTGCAATAATAATATTGGGTTTAATATGTTTTTCTCTTGAAACGTCGTAGACGGAGTGGTCACAGTCACTAAAAACTCCCTAGTTCGAATCTGGGATATAGTATTCAGCCTAACAATTTCGGTAATTGTCAGTTGAAATAGACCTTACAAATGGTTTAATATGTTTTTAATCTCAATAAAATTTCATAATTTTATTTTTAGGTTTTACCGAAATTTCCTTTCAAATTTCATTCCCCAAAATTTTTGATCATCTAAATCATTAGTCCATATGTGATGGTATTTTAATTTTTTTTTGAAAGACAAGCATATAATGATATGTAAAAATAGTTGAGTACAAGTACTTAACCTATATACAGACGGAAGATCCACCTTCAAAAAGGAGCAAGAACAGCAGAAAAACCACTATCTTCTAGAAATACAATCAATCAAATTCACAAACAATTCATAAAATAAGCTTGATGGAGAATTACTCCTAGCTTGGAACCAACGCCAAAAAAGAGCTAAAATTTTATCATAACAACTATGAAGGTCAGGTACACCATCTGAGAAAATACAGTTGTTCATCGAGTCCCATATAGCCCAGAGATCAGTGTGCCAGATGAGCATCAAGCCACACCTACATCTAGCGGGACCGCTAGATGAATGAACTGGAAGAACAATGATGGAATGTCTCGCTACATCACCAAATCAAACCCTAGTCGGTGACAATGGCATACTAGAACGTAGAAGCAAAAACCAAGCAAGTACGTAAAAGATGGGAAAGCACTCATAGATGTTCTTTTTCTCAGACTTACAAGATACAAACCGTAGTGCCAATATCCATGATCACCCTCTATAAATTTGTTTTGTCCGAGTAGGCAATCAATTCAAGAGGATCTGTCATGAGAAAGCAACAACCCGGAAGGAGCATAACTCTTCCAAACAATGTTTAGAATCCCAAGCAAGCGGCCCGAGAGCCTCAAAACACAAGAAGACGGCGAGAGAGAGCGGTGGTAAGTAGGAGGCGCGAGAACAGTCCAGAACAATATGGAGACAATACCCAAACATCTAGTATCGTTGATAGAGAAGCAATAGCTATAGACGAGTGGAGCTTCTCAAGGAGGGTCTCCTCCCAGGCGAACAATTTTCTCCTCCAAAGAATGACCTGCACTCAAAACCCATTGATCCACGCACCACAGAAACTAACTAAAGCATAAGGATCTGAAGCCACTAAAAAAAGGCTATGAAGCCTACCCGGACATCATGCCAAAAAGGGTGAATTGTCGTCCCCAACTTTCATCCTAGAGTTATCTGAGATCCAATCCCTCCCCTCATTCCCCCATCTACCTATACAGCAAATATCCTTCCACCAAACAGATGAAGATGGAGGAAAACTTAGCTGATGAAAGTAAGCGATAGACCCTATGTCCCGACCGTTCTTTGTAAAATGACTTGCTTCCAAAGTGTTAGAAAATGCAATAACCTTAGAGGGGGTGAATAAGGTTATAGGTTCGAATAAGTTCTTTTGGATTTTTGAAAATAGTTTAAAGCTAGTTTAAAAAATAATGCGGAAATGGCTTGAGAACTAGCAACTTGCGTAAGCAACAGTTTAGAGATAAAATTCAACTAAACAAAAATCAACACTATAGATAAACAATCATGCAAGATCAGCAAGTAAAACAACAATTAAGTTGTGCGTAAAAATAAATAAAGAGATAAGGGAAAGAAGGACACCGCGAATTTAGCGAGGTTAGGGCTAAAACCCTACGTCCTCGGCCTCGGCTTTGCAACCTTTGGACTTTGGGAAAGATAACACTATAATATGAAGATGCTTCTTCAGAGTTTTACAACGCACACCACGTTACAAACACTTCAATCCTCTCAATTTCCCCAATTGAGAACCCGAGCTCCCCGCTTAGGATTTCAACGATTCGAACTCCCCGAACGAACCACCCAAGAATGCAATCCCAGGATTTCTACACAATAAACAAACCACCAAGTGAATTAACCAATACAATACAAACTATGATCGAGTTACCCAAGTATTATAGCACTTGTAATTGAGAGATAAGATGATACGAAAAATCTTTGAACTCAAAAGTAATTCGCAATCTTTCAACAACCCACTTCGCAAATAAGAACAAAAAATAGAAAGCGGCTAGGGTTTGGTTTTCAAAAATTAGTTTGCAACTTGAAGGATGAAAATATGCAATATGAATTTGAAAGATATGCGATTAGAAAGGATGAGATATGCGACTCAAAAAAATCGTTTAGATCAAGATTTTCTCTCATAAAAAGGATATGCGATTTGAAGAATTTGGTTTGCGATATGAAAGGAAATCATGCGTTGCACAAATAAAGGATTCGGTCTATCTCTTTTGCGATTTGATGAAGATGTGTGGCTGCACAAAAATTGCATTTTGATCACTCCTTATGTCGCAAAAGATGATGATTTTGATGCACACACAATCGGTTTTGATCTCTCTTTTTTGTCGCAGAAGATGATGATTTTGATGCACACACAATCGGTTTTGATCTCTCTCTTTTTAATCTCACAAGGATGAAGAATATGGTTCAGCTCTCTCACTTTCTTTCAAAAAAAATTGTGCGGCTGTGCTTGCTTGTTTTGGTTGTGTGTGTGGATCGTGAAAACCCTATGTCCTATTTATAGGGATTGTAAAAAATATGACCGTTGAAACAATTTTTAACACTATTTTGATAAGTGGAAAATCGATTGATCTCTTTAGAAATATAAGCCATAAATCGATTTCTAGCTTGTAACTTACAAGACATGAATCGATTTCTAGCTCCTAAGGTTGCAAGCCATGAATCGATTTCTCTCTTTTTAAAACCAAGTCATCAATCGATTGTTTTATTTCCAAAACAAGTTATAACAAAATCAATCAAGATACAAATCGATTGATAGCTTTAATCAAGGAAGAATGAAATCGATTTCTAGCTTTATAAATAAGAGGAAATCGATTTCTAGCCTGAAATACCAAATCAAGAATCGATTCTTTACTTCAAAAACAATTTCTTTTAAAACACTAAGCTATGAATCAAGTTTCTTTATAAAAAACAACAAATCATAATTCAAAACTTTTCTTTAAAAACAACTTGTGCCTAACCTATTTAATCATGCTTTTATATAAAATATTTTGACAAGAAACAGTTCTATTTTAAAAGATCATCTCTCAATTACGAATGTTATAAAAGCTTGAGTAAAGCGATCTTACACGTGTCCTACGCAAGTCGATATAAGTCTTCAATGCTTGAGCAGCTTTTCGTCCGAGCTTCTACAACTTTGAGTTAGCTTCCGAAGCTCTCTTGTTCATCGCCCTACGCTTTTATATTTTTCTGCGCTTTACCTCAAGTAAATTATCAAGAACTTGTAATTTGTTATCATTCAAAACAAGGAATGTTTGCCCTTGGCACAACAAACTCCCCTTTTGATGATAACAAATTACCTTATGCATAGGAGGCGATAAACAAGAAACATTAGCATACGCTCCCCTAAGCATAAGCATAAAGAAAAATAATAAAAATAAACATACATAGCATAAAGCAATTATATAGCAATTATTTCTCCCCTTTGTTTTCATCAAAAAGGAGGGACCACATAACACATAATCACAAACTAGAAAAATCAAGCATACCTAGCTCTCTTGGATTTTACAAAATTGAGCTTCAATTTAAAGGTTTTGTGAAGATGTCCGCTAGTTGGTCATCAAGTGCACTGCAAATTTTAATTCTATGCTCCCCCTAGAAACATGATCTCTAATAAAATGATGTCTAATTTCTATATGCTTAGTTCTAGAGTGTTGGATGGGGTTCTTAGCAATATTAATGGCACTAGTATTATCACAAAGAACAGGTACATTTTCATATACCAAACCAAAATCCTCCAAAGTCTGTTTCATCCACAAAACTTGTGCAACGCAATTTCCAACCGCCACATATTCGGCATGCGGTGGACAAAGCAACACAATTCGCTTTTTACTAGACCGGGAAGTTAAACAAGGTCCTAAGAAATGACAGTTCCACTAGTGCTTTTTCTATCTAAGGTACAACCAAAGAAAATCAAGATCGTAAAATCCAACCAAATCAAAGTGACTCGATTTGGTACCACAATCCAAACTCCGTGGTTCCCTTCACATATCTAAGAATCCGTTTTACAGCTTTTAAATGTGATTCTTTTGGACATGCTTGAAATCGAGCACACAGGCACACAACAAACATAATATCAGGTCGGGAAGCAGTTAAATATAAAAGACTACCGATCATACCTCGATACATTGTTTCATTTACTGGTTTACCTTGTTCATCCTTGTCCAATTTGGTCGCATGATCGCCATTGGAGTGCCAATTGCCTTTGCATCACTCATGCCAAATTTCTTTAGTAACTCCTTTGAGAACTTATTTTGACTGATGAATATTCCATCTTTCATTTGTTTCACTTGAAGTCCCAAAAAGAAGTTTAACTCCCCCATCATGCTCATTTCAAACTCACTAGTCATCATGTCAGAAAACTCCTTGCACAATTCATCATTAGTAGATCCAAATATAATATCATCAACATAAATTTGAACTACAATGAGATGTTTGCCTTTGGTTTTAAGGAATAAGGTAGAATCAATCTTACCCTTCTTGAAACCATTTGCAATTAAATGTTTGCTTAATCTCTCATACCAAGCTCTAGGGCTTGTTTCAATCCATAAAGGGCTTTGTCAAGTTTAAAAACATGATTTGGATTTTCAAAATCTTCAAAACTGGGGGTTGTTTTACATATACTTCCTCTTGTAAAATTCCGTTGAGGAAGGCACTTTTGACATCCATTTGGTGTAGTTTGAAATCCATGTGACTAGCAAAGGCTAGTATAATACTTAATGGATTCCAACCTAGCCACTTTGGAGCAAAAGTTTCTTCAAAATCCACCCCTTCAATTTGATTAAAACCTTGAACAACTAAACGACTTTTGTTTAATAAAATAACACCATTTTCATCAAGTTTGTTGCGAAAAACCCATTTAGTTCCAATAATAGTTCTATCAACGTGTTTTTCGACTAAATGCCAAACTTTGTTTCGCTCAAATTGTTCGAGTTCTTTTTGCATTGACACAACCCATTCTGGATCACCTAGAGCTTCTTTTATGTTACTAGGAACTGTTTGAGAGACAAAGGCACTATGAAAGCATAAAAGATTTAGAGAAGAATGAGTTGTTACCCCCTTTGATGGACTACCAATAATTTGCTCCATGGGATGATCTCGAACTTATTTCCAAGCTTTAGGCAAGTCATCATGCGTTCTCCCATAGAGATGATCGTCATTGTCTTGGGGCTCTCGTTCCAATTCAACTGTTTCTTGAGGTTCTGCTTGCATCTCCTTTTCTTTGATACTTTCACTGTTAGGTTCAGGCATTCTTCTTTTGACCACTTCAACTACCTCATCCTCATCATCAACTTTCTTTGCAAAGGGGTTAGTCTCATCAAAAGAAACATGAATAGATTCTTGCAAACATTTATCAACTTTATTGTAAACGATGTAAGCTTTACTATGACTAGAATAACCCATAAAAATACCTTCCGTTGATTTTGCATCAAACTTACCCAACTTATCCTTTGTATTTAAAATGTAGCACTTACTTCCAAAAACTTTGAAGTATGAAATATTTGGAGTTCTACCATTCCACAATTCATAAGGAGTCTTGTTGAGAAATGGCCTTAGATAGACTCGATTTAGCACATGACATGTGTATCAATCTGCGTGACCCCAAAAATATTTAGGAAGATTGTGCTCATTTAGCATTGTTCTACACATCTCTTGTATGGTCCTCGTTTTTTCTTTCCACCACGCCGTTTTGTTGAGGAGTCCTTGAGTGAGAAATTGTGATCAACACCATGCTTTTCACACCAAGTTTTGAATGATGAGTTTTCGAATTCTCCTCCATGATCGCTTCTAATTTCCTTGATAGCTAAGTTTTTCTCATTCTCAGAACTTCTCTGCACAACTTAGCAAACTTGTTGAAAGCATCACTTTTATTAGCAAGTAAAATAGTCCAAGTGTATCTAGAATAATCATCAACAATTACAAACACATATTTGGCTCCTCCTAGACTTACAACATCAATTTCACCAAATAAATCAAGATGCAACAATTCAAGCACATTTTTGGTAGAAATAACAGTTTTGATTTGAAAGAAGTTTTATGCATTTTACCCAATTGACATGCATCACATAATTGACCTTTTCATACTTAAGTTTGGGTAAACCTCTAACATGTTCATTTGCACATAATTTAGATAGAAGTTCCATACTAGCATGTCCTAAGCGCCTATGCCACACATCCACATCCTCAAGTAAAGAAGGCATGCATACAATATCATCACCAACAAAGGTCAAAATCAACATAATAAACATTGTTTTCACGAAACCGACAATGTGAAAGTTAGAAGCTTCATGCACAATAAGACATTTATCTTTTGAGAAATAAACATCAAAGTCATTATCACATAGTTGACTTACACTTAGTAAATTAAATTTAACACCATCAACTAGTAAAGCATTTCTAATTTTGATTGTGTTTTCCTTACCCACACAACCTTTACCTATTACACGAAAGCGGTTTCATTATTGGCAAACTTCACAGATCCACTAGCCTTGTTGCTTAACTTCAAGAATAGTGAAGCATCACCACGATCATATGCCTTGAGCACCCACCGTCAACCATCCATACATTTCCCTTTTTGGATAGTCTACGCACCTTAGTTGAGTCACTCGCCATGAGACACGCAAGCTTTAAAGCAATCACTTCATCATCGGTTTCATCATCACCGCTTTGAGATTGTCCCATGTATCATCGAGAGAGTAATCGCAAGACCAACAACGTTAGCAACTTCCTCTTCTTCTTCTGTTTCACCCTCGCCTGTGTCATCCCATGTAGCCTTCATTGATTTCTTCTTTGGGTATTTGTTCTTAAGTTTTGGACAATTAACCTTGAGATGACCCGGTTTGTTGCATTCAAAACATCTTGGTTGGTCGTCTCCTTTCTCATGACTATCACCTTTGTTATACCCGGAATTCTTTGAAAAATCACCTTTCCTAAACTTGTTGAACTTCATGAATTTTTTAGCAAGCATAACCATGTCTTCTTCATCAGATTCATCATCAGATTCAACCACTTTCTTTCCTGATTTAGAAGACTTTCCAGCCACAAGAGCAAGAGACCTCTTTTCTTTTACCGCTTCTTTTTCCTGGGTTTTCTTAGCACCCAACACCACTTCAAATGCTAGAAGAGACCCAATTAAATCTTCAGTAGGAAGAGTACCAATATCCTTAGCTTCAGTGATAGCACATGTCTTAGGAAAAAATTCACCAGTCAACGACGCAAGTATCTTTCCATTCAAGTCCTTTGTAGAATACTTTTTACCAAGTGCTCTCAAGTTGTTAACAATTAAATTCAGCCTCGGTGCATGGCAAAGAAGCAGCTTTCACCTTCCTTCATCTTGAAAGCTTCATACTCGTAAGTAAGAACTCGGATTTTTGTATCTTTTACTTGGCTTGTACCTACATGAGTAGCTTCTAGACAATCCTGCATTTCCTTAGCGATCGACAACCTTTATCCTACCATATTCTTCTTCACATAGTGCAAGATGTAGAATGTTCATTGCTTTGGCATTCAAGGAGATTTTGTCAAGTTCGGACTTTCTCAATTCACTCAAGTCAATGGTGTATATGTCTTCAACAGTACTTCTTCTACTTTACCGGTTGCTTGAGTTTTGTGGAATCACCAACATCAAGATCACCGGTTTTGTAATTTTGATCCTCATTGGAGTGAGCGGTCCATCAACAATAATCCTCCACACAGTGTAAAATCTATAGCCGCACATGACATTTCATTCGACTACTCCAAAGAGTCGTAGTTAGTTCCATCAAATAAAGGTGGCCTATTAAAAGACATTCCTCTTTAATAAAAGACCCCATGATCGAAAAATGCGAGATGTTAAGCTCTATATGCGCTTTCCGCTTTGATACCAATTGTTAGATGTTATACCCTAATTTTGTCCGCCTTCTTTTTTTTTCTTGCTAGCGGCGTGTTTTGAGTCGCGTGATTATGGGAAATATTAGTGTAGAGTCTCGGTTACCAACCCGAACCAATCTCGATCTCCCGCTCAACTAAATCAAAATACCGTTGTTTAAATTAGGCGCACGCGAATGATCGATCTTTTCATGCGTTCTTCGCTTTAATATCTCGTATTCAAGTTTAGTCGTATGTGAACAGTCTACCAAAATTCATTTTTCTCAAAGTTGGCTTAAACTCGACTTAATAATGCAATTCCGAGTTAATTTTGTGGTTTCTTAGTTAACGCGCCCATTTCTCTTATTTTTGGTCTAGTTTTAGCATATTTGTCTAGTCCAGGCCCTGCTCGCTTTTGTATTTGGCTCGACATCTTTTTAATTAATTTGTTTATTTAATTTATTTAGACAATATTTAGTCCAAAAATGTGAAAAATGTAATTTAGTTTTATTACAATGTATAGGTGTCTAAAAGTCCAAAAAGGGGTCCAAAATGCAAAAAGGTGATGCTAAAAATACACAAAAAGCCAAATCCGAAAATAAATAAAAAAATACAAAATAAAACACTTTTAGCCCAAGTAGCACTGGCTTGGATCTTCAAGCTCTCTTAAAACCCTAATCTTCCTCTCCAAGTATCTCAAAACAAATCAAATCGTGGTAAATCAATCCATTAATGGTCAAGACCTAATTTTCTAGTATAAATATGTGATCAACCTCGCAGACAATTACTGCATAACAACACCGTAAGAATCACTAAATAAGGATTAGGGTTCAAAGTCGAATCCTAATCCACTAAACACACACTTTTGAATTTCGGTTTGAGAGCAAAGAAGCAACAGCTTGCAGCTTCAAAGGTAGAACATACATGAGCAGTGAATAGCAACACAGAACAATCAAAAGGAGACCAATCTCAAACCGAGTAAAGCTCTTTGTAGTTTGAATGTGGAGAATTGTTTTATGACATCGAGAACGATTCAAAAAATTGCCGATGCATTGGACTCTAGATCTCAGATCGACACATATTTCTAAAGGACTCAACAAACCCTATATCTCAATCATGCTATGTGGCTAGATGATTTTCATACCTCAAAAGGGTAAACTTTTCGCTAACTTCATATTCCTTTGAGTTTGTTTTTTCCTCTTTGTTTCCATTACACTTCAATGTAACTCAACCTGTTTGGAATGCTTTAATTTTGCAAATAGCTTATTGATTCGCCCTCTTTTGTCAACATAGTTTTTTGTTGTGCATATCGTCAACAATTTTGATTTTATTGTTCCCCGCTAATGATCACTTTCGAGTCATACAAATAACGACCTTATACTACCTACAATGTTCTCCCATAGCCATTCATTATGATCAGTTAAGCACATAACAAGTTCATTTTGTTATAGAATTTGGTGTTATATTTCCTGAAATTTAAAGTTGCTAAAATTGTTCTAACAAGTTCTATCGCTCGAGAGATTGATAGAAACTATCACTTAAACTGGAAAACAAGGTGTTAAGGGATTGTTCTTCTTTGATTTCCAAGAAATTTGCCTTGAGGAATATGTGCTCCACTTTCTCATACTATTCTTATATTTATTTCCCACAAGTTTGATATTGTGAAATGACACTTTCTTCATTTGTATACTATATAGTTGTCTTAAGCTTGATTTCAATTTATTGTTTGAGATTCTTTTTCACAACATGCTTCATAACACTCTAATTATCACCCCCTTATCTTATGCAAATTACAAGACCGTGAAAAGTAATAATGTAAATGTGGTGGCGGCTTCACCTTTCGAGCTTCAAGAATCCTCCCCGCTTTTCAACCGCTACACCCTTTAAAACCTCTCCTCTTTTTAGTTTAATTTAATTTATATTTTAATTCTTTAAATAATCAAACTTTCTTTGCACCCTTCTTTTACTAACCAGCGCCCGTCCATAAACTCATAACTTATAAGCACCACTTTAAACTATGGGCTTCTATTATTCGCACTTCCCATTTTAATTTTAGGACACCCTTCTTGCTAATTACACCATTATTTTACTATTTAACCCTTTTTTTGCTTTTTTTCTTAATTATTTGTAACAAACAATTTCTTTTACCAAAAACTCATAAATAAATAAATGTTTCCTTCTAAAATGTAAATAAAAGACCAAGTCGGTTGTACAACTGGGTTAGTCATCATCATAGGACCAATGAGTCATGATAGATTCAAGAATCCTAAAAACTTATAAGTAAATAAATAAATAAATCACTTTTCCTAAAACTAGGGACTAAGTCGGTTGTACAACCAAGTTAGTCAATGTTCTAGAACTAATGAGTCAGATACTTCAGAGTTCTAGAATACCTATTCTAAAACCAACTCACCTCACATCAAACAAACTTCTTTCAAAAACCTCAAAATACTTTCAAAAGTAGGGACTAAGCTCGGTTGTACAATCAAGTTAGTGGCATTCCTAGAATCAAGTGAGTCATGCAGCTTCAAGGAATCCTAGGACCCCTACACTAAAAAAACACCAACCAACAAACATTTTTCAGAAGAACTACGTAGCTTTGATTCCTCCATTGCATCCGGAGGTACGTAGGAGCAAGACTCAACTCTTGTCAAGCACTAAAAACAAAAATCTAAATAAGTCATTTTTTCTACAAATAAAAGGGTAATTATTAAATAAATCTTAAATTAATTAGACAATAGGATGTCGTGGGGTGCTAATACCTTCCCACACATAACCGACTCCCTAACCCTAACAATGCCTTGTCCTAAACCTAAAGGGATTTTCCAGATTTGCCCTTAAACTAAAATTTGGTGGCGCTTTCCTTTCGAACTTCAAGAATCCTTTCCGGATTTTTCTGGTCGCTACAAAACCGCGACTTCATCTGGGACTTATTTATTTTTAAGAGAGTCAAAACCTAGTCTAAATAATTTAGGATTAATTCAATTTTTACCCTTTTATTTATTTATTTGCTTTTTGCATAATTATGTTATTTATTTGTGTAAACCTAGGGTAGAAGACGATACTTGTATGTATGTTTGTTTTTGTACTTTGGGTTTGTTTTAAATTGCTCCTACACACACCGCACTTCTACACTTCACACACTTGTGAGAAAAGTCCTCTACCCGGACTCGAGCATAAACTTAAGTTAGAACGAGATTGTGTAGTGATGGCCTCATGGACGCACGCCTCGTTGGGTGGTCACGAAAATCTCACCTAGAGTTTGATTCCTTTTGAGGATGCTATCCCTTCTAATAGCTTGCCTATTGTCGGGGTCAGTGTTCTTGACTGGAGTCCTTGGCTCTAGGGACCATGTGTAGGATTCTTTAGAACCATCCCTGTGAGGTTCACTATAAAAGAAACCTTAGACACACTCAGAAGATACATTTCTAGTGGTCACAAAGGAGCTTTATACCCTCGCATTCAAACAAATATTTATGCATACCGCCTTCTATCAAAAAAAAATATATCAAAAAACGAAAATCAATTTTTTTTACTACTTTTTCAGAAAATATACCACATGCATACTGCAAATAAACATCTACTGTTGCATGCACTTTTATGACCATTGTGGAATTTAAATCTTTACCTTGGAGAGAAGCCTTGCACGCTGAAGTCAAAATTAAATTTTGTACTTTACTCTCCAATGAAAAGTTTATAATTCCCCGACATGACGAATAAAATCATATATTATCATTTCATACACATACATCACATTCAAGATTTCACATACATTCATTCGCATACTTACATCATGCATTATAAAACGAAAAACATAATTTTGAGAGAAAGATTGTGATGAGAGGTGAGGCATTCTTGTGAGATAAATAATTCTTTTTGAAAAAGTTTAGCCATACTTGCTATGAGCTCAAGGTGTTTCAAGTCACCCGCTTTTTCAAATTTTTAGCTTGCTCACATTTTTTAACCAAACGTTGCATCTTTTCCATCCCATGATAAATGACCGAAATGCCCATAAAAAATTTTCTATCATGTTTTAAATGTTATCTCTCTCGCAAGCATTTGTGTAGTGACTTGGGTAACATGTGTGTTCATTTTTGTCCGAGCCGCTTAGCGTCCCTACCTTACCATCATCCTCACAAAGTCTAATCCCACCCCGACCACCCATAAGGTACATACTCCCCACATCAAGACATAGTTGACGTTTCGTTGGTTCCCTGGTGAAATAACAATTTAGGCCCTCCATACTGGGCAAATGTGTGATCTCTAAAAACCTTGTCAACGTTGTATTCCCTTGGTGCAAGTCCTTTACAAAAAAATAATAAATTCAAAAAGGCCCGTTAGGTCTAAAACTCGTAAGAGCGCCTAAGCAAAAATTAGGCATATAAAAAAAGGAGAAATAAAGAAAAGAGCAAATATATAAAAGTAAATAAATTATTGTCCTTAAGTTAATTTTTGAGAAAACGAGCAATCATGATTTGAAATGAAGTTTGACCATCTTCCCATACCCCCTAAAAACCCCATGCTACCCACCTTAAGCCAAAATCTAAAACCTTTCAATCACCCTAGACAAGGATCAATTCCACATCAAAAGCTCGAAAGAAAGAAAAAGAAAAATCAAAATCAAAAAAAGAAAGTGAAATAAAAAAGAAGAGGATCAAAACCACTAAAAAGCAAAAGTGGTACAATTATGAAATGATACTTCTCGCCATTAAATGCATAGGAAATCCTTGTCTGAAACAACCCCCCAAACACTTCCCTTGTCCTCAATATCCTATCCTTCATAAACCCTTGGCCAAGTCACATCCCTAAACAAGTCCATCCTACCATGAGACCCATCAATTACTAGACCTCAAACACTCCTTTGAGATCGACAACCATTTCCTTCATAAATCATCACCCATTAGCCAAGTTACTTCACCAAATCATTTGTCCCATCAATCATCAAACACTTCATTGAGCCTAATAACACCTTATCATACCGCTAAAAAAAAAAATCATTCGTCCCATCAATCCCCAAACACTACCTTGAGCCCAATTATCATTTCCTCATAAATCACTAAACCATCGCCACATTCCGATCAATGACCGATTGCTTTTGTTTTCTCAAAGTTTTAATCTTAGGACAAATAAGTTTATTTATTTACAATATGTTTGCTCAAAAAAATATCTCAAAAAAAAAAAAAAAAAAAGAAAACTCAAAGGAAAAGAAAATCAAAAGGCTTGCACCACAAGATTCATTCAAGTTACAGCTTATACTAAGACAAGGTCTAGTTGATCACCAAGTGTAGTTTTCATCATAGCAAACTCAAGACTATTGTAGTCCGAGAGTCATTCTAAAGGTAACCAAAAGTTTATACTAGGATCGCCACCTAGATCCTAAAGTGGGGCATCCTTTCACCATCTATTTGAACTTGGGGAATTTGTCCAGTTGTGCTTCCCATACCACTCCCGCTTTATACAAACCGCATTTAACCATCTCCAAAACCCATAACCCTAACTCACACCTTTTCCAATCTCACTAAAGGCAACCATTCAAACACCATTCCAAGTGGGGCAATCCCGTCATTCTTCACTCCACCTACAAATGGGGAAATTCACCCGACACCCATCTCATCCCTTCATTATATTCACACCATAAAACCATACCGGGCAATTTCTCAACTCATTACCCAAAATGCTACTACTCTAGCAGTGGCAATCTTGTCCTTACCATAAATGGGGCAACACCAAACTCTTTGGGTCGAGACAAAGTCTCTTGCTTTCCGCCTTTCATTCCAAAGCCAATGCATTCCCCTACCATCATTTTCTACACCTCTAGCTTGTTAGCACTAGACAGGGGCAAGTTATTCACTCACAATCATCAAATCTAAATCGGGGCAATCTCAGATTTCTTGGCTTGGAAGAACCTACCTTTCATGACATTGACGAAGAACAATCATTCATCCTTTCATGCGCCGTGATTCGTCCATAACCTTGAACCAAGTTAATCGACTCATTCATCTATGTTTGCATTACTATACATGTTTTCTTAACAATGCTTCAATGAGATAGAACACAAGTTGATAATGCGACATCAAAATCCACTTAGTTAACTTTGTGGACCTAAATTTCGGCCATCGTGGGGCATCATAATGGAAGAGAAAAAGAAGCGAGCTTGCAAGTACTTTTTCACATCGTTGTCAGTAAATAACAACCTTGAGATTGCCAAGTTTGAATCAAACCTAATCTTTCCAAAGAATTATCAATATTCATTTCCGCCTCTCGCATCCAAAGTCTCACATCTCATCATCACAAAAATGTTTCGCACTCAATTAGTCATTTCATATCATCACACCATGCACCATAGCATTTGCATCCAAACATTTCATTTGCATCATATTAACATTCATACTTCATGCATCCATCGATAAATAAATAAAAAGCAAGCAAAAAGCAAAAAGCAAAATAAAATAAATAAAAAAACAAAAGAGAAAGGAATCACCTACTTCATCCATCACCCCACCAAAAATCACCTGTTGCATGTGCATGTATTATTGGCATTGTATGTCCATTACATGATGTATTGCCTCCGAATCGACTTCGTGTCGATACCCATATTTTGATCCTCTAAAAGCTCTAAGCGCTGATCCCGTATCACATCACGTATCACCGAAGTGATCCTGCAGACCGAAGTGGTCCTTCGTGAGCACTACGCCCTTCACCGCCTAAGTGGCCTGTGTCGCAAACGTCTGAGTCGAGCCCGCGACCTTCCGCACTCCCGCGTGGTCCTTCGCACTAGTCAGGCCGCCCAAGACACAAGCAGTACGCCCTTCATGGTCAACATATCGCTTCTAGACCGATCTTGACCCACCATGGTCGCCGAGTATAAAGGCCCTTCTGCACCGCTTAATTAGTACCGTAGCAATTGCGCTCCTTCGCACTACACGATGGTCCTTCAATTAAGGCCTAGGCCGCCTTTCAGACCTTAAGTGGTCCTTCGTGAGCCTTGTCGCTCCTTCGCAGACTCGAAAGTGGTCCTTCAGAGCCTTAGTGCTCCTTCAGTCCTTGTCGACCCTTCATTCAAATCTCTAAGCACGCCAAGCATTAACCACTCCCACTTATCTCTCAAACCTTCCACTTCCCTTAAACGGACAAAATTAGCGTTTATCTTATCTTTATTCCTATTTCTACTACGTAAAGTTCTAGAGCTCAAGACTTTCTAGTAAAATATTAATAAAGAGGCAATTGTTATACCCCAATTTTGTCCGTCTTCTTTTTTCTTGCTAGCTGCGTGTTTCGAGTCGCGTGATTATGGGAAATATTAGTGTAGAGTCTCTGTTACCAACCCGAACCAATCTCGATCTCCTGCTCAACTAAATCAAAATACCGTTGTTTAAATTAGGCGCACGCGAATGATCGATCTTTTCATGCTTCTTCGCTTTAATATCCAGATTCAAGTTTAGTCGTATGTGAACAGTCTACCAAAATTCATTTTTCTCAAAAGTTGGCTTAAACTCAGACTTAATAATGCAATTCCGAAGTTAATTTTGTGGTTTCTAGTTAACGCGCCCATTTCTCTTATTTTTGGTCTAGTTTTAGCGCATTTGTCTAGTCCGCCTGCTTCTCGCTTTTGTATTTGGCTCGACATCTTTTAATTAATTTGTTTATTTAATTTATTTAGACAATATTTAGTCCAAAATGTGAAAAAATGTAATTTAGTTTTATTACAATGTATAGGTGTCTAAAAGTCCAAAAAGGGGTCCAAAATGCAAAAAGGTGATGCTAAAAATACACAAAAAGCCAAATCCGAAAATAAATAAAAAAATACAAAATAAAACACTTTTAGCCCAAGTAGCAAATTGGCTTGATCTTCAAGCTCTCTTAAAACCCTAATCTTCCTCTCCAAGTATCTCAAAACAAATCAAATCAGTGGTAAATCAATCCATTAATGGTCAAGACCTAATTTTCTAGTATAAATATGTGATCAACCCTCGATAATTACGCATAACAACACCGCAAGAATCATTTAAATAAGGATTAGGTTCAAAGTCGTAATCCTAATCCACTAAACACACACTTTTGAATTTCTCGTTTGAGAGCAAAGAAGCAATAGCTGCGCTTCAAAGGTAGCAGCATACGTGAGCAAAGAATGTGCAAACACGTAACAATCAAAAGGAGACCAATCAAACCGAGTAAAGCTCTTTGTAGTTTGAATGTGGAGAATTGTTTTATGACATCGAGAACGATTCAAAAAAATTGCCGATGCATTGGACTCTAGATCTGTACTGACACATATTTCTAAAGGACTCAACAAACCCTATATCTCAATCATGCTATGTGGCTAGATGATTTTCATACCTCAAAAGGGTAAACTTTTCGCTAACTTCATATTCCTTTGAGTTTGTTTTTTCCTCTTTGTTTCCATTACACTTCAATGTAACTCAACTGTTTGGAATGCTTTAATTTTGCAAATAGCTTATTGATTCGTCCTCTTTTGTCAACATAGTTTTTTGTTGTGCATACTGTCAACAATTTTGATTTTATTGTTCCTGCTTAATGATCACTTTCTGAGTCATACAAATAACGACCTTATACTACCTACAATGTTCTCCCATAGCCATTCATTATGATCAGTTAAGCACATAACAAGTTCATTTTGTTATAGAATTTGGTGTTATATTTCCTGAAATTTAAAGTTGCTAAAATTGTTCTAACAAGTTCTACTGCTCAGAGATTGATAGAAACTATCACGAAACTGGAAAACAAGGTGTTAAGGGATTGTTCTTCTTTGATTTCCAAGAAATTTGCCTTGAGGAATATGTGCTCCACTTTCTCATACTATTCTTATATTTATTTCCCACAAGTTTGATATTGTGAAATGACACTTTCTTCATTTGTATACTATATAGTTGTCTTAAGCTTGATTTCAATTTATTGTTTGAGATTCTTTTTTCACAACATGCTTCATAACACTCTAATTATCACCCTTATCTTATGCAAATTACAAGACCGTGAAAAGTAATAATGTAAATGTGGTGGCGGCTTCACCTTTCGAGTCAAGAATCTTCCCCGGCTTTTCAACGCTACACCCTTTAAAACCTCTCCTCTTTTTTAGTTTAATTTAATTTATATTTTAATTCTTTAAATAATCAAACTTCTCTTTGCACCCTTCTTTACTAACCAGCGCCCCTGTCCATAAACTCATAACTTATAAGCACCAGCCCGTAAACTATGGGCTTCTATTATTCGCGCCCCATTTTAATTTTAGGACACCCTTCTTGCTAATTACACCATTATTTTACTATTTAACCCTTTTTTGCTTTTTTCTTAATTATTTGTAACAAACAATTTCTTTTACCAAAACTCATAAATAAATAAATGTTTCCTTCTAAAATGTAAATAAAAGACTAAGTCGGTTGTACAACCGGTTAGTCATCATCATAGACCAATGAGTCAGATAGTTCAAAGAATCCTAAAAACTTATAAGTAAATAAATAAATAAATCACTTTTCCTAAAAATAGGGACTAAGTCGGTTGTACAACCAAGTTAGTCGGGCCGCTCTAGAACTAATGAGTTGTACAGCCTTCAGAGTTCTAGAATACCTATTCTAAAACCAACTCACCTCACATCAAACAAACTTCTTTCAAAAAACCTCAAAATACTTTCAAAAGTAGGGACTAAGTCGGTTGTACAATCGGGTTAGTCGCATTCTAGAATCAAGTGAGAAATTGCATAGCTTCAAGGAATCCTAGGACCCCTACACTAAAAAAACACCAACCAACAAACATTTTTCAGAAGAACTACGTAGCTTTGATTCCTCCATTGCATCCGAGGTACGTAGGAGCAAGACTCAACTCTTGTCAAGCACTAAAAACAAAAATCTAAATAAGTCATTTTCTACAAATAAAAGGGTAATTATTAAATAAATCTTAAATTAATTAGACAATAGGATGTCGTGGGGTGCTAATACCTTCCCACACATAACGACTCCTAACCCTAACAATGCCTTGTCCTAAACCTAAAGGGATTTTCCAGATTTGCCCTTAAACTAAAATTTGTGGCGCTTCCTTTCGAACTTCAAGAATCATTTCCCGGATTTTTGGTCGCTACATTAGAAAATGCAATAACCTTAGAGGGGGTGAATAAGGTTATAGGCCTCGAATAAGTTCCTTTTGGATTTTTGAAAATAGTTTAAAGCTAGTTTAAAAATAATGCGGAAATGGCTTGAGAACTAGCAACTCATGTAAGCAAATAGCTTTAGAGATAAAATTCAACTAAACAAAAATCAACACTATAGATAAACAATCATGCAAGATCAGCAAGTAAAACAAAGAATTAAGTTGTGCGTAAATAAATAAAGAGATAAGGGAAAGAAGGACACCGCGAATTTAGCGAGGTTCGGGCTAAAACCCCTACGCCCCGGCCTCCGCTTTGCAACCTTTGGACTTTGGGAAAGATAACACTATAATATGAAGATGCTTCTTCAGAGTTTTACAACGCACACCACGTTACAAACACTTCAATCCTCTCAATTTCCCAATTGAGAACCCGAGCTCCCCGCTTAGGATTTCAACGATTCGAACTCCCGAACGAACCACCCAAGAATGCAATCCTGTGGATTTCTACACAATAAACAAACCACCAAGTGAATTAACCAATACAATACAAACTATGATCGAGTTACCCAAGTATTATAGCACTTGTAATTGAGAGATAAGATGATACTAAAAATCTTTGAACTCAAAAGTAATTCGCAATCTTTCAACAACCCACTTCGCAAATAAGAACAAAAATAGAAAGCGGCTAGGGTTTGGTTTTCAAAAATTAGTTTGCAACTTGAAGGATGAAAATATGCAATATGAATTTGAAAGATATGCGATTAGAAAGGATGAGATATGCGACTCAAAAAAATCGCTTAGATCAAGATTTTTCTCATAAAAAGGATATGCGATTTGAAGAATTTGGTTTGCGATATGAAAGGAAATCATGCGTTGCACAAATAAGTGGATTCGGCCTATCTCTTTTGCGATTTGATGAAGATGTGTGGCTGCACAAAAATTCTGCTTTCGATCACTCCTTATGTCGCAAAAGATGATGATTTTGATGCACACACAATCGGTTTTGATCTCTCTCTTTTGTCGCAGAAGATGATGATTTTGATGCACACACAATCGGTTTTTGATCTCTCTTTTAATCTCACAAGGATGAAGAATATGGTTCAGCTCTCACTTTCTTTCAAAAAAATTGTGCGGCCGTGCTTGCTTGTTTTGGTTGTGTGTGTGGATCGTGAAAACCCTATGTCCTATTTATAGGGATTGTAAAAAATATGACCGTTTGAAACAATTTTTAACACTATTTTGATAAGTGGAAAATCGATTGATCTCTTTAGAAATATAAGTTTATAAATCGATTTCTAGCTTGTAACTTACAAGACATGAATCGATTTCTAGCTCCTAAGGTTGCAAGCCATGAATCGATTTCTCTTTTTAAAACCAAGTCATCAATCGATTGTTTTATTTCCAAAACAAGTTATAACAAAATCAATCAAGATACAAATCGATTGATAGCTTTAATCAAGGAAGAATGAAATCGATTTCTAGCTTTATAAATAAGAGGAAATCGATTTCTAGCCCAAATACCAAATCAAGAATCGATTCTTTACTTCAAAAACAATTTCTTTTAAAACACTAAGCTATGAATCAAGTTTCTTTATAAAAACAACAAATCATAATTCAAAACTTTTCTTTAAAAACAACTTGTGCCTAACCTATTTAATCATGCTTTTATATAAAATATTTTGACAAGAATAGCTTCTATTTTAAAAGATCATCTCTCAATTACGAATGTTATAAAAGCTTGAGTAAAGCGATCTTACACATGTCCTACGCAAGTCGATATAAGTCTTCAATGCTTGAGCAGTAGCTTTTCGTCCGAGCTTCTACAACTTTGAGTTAGCTTCAAGCTCTCTTGTTCATCGCCTGCGTTTTATATTTTTCCCCGCGCTTTACCTCAAGTAAATTATCAAGAAACTTGTAATTTGTTATCATTCAAAACAAGGAATGTTTGCCCTTGGCACAACACAAAGGGCATCCCCACCCGAGATGAGCCTCCAATGCCACTTACCTAGTCGGCTAACGTTAACAACTCTAAGATCTCTAACCCCAAGCCCACCATCACTCTTAGGCTTACAAATATCTGACCATTTCACCACCCGAGGTTCCCCACAAGAACTCCCCAAACCTAACAACCTCCTTTCAAACCTTCACCTTGGAATCGAGTCCGTGATTTTATAATTTTTATAATATTAATCATGTTTATTCAATTGATTAACACAAAACTCTCATCACTCTCTCTCTCTCTCTCTATCTCTCTCTCTATCTATTTGTGCTTCCATACTAATTCCTCCACCTCGTTGAAGAAATACAGACTTCATCCGTCACATGCTGCCACAAATGTGTTTTTCTTATATTGATAAATTTGAATATTTAAGGGATCAAATTGATGAATTTAGAGAATTTTTGCACAAAAATTATGAATTTGAATAGCTTTGGGTCTAAATTCATAGAGGTGACATAGTTTACATACATAGTTGATGAAGTTGAATACCTTAGGTTAGAAATTGATGAGTTTAAAATAGTTTAGGGCTTATATTGATAGATTTGAATATTTTTGGAAGTAGATCCATGAATTTAGAATATTCATGTGCAAAAATTATGAATTTGAATAGTTTTGGGTCTAAATTCATAGAGGTGATATAGTTTATGCATTACAAAATTGATGAACTTGAATACCTTAGGTTAGAAATTGATGAGTTTACAAAAGTTTAGGAGCTTATATTGATAAATTTGAATATTTTTGGGGAGTAGATCGATGAATTTAGAATATTCTTGGGCAAAAATTATGAATTTGAATAGTTTTGGGTCTAAATTCATAGAGGTGACATAGTTTATGCATTATACGCTTGATGAGCTTGAATACCTTAGGTTACAAAATGATGAGTTTACAATAGTTTAGGGGCATATATTGATAAATTTGAATATTTTAGGGGAGTTAAATGATTATGAAGCATGATCAATTCATATTGCTTTTCTCAAATCCAATTCACTTCTCACTTGGTGTGAAGAAAAGTATGCAAGTATACATAGTCACACAAGTAATATAATGATAAGAAATGTCGAACCCACAGGATTATGTAATGTAAAGTTTTGTATAGTTCAGAGTGTACACTTAGTGTGTCTACACTTTGCACAATTGGTTGGAGTGTTCAAAGTGAATAGTAATAATATAAACAATGAAAATGTGTAAGGAATCAAAGTGAGATAAAGTAGTTGAGATGTTTCACCAAGTAAATCACTTCTAAGTGTTTTAGTGGAGTATGCAAATGTTGGTACACCGAGTGCAGCTGCATGAGTGTGTGCCTTTTAGGACTTTCTTCAGAGTTTAATTACAAGCTTCCTATGTCTAGGCATGCTAAATAGGTTCACTAGCCTCTTAAGCTTCCACTGTATCACCCTAAGACTATGTTATCCTATGTCTAGGACTTAACATGGTTTTAACAAGAAATTCCTTATTAAAGCTACTTTAACAAGTTGTTGTTACAAACACTCATTCCTATTAATTCTTGATTTCTTAAATGTAACCCATGTCTATGTAACCCATGTCTGCTGTTACAAGTCCACCTATTCTAAAGTGATCAATTCCAGAATAAGTATTGAAAGGATTATTACACAAGAATTAAAATGCATACACTACATATGCCACAATTACTTACTTAGAAGTTCATTACAAGGATATAACATCTCAACTTAAGGGAATTTAGCTCATGTTACTCATAATATAATAGAGAGAATTTGCAAAGAGCATAATCAAAATAGCAAAAGAACTTAAAAGGATAGAGATTACACGAATAGAAGATCTTTTGCATGAGTTTCCCAAGTTGAAGTACAAGATGAGTTCCTTACACAAGTTTCTCTTCAAGTAGAAGTGAAGGAGTGGTTGTCAAACACCTCCTTACCTTCCTTCTCTTTAGAAACATAAAGAAAAACTAAACTAAGCTAAAAATAAACTAAACTAAGCGATCCTTTAAGACTTTGATGGTGGATTGAATTAAGGATGATTTGCAAGTGAAGATATGAATTTATTTATAGGCAAGAAAGCTTTCCTCCTTGGGGGTTTCCTTTGCGAATTATCAATCGAGATCTTTAACCATGGTTAATTTGTGATAACCCATGAAGCAAGTATCTCAAAGTTGGTCGCTTGCATTCGTAACACATGGGGTGGTCCAATGAAGAAGTGCCACATGTCTTTAGATAAGTGAGCCTTGCAACTTGATTTTTATGTTGATCGCTGACCGCAAGTGGCTCTCGCCCCGCATGACTAGGCATGACATCACAAATCAAGTGTGGAAGCATCAAAATGGTCTTTGGATGTTTTGATACAAACCGCTGGTTTTAGCGGGTGTAGGCAAAGGTTGCCACTCTTGGTGTATGCAAGTGTTTCCACTCCTAGTGTTAGCAAAGTAGGGCACTCTCAAGTAGCTACACCAACAAAAACATCAAACCTAACAAGATATGTGTATTTTTCCTAAATCATTGTCCTAATCCATTTGAATCTTAAAATGTTGTTTCTTAATAAATAAGCTATATTTATATATTAATGTACACAAAAATAAACAATAACCTAAGTTAAAATAGATGAATAACTCTATATAAAATAGAGTTATCACACCCCCAAACTTAAATTGTTGCTTGTCCTCAAGTAACGACACAAGAAATAAACTCAAGACTTCCATGATGATGAAATAATCTCAATTCATGCTTTTAAAATTTTGTTTGAAGTGTATACTTTGTATGAGCTTCATTTTTCAGAATTTTTCTAAACCTTTGCTTTCTTTGAAACATTCAAAGCTATAAAGACTCATTTGTGTGAGTGTGTGTCCCATTAAGTATCAATTGGTTTCATAACTAGATAAAGAGTTCTTTCTTTAGCTTTGAAAGATGTGGAACACTTTTGGTCACTTTAGAGGTTTTTCAAAATAAGGACGTAGACTAATTTTCATCAAGATTTAGGGACTCTTAAGCACAACAAAGCGCTTTTGGTGTTTCAACTCTTGAGCCAATTGACTTATTTAGACTTTTGGTTTTTTTTATGCAATGCGAAAGGAGTGCAAATACATCATTTTTCTAGGTTGTGGATACACCTCATTTTTGAGTGTGGTTGCTTTTGATGTAGGTGGTGTAAGTACACTTTGTGTAACTATTCTTGTAACTCTTTGAGTATTTTGTAGCATACACCGCCTCCTCACCGACTCCACATGCATTTCTTTAAACTTTTGTTCATTTATCAATGTAATTGCACTTAAGGACATGCTCGCTTTATATGACTCAGGCAAGTGTAGCTTTTGAACTTTGTGACACTTTTGAGAGGTTTTGATACTTATGGCGCGAACTCTCTAAGTTTCTACACTGCCTTTGTATTCATGGAATTTCCCAAACTTATTTATTTCTCGCTTTAGTTTTCCAAAATTCTAATTTTGACCTTAGTTTTCCAAAATTCCTTGGCTTTAGATAGCTTTTCTATCTAGCATGGTTCTTTTCAAAAACTCAATTTTGTTGTGTCAAAGAATTTATAAAATTAATCATTCTAGAAAACAAGGCTTTTTCTTTTCCTTTTCATCATTAAAACTTGGCTCATTTGATACACTTTAAAAATAAATTTTTAGAAAAGACAATTTGAATTGATCATGCTTCATAATCATTTAAGTCTAATACACACATGATGTACTTACTTTTTCCATATCATTGCATGCTTTGTTAAGTACATCTAAAAACATATACTAATATTGCATATTCACATACTACTAAGTAATTCTTAAAACATATATAGCATATATCAAGATTTTAGTTCAAAAACATACCGTAGATAGCATGCATACTTTGTTCAAAACATACTATTCTCCACTCTCCTCCAATCTTAAATATGAGCAAATGTCCCCACCGCTCTAAGTTGAGTAAACAAGGGATCCAAAAATTTGGGAGACATAATCAAAAGTATTTAAAGCATAACACATAGTATTTGAACATATTATAGGTATATAAACATACTATAATATTGAAACAACATTAAAAGTATCCTTTTACTCTTTCTTTTTGATTTTGGGATCGGTTCTCATAGGGACATGTTTGGCCTCATCTTCTTTGATTGGTTTTGGTAGCAAGAAGCACACCCGTAAAATGGCCACACCAAGATCTTCCACACTTGCTTCAGCATTTCTACATGTGCAGTACATCCGTGCAAATCCAATGTAGGAACTTCAGTGTAGCAAGGCAGAATTTCCTGTGTAGGCACACCACTTACACTCGAGTTTCTTTAGCTTGTTGTTCGTGTTCCTCCTCGGTGTTGTTCTCGCTACTTTCTCTTGCTTTGTCTCCTTCTCTGGGAGTGTCCTTCTCAATTGCTTCCTTCACACCGTAAACCGCCCTTGACCTCAGACACCATAAAAGTGAACTCATGTTCCACATTTTCTTTGTTGGAGTTGGCTTCATTGTTTTCCTTTCAGTAGCCTAGCATCTCCTTCTTCTCATTCAAAGCCTTGAGGACTTCTATGAATTGTTGTCCGCAGATCGGTTGCCATCACCTTTGATTGCTTCTTTGTCGCTTCTACATCAGGGTGTGGGAACACTAGTCGCTTTGATGACGCTTCTCCTTGCTCCTCCCTTTTTCTCGTGCTCTTCGTTGAGTACCTGCAACCTTTCTTGTTCAACAATGTTAATAGGCTCAAGAATTGGTTCAATGGTAGGGTTGGGAGATTTTTGGGATGGGCTTGATGGGTCTTCCTCTGTGACTTACTTTGGATTTTCAGTTTGGGTAGTATTTTCTGGTGGTGTGGGGGGGGGGGGTGATTTTTGTGGTGATGTTTGAATGGGTGAATGGTGAGTGGTGGGGGATTGTTGTGGTGGTGGTGAAGGGGTGTTTGATTGTTGTTGTGATGGTAGTGACTGTGTTTCTGGTTGAGTGGTTGATTTCTTCTTTATTTCATATTTCTTCCTAGCAGTAGCTTCCATATCATCACTGCCATTATCATCACTTTGACTTGCCCCCATTGATTCTCGACTCATCCTCCTCCACATCTTTCTCAATATCTTTCACACTTTCCGCGCTCCTCATCTTCTTCTCGTTGTCTTCTTCACTAAATATTTCTGGTTCTACCTCTCTACTTCTAGGTTTCTTCCCCTATTTATATTTTTGAGTGCTCTCTCTTCTCTTGGTATACATAGTCACATAAATAATACTTATTTTAATAAGGCAACGATTAACGGCGCTAAAAACTTCAGTGCGTTTGATATACACACAAATGTGCAAGTATACACAATCGTATCAAGTAATAAAGTGAAAGTAGAGTATCGTTCTACGAGGATTGGATTAATTTACAAGTTTAGATTAAATAGTTTACTAGTGAAAGGTAACCACTATCCTACTCACAAATAAAGGTGGTGTTGATAAACAAATGTAATGTAAATAAGCAATAAAAAGATGTAAGGAATCATGTGGAAAATGATAGTTGAGATGATGTCTTCACCAAATAAGTCACTTTTAAGAGTTTTAGTGGTGTATGTGGTGCAGTACACTAGATGCGTGCAAGCATCAAGATGTGCCTTTTAGTTACTTTTCTTTAGAATTTCATTACAAGCTCTTATGATCTTTGCTTTTTGCATTAAAGAAAATACTTGTCAATTCCTCTCTTGCCTCCTAACAATGATCCAAGTTGCTAAATAAGTTCACTCTTGTAATTGCATCATCCTAAGGACTATGCTATCCTATGTCTAGGTTTTAGCATGTAATTAACAAATTTATTTAATACTTATCCATATTAGTTCTTGAGTTCTAATCATAACCATGTCTCAGATTTATGATTTACATTCACTTTTAGTTGGCCAATTAAAAGATGAATATGAAAGAGTTATCATACAAGAACTAAAATGCAAAACATCACATATGAACACAATAACTTACTTAAAAGATCATTATAACGTTAGAACATCTCAACTAATGGAATTTAGCTCATATTACTCATTATATAATAGAGAGAATCTATATGAACATGATAGAATGAGTAATATTACAAAAAGAACACAAAAGGATAGAGATTACTCGAGTATGAGATCTTTTGCATGAGCTTCCAAAGTTGAAGTACAATACTAATTCCTTACACAAGTTTCTTCAAGAAAGTGGAATGGAGTGGTCAGTTCGAGCACTTCCTTACCTTCCCTCTCTTCTGAAACTTAAATAAAAAACTGAAACTAAACTACAAATAAAGAAAAACAAGTGATCCTTTAAAAGCTTGGATGAAGGATGATTTTCAAGTGAGGAGAAGTGGTCCTTATATAGGCAATGAGCTTTCCTTCTATGGAGGGTTTGCTTTGGAGACAAGATTTAACCAAGATCAGCCTAACCTTAGTTACTTTGCAGACCTCCCATCAAGAAAGTTGCTCAAGTTGGTCATTTGCATGAAGTTCACATGGAGTGGTCCAATAAAGAAGTGCCACATGTCCTTGAGTGAGTGAGCTTCTCAACTTGTCTCCAAAAGTAGCGCCAAATTTTGCAAGTGGATCCGCTCCACATGACTAAGCATGACCTCACATATCAAGTGTGGAAGCACTCAAGTTGGTCCTTGTGGTGCAAAGTCTTTGGTTTAGCGGGTTTAGGCAGAGTGGGCACTCCTAGTGTAGGCAAGTGTGGGTACTCAAGTAGCTACACCAACAAAACATCAAACGTAACAAGATATATGCATTTTGCCTAATTCTTTGTCCTAATCCATTTGAATCCTTAAAATGTTGTTTCTTAATAAATAAGCTATATTTATATTTTATTGTACTTGAAAAATAAACAATAATCTAAGTTTTAATGTATGAATAACTCTATATAAAATAGAGTTATCACACCCCAAACTTAAATTGTGTATACACACAATTTTTGGGTGTGATAAATTTGTGTGTATACTTAATATTTTTCATCGTTAAAACAATTTATCTATTACTTGAAACGATTGTGTATACTTTGTGTAAAAGCTTGGATGAAATATCCAAAAAGGTCTTGAAGTGGATAGGCAAAGATTGAGGTAATTGAGAAATTACCACCTCCATCAACAATCAAAGGGATTAGAAGTTTTTAGGACATGTAGGATTCTATAGGAGATTTATGATGGCAACCTCTGAGCCCGCCGGTGACTATTTCGGGAGTCATGAAGGTGGAAGTGATGAAGACACCACGATCGGGTGGAAGACCGATCGATAAGTCGAGAAGACGGCACAACCCGCCATGGATGTTCTGATTGATAAGTTCGGATTTAGCGCCACTGCAGAAACCGATAAGCTCAAAAGCGGCTCAGAAGAACCATAGAGACATGTCTCTAAATTTTTACTCAAAATTCAACCTTTTTTATTTCATAAAATGCAATACAATATATAGAGAACCTTAGGTCCAATTGACCCAAAAGAACCTCAGCCCAATTGACTCAATAAAACCCTAGAAATTAAAATATACTAATAAATATAAAATCCTAATTTGAATGGAAATAACTAATTGTCATTGAATGCACCATAAATGACTTAGATCTTGTAATTCCTTTTTCCTTTGATTTCCTTTCTTGATGAGCAAGTTTTCTTGACTAGCAAGTTTGTTGACTCCATGTTCTCATCAAAACTCCACAAGCCATCATAATGACTTAACAAGACTTTAAAACCCAAAAATTAACTTAAGAAAGAACAAAACACACCTATAATTATTCTATTAAAATAAAATACGAAAATTAAAAATAAAATAGAAAATATTGATTATCCCATGATTAGATCTCAATATTTTTGTTTTTTCTTTGTAGAATTCCTTCCACATGCTTAGGTACCTTAGGATCTCATCATTCTCCTTTCTTCAAAAGATTTGTCCT